>OZ023268.1:26048470-26205893 GCA_964006375.1 Tillus elongatus | reverse complement strand
GCTTCAACCAAAATTGCCAGATCATCGGCATATGCTATGCTGACTGCCCCTTTAGCTAAAGGTAATCTTAATACTTGATCGTCTAAGATGTTCCAGAGGAGAGGGCCTAACACCCATCCCTGCAAGACACCTGCAGTAACTTTTACTATCGACAATCTGATGAGCTTTAGAGAAAAGTAACCCTCTACCACGCCTATGAAGTATTGCGAGATACCTGTGTTGTATAGCTCCATTGCATACAGTGTGTAAAAGCCATATGGAATGAATTCATTATATCGGTTACTGTACATTCTTATAAAAAATACCGAAAGACGTTAGATTTAAATTATAAAGTGACATGTTTCAACATGAAAATGCGATTTCAACCTGCATCCCCCTTCGAATGACAGATACAACCCTCAATTTTTAAAAGGGGAAGTATAGACTTGTTATATGTCGTTTGACAAGTCTGTTCATTCTCTATTCTAAAATCTTATCGTTTTCAGGTTTATTGCAACAATTAAGATATAATAAAATAAAATACCGAAATTCACTATAAAATACTCAAAAATTATTACAATATTTTAATTAGTATACTCAAAACTTATTTCCCGTTTAGGTTTTGAAGATAAGAAAGTAAGTAAAAACCATAGTAATGTGCTTTTTACATTGTATCCATTAAAAATACATTAAATAGTTTCCGAGGCAATGTTAGTTTGTTTAAAACGCCTAAGCAAATTGTTTTGTAATAATAAGTTGTCATTTAAATTGTGAGTATTATAATTTTAGTTTGAATTTCGTTAACTTCAATTCTGAAAAATGGTTGCATAAAGTAACAGTTATACAAATGATTGGTTGCGGGGATAAAACCCGAACACAACATGAAGTAACTCGCCTATTTCATGAGAAATTTCATGATTTATCGCCATATATCCCAAGGAACAATTACTAAAATAGAGAAGCAGTTTTGTGAGCTTGGTCATGTAAAGCAGATAAAAAAAGCAGCCAATGCACTAAGTGTTGAAATCAAATTATATGTGATGCTTGAATTTGTGAAAATTCCACATACATCGGCTAGACAGGCATCCACTACATTTAATGTTAGCCATGCATCGATAGTTAACATATTAAAAAAATAAGATGCATCCCTATAAAATGATACCTGCTCAGGAGCTCATGGAAGACGATTTTGATAGGAGAACTTATTTTTGTGAGCGAATGATGGACATGTTGGATAACAATATTATCCAATTAGAAGACGTTATGTTTTCTGATGAGTGCATTTTTTCACTTAACGGTCATGCTAATCGGCAAAATTGTCGCTACTTGGTAACGAAAAATCCTCACTGGATGAGAGAAGAACACAGGCAATACTCTCAGAAGGTTAATGTTTGGGCAGGGATTGTTGGAAATCTTATCATTGGTCCCTTTTTCATTGAGGGTAATTTGAATGGTGATAATTATTTGGCACTACTTTAAAATGATGTTGTTCCAACTTTGGAAAACTTAGATCCTGATCCAGGAAACCCTCACGTTCCAGTGAATACGATATGGTTTCGCAGGATGGAGCACCCCCACATTACCAACTTAATGTCCGGCAGTACATCGATACAATATTTCCCAATCGGTGGATAGGGAGGCGAGGATCGATAGAATGGCCAGCGCGATCACCTGATATTACCTTATTAGATTTCTTTTTATGGGAATATGTGAAGAGCATTAAGTACAAAACTAAACCTTTTGATTTAAATGACTCAAAAAACGAATAACGCTTTCGATTAGGTGATCACGCCTGATATGTTAAATAATGTTAGAAGACAGTTTTATTTAAGATTAGGGTGTTGCCAAGAAGTTCGCGGTGAACATTTTGAACATCTACTTCATTCACATTCATAGTTATTTTTAGTGTTTTACATTTTATTACATTTTGCATTACATTTTAGTTTTTTATTGTATTGTAGCGAATTTCGATAACCATAAGATTTTATTTTATTCTATTTTATAGCTATACACTCCCTTTAAAAAATTGGGGGTTGTACCTATCATTAGAAGGGGGTTAAAGGTAGGGATCGCATTGTCACGTTGAAAAATGTCAAGTTATAATTTAAATTTGACGTGTTTCGGAATTTTTTATAAGAATGTACAGTAACCGAAGTAATGAATTTATTCCATTTGGCTTTTACACACTGCATATATAAACATACACGTATCAAAATTGAAATTGACCCAGATATGTGTCCTAGGGGCTTAGCTCGCGTTCATTTGAAGACTTATTTTTCAAAAGTCGCGATCTCATTAGTGAATTTTTTTCCGAAAACTCACTAAAAATGCCAATTATTGCACATTGCTGCAAACTCAATTTCTTGGTCTATTATGATAAATATTATTCATCATATTAAACACTTGTACAAACACTTCGACAATCTGATAGTGTTCGACAAAAGTCACTCTCTGCCACGCCTATCAAGTATTGCGAGATACCTGTGTTGTATAGATCAATTGCATATATATTTATATGTATATATATATATATATATATATATATATATATATATATATATATATATATATATATATATATATATATATATATATATATATATATATATATACATTTATTTAAATATAAATGCAGAAAAATTAAAACTGACCCATATATGTGTCCTTACGGCCTAGTTCGCGCTCATTTGAAGAAATATTTTTCACAAGTCGCGATCTAATTGATTCTGCGAAAACTCACTGAAAATGTCAATTATCGCACATTGCTGCAAAGTCAAATTCTTACTCTATTATGATAAATCTTACTCATTAGAGAGGACCATACTAAACACTTGTAAATCTTAAAGAGTAATGCCTTCTCATTTTATTAACGAAACTCCAGAACCATGGTCCGTCCGCATTCCCTTCCTCAAGTCTATCCAGGCGAGGCTGATTTGTTCCTCCCGACTTGTAATTGTTATTCTAGCAAATGAGATTGCGGATATAAAATATGTGACAAGTAATGGGCCGTATCTTCCGCAGATTTTAATTAGCACAACGAGCCGTCATAGCCTCCCAAGACTGTCGATGCAGCTTTCTAATCTTAACTCCTCTCTCGTCATTGTTCCAGAGAAAGGCGTCTGACAGGGTTGCCAAGTTTCAATAACTATATCTAAGGATACACACACACATATATATATATATATATATATATATATATATATATATATATATATATATATATATATATATATATATATATATATATATATATATAGGTTGTCCCAGTTTATTTCTAAGACAAAAAGTTCACATAAGCATAACCTCTAATTTGCTTCCTAACGGAGATACAGGGTGTTGAAATTTAATATTTTTGAACAATCTTTTACAATATCTTTGGAACGGAGTGAGGTATCTGCATGTAATTCCGTACGCAATCTCTGTAGATTTAGGTTATTTTTCGGTGGTATTCTAGTCCCAAATGATATACTGGGTGTTACTTCTACGTTCCGTAGTCTATCTGAAATAATAGAACTCCTGTCACGTACGCCACTGACCTTTTATAATCCCACTTTCTCAAAGAACAATCTTTTAGAACATTTTTGTTTTTGTGTAGTTTTATGCTATCTTGAGCGGTTATCTAAATATTACTAGTTTTTTGAAGCAGTTATGTTTTTTTTTATACTTCAACACCACGTATCTCCCTTAGGAAGCTAATTAGTGGTTATGTTTATATAAACTTTTCTTATAACAATGATCTGTTCTATTGATTGCTAATGTCGTACTACTAGTTCCTAAGGGAAATACAGGGTGTTGAAATTACGGAAACTTATGGTAAAAGTAGAAGTCTATTGTTAGACTCAATGGCCTACTGCTTTTTGAACACTTTTTTTTTGTCATTTGTTTTCTGGTATTTGATTTCATAGCCTACTATCCTCAAAACGGTTTTTATCAAAATTGTCAGTGCAATTACAACATTTCTCAAGCATGTTGTATATCATTGGAAAGTTTTTTTCGCAGGCTATCACGCGAGCAAAAAATCCAATATGTCTGCCATAATAAAAACAAACGTTGATACCTGTAGCTCAAAAACAAATGACAATCAAGTTGAGAATAGCACAAAAAGCTTACTCTGTAAAAAGTATTTTGATAATGTGCAAGTCTGAGACATGTCAGATCAACGCCTACTTAGATATTTAAGAAAAAATAAATAGACCAATTTTTTTTAAATAACTCGAAAACGAAAAGAGGCAGGGCAAAATACAAGCCATATTTGGAACGGACATGAAAGTTTACAAAACATTGCTTATTTAACTGTCTCCCTATCTCTAATAATAACGGAGATAGCAATAAATTTCCATCCAGTTTGGGACGCACTGCATATAATAATAATAATAATAATAATAATAATAATAATAATAGAAATTTATTTTCCTCTATTACAAAAAATAAACAGTTCATTCGTTGCAATTAATTAGGTACATAAACAGAGGAAAACCACTAGGTTGCGATCAAGCAAGCAGAAGATCCTTCTGCCCCCCGGACTAATTCGCTTACCTAGGTATCTTACATTTAATATTTTAGCGATTATTTAACCTAGCCTAAACACTTAACTAGACTAATATCTTAACCGGAAAGTCATATAATATCTCCCAAATGATTCCCGATTACAAAAAAAAGAAAAATGATCAAGTACCATTTACTGTGTACTATACAGGTAGTCAAACAAATGCTTCTTAAACTGTTCAATTTTTAGCCTCTTAAGTTCATTTGGTATCGCATTATAAAGCTTTGGAACATTGTAACTATAAGATCTTTCAAAAAGAGAGGTTTTATGGTGAGGAGGAGTTATGTAATCACGGTTGCGGATATTTATGTTGTGTATGTCAGTCCTGAAGCGGATTTTATCGTACAAATAGGCAGGTTTTTTATTTAAGACAACCTGATGGTAGAATCACAGCGTATTTAACTTCAGTCTGTTACCCATATTAAGCCACTTTAATTCATTTAATTTATGTGATACATGCTGCCTACGTCGCAATCCTAAAATATACCTGAGACACGAGTTTTGTATTTTCTGTACTCTGTTTCTGGTGACTACATCAAGACAGGTATAGTACAGTGGCGCAGCATACAAAAAGTGCGACAAGACCAACGTGTCACATAGCATCGCTTTCGTTTCAACAGATAAATAATTTCTATGGGGATACAGTAGTTTTAAGGCAGCGTATGATCTTCTTAAGTATTTTGAAATCTGACTAGCAAACCTAAAGTTATTTTTAAAAGTAACTCCCAAATTACTAGCACTCTCGACGATAGGTATTACGACGTTATTTATTTCCACAACAAAATTCTCAGCTATTTCAGCTACATATGATTTATTTCCAAATAGTAGCACTTTAGATTTGGATGGATTCAGAAACAAAGAATGTTCCATTGAAAACTGCGTCAAGTTCGCCAGATCACAATTGATCTTGGCCTCCGCCTCACGAACCTTTGCCCTTTCGGACGACAAATATAGCTGCGTGTCATCGGCATACATATGAAACTGACAATGTTGAAGCTTACGAAACGTGTTACTCGTATAGATACTAAATAATAGGGGACCAAGAATTGACCCTTGTGGAACACCGACACTAACTAAACGTGTCTGCGAGTAATTGCCGTCTATTTTCACAGACTGGGTTCGACCATATATGCATATATATATATATATATATATATATATATATATATATATATATATATATATATATATATATATTATCCTTCACTGTTAATTTTTGCAATTAATTTTAAAACTATAACATTCTGAAATACAAAATAAAGAGATCTTTTAAATGAGCTATCACAAGAGCCTACTTTCTATTTAAAAAATTGGAGCTTGCAACTGTCACTCGAAGATGATTGAATGTAGGGGTGAATGTCATTTTGTAATCTAAAATTTATTTGATTCGGAATTTTCTATAAATATGCACACTGATTGAGACACTTTATTTTGATCAATTTCTCTGTTCCACACTGTATAGATATATATATATATATATATATATATATATATATATATATATATATATATATATATATATATATATATATATATATATATATATATATATATAGAAATTGAAAATCCTAGTCGCGGTCTCCAAATGTGATTTTTTTACGAAGATTGGCCAAAGGAAAAAATAAGAGGCAGGTAAAAATAATGGGGACAGCGAAAGATTTGCACGCTGATAAACGAAATACAAGAACAGAGTAAATGACCTAAGAGCTAAACCATCTTAGTTCACCGAAGCTATCGAACAGCCGCATCACATTTAGACCAAGATATTATATCCCTAAGTCTAGAGAACGCATTTCAAAATTGGCAACCCTGGCAGCAGTTTGTGCGTGACCTCTCTTGTATCGCCGTTTCAGACTAATAAGGGTGACGCGTGGATTCTGTCATAATTATAACAAAATTGTGTCTTAAATTGTTCGGATTTTAATTTTAATTTTGAAATTAACAGACGGAGCTTTTCATTCTATAAAGTTATAACAATCGTATATTTAGCAAATTCTTAATTGAAAAGAGGGTTGAAGGGATAATTCTTATGATAATAGTTAATTTGTTTAGCAAGTTTATTTCACTTCAAGCTTCATTGCAGATGCAAAGTTTGAAAGTTGCTTTAACGAAATGAGATTTTTTTTGTGTATATAATAAACTATTGCCAAAGCATCAGGGAAACTTGAAAATAATTTGCTGCAAGTATTTTAGTATAATCGCGGTTAAAGCAGACATTTAGGGCTTTGTAAAACAGACACCCTACCACATTTCCTCTACATAGTCCGCATTCGTTTCAGAATGTTTATTTAGAAATCGCCAATTTTGATGTTTTAAGTTACGACTTTTAAAATTAAGAATTACAAAAATTTTAAACACACATTTCTGGTACTTTTGTGACCCTTTTGCGCTAAAAAAAACTGAATATTTGTAGTATTCGATTGATTTTGTTAACCACTTAGCGAACTTATCCACGCCATTACCGAGGAAAAGTACTTCCAAAATATTATTAAAATTAGCCCATTATTTTCTGAGCGAACAAGATTTCACTTAGATATTTCATTTTGGTCAATTAGTTGCGCTTTTAGTGAAAACTAATGATGAGACTGCGACTTTTCACTTTAAAAATTTTTTGTCAAATGAGTGCCAACTGGGAACACATATCCGGGGTCAGTTTTAATTTATATATATATATATATATATATATATATATATATATATATATATATATATATATATATATATATATATATATATATATATTGGAATGTTGCACTACACTGTAATCACATTTAAATATACACTTTATTTGTTTGCTGTACTTTATATGATTTTTTATTTTTTTACGTGGACCGCAGTTTTGAAACTTCCTGGTTCACCATCAGAGTAACGTGCTGATGATGAACCAGGAAGGTTCGAACCTGCACTCGACGTAAACAAATAAAAAATCATAAAAAGTACAGCAAATAAATAAAGTGTATATATATATATATATTTATATATATATATATATATATATATATATATATATATATATATATATATATATATATATATATATATATATATATATATATATATATATATATATATATATATATATATATAGATATATCACACTGATAACTCAAAAAATAATTGGCCGATTTTGGTTAAATTTGGTGAGTACCTTTCTTTTACAAGTGGCATGGATAAATTTGTTAGTCAGAAAATTCGGCTCAGTTTTTCCCGGAAAATTTGGATATCTCAGGAAATAACAAAGTAAGGGCTACCAAGGGCAATTTGGTGCACGGGTTTATAATATAAAAAGTTAACTACCTACCAAAACTTAGACTTGTAGCGTAAAAGAAAAAAGTTATTGGTTTTCCAGTCCCGATTTGAAACGTCAAAATTGGCAACTTTTAGGCAAATAACCTTGAAGGAATACAGGTTATGTAATGAAAATGTTGCAAGAAGAGTGGTTTGCAAACCGTTAAGGTTCAGCTTCAACCGTCATGGTCCTTCATTTTACCAACATATCTCCAGACAATTCATTTCAAATAGACCCTTTCTCTGATGCGTTAGTAGTTGTTTTAGTTATAGAGGTTGTGGTTTAATAGTCCATAAGTTTTTGCAAATTTTCATAGAAAACATTAGGTAATGAGAAAAATGCGATTTTTGTATTTTTAAAAGATTTTTTCAAATGAGCGCGAACTAAGCCCCTAGAACCCATATCCGGGGTTAGTTTCAGTTTTTATCTGTTTACATATATACAGGGTGATGCATTTCTACGGTAATGCTCAACATATCCGTTATTATACAAGATACGAGAAAAACTGTATACGTTAATTATATGGTATCTGGCGCTGCATCTTATAAAATTATTTTAACAATCACAGAGTAACTCATAAGTTGTTGGTGATACAAATGTTCTCTTTTTCGAGCACCCCTCATTACATTGGATTTTTGCATTTTTCATCGAATTATAATGCACGTATTGATAGCGTTCATCGTTTTCAAGTTATTTCAATTGTTTTGCAACTTTCAACATTTTGGGCACATATCAAAAACTATGATACGGAGTTTTAACTAATAGGTAACAGATTCCAGTAAAACTGACGCATTCAGAGAGGTCCTCGTTTATATTCTTCGTCGACAACTTGAAATGCCCTATACAGAGCTCTCTCAAGTAATGACTGAATTTAAAAAGGGTAAACTGGCCGTAACTCAATTGTTTCAAATGGAACATCCTGTATTTTGTGTTTCAGAAGTGAAGGGCATAATAATATAATATAATAATATTTAATAAGTTATTGTAAAAAAAGGTTTTCGGATGTTTGTGAAAAAATTGTTTGTAAATTTTCATTCAAAAATATTTTAGCGAGTTTTGTCGAAAAGCTTGTTGGGGTTAAATAGCTTGAATGAGTTCGTTAGCCATGAAAATCGGACCAATTTTGGGCAGGAAAGTCTGGCTAGTTTTTCGGGAACATTTTAGGTTTATTTTTGGAAAATTGTGGTACTTTTTCAAACAATAATGTCATTTCGATGTAATGTGGTACATTGTTTCTACTATATAGGTTATATTGGTAACCAAATTTGATGCCTCCTTTCATTAAAAAAGACATGTTTGGTATTAAAAATATTTTATATACAAATTTACTACTATTACTACACTTCGTATAGACCTCACTAGGTTCAAAATTTTACTTATTTCATTTTCATTAATTATGTGTGCTTTTATACAGGCTCTTTCAAAAAACATGCACCATCGCTCGTGGGGCAATTCCTTACTAAAAAAATAAGAAGAAAAGTTCCTGTGCACATGGGCCCGGAAACGCATAGTTTCCAATATACAGGGAGTTGAATTTTTTTTTTTTTTAGTTTTTTATAAATAATTTCAAAACCACTAGATTGATTTTAATGAAACTTGGAACTTGAAAGTGTATTATGAAAGTGCATATTTTCAAGTGAAAATCTACTTACAACTGCGTCAGTGGCGTGCGTACGGGGCAACTGTAAAAATTCATTTGGGGAAAAAATATGTGCGCCACTGTCTTTTTCCAATTTTGATGCATCAGTTATGAAGCTTATTACATAAGCCACAAAAGCTACCTCTTGGTATTTTTTCGTTCAGGGTATCCCTTAGGATATATGATTAATTTTATAAAAAGGGGCAAACTACCGATTCGTTGGAGTAATGAAAACAGTAATCGTAAAGTGCCATGAAACTATAATTTTTGACAGTTCTCTAAATTCTACAATTTTGAAGTGCTTTGTAGGCGTCAAAAGAGTTTTCGTGCTATTATTTAAATTTTGATACGGTGCAGTATTTTCGTTTTTAGTTATTTGTTGATACTGAGCTGCTCATTAATATTATTTCCTCCTCTCAAGATGGTTTTCATTAAGTACACTTCAGCGGATTTGACTGATATGTTGTTAATTTATGGACAAACAAATCAAAATGCTAGACAAGCTGTGCGAGTTTATCAGGAAACTTATCCGCAAAGAAGAATTCATGACAAAAATATTTTCCCACGTATTGTAAGACATTTGAGAGAAACTGGTTCTTTAAAACCTTTAAAAGCTGACTCTGGACGCAGAAGATACCGCCGAACTGTACGAGTTGAAAAGGCAATATTAAATAGAGTTGAACGTGATCCTAGTACAAGTACGAGAATTATTGCCACCGAACTGGGTAATATTTCGGCATCATCAGTTCACAGAAATCTGAAGGATCAAAGTTTATATCCCTAACATTTTACACGTGTCCAGGAACTTCTACCTAGAGACTTTCAACCAAGGGTAATGTTTTGTCAGTGGTTCTTAAACAAACTTAGGCACGACCAACATTTTTCTAAACGTGTACTATTTACTGATGAGGCGTCATTTACGCGAAAAGGTATCGTAAATTTTCACAATTTACATACATGGGCCGATGAAAACCCACACTCTCTAAGAGTTGCAAATTCGCAGTATCAATTTTCCATCAATATTTGGACTGCTATTATTGAAAATCACATAATTGGTCGTGTTGTTCTACCGAATCGTCTTGACCATGAATCATATTTAAACTTTTTACAAAATGATTTGCCGTTGTTACTACCGCTTTTTATGAGAAATGGTACAATGTGGTTCCAGCATGATGGTGCGCCCGCACATTTTGCAGCAGTTGTAAGAACATATTTAGCCAACACATACGGTCACCGATGGATTGGTCGTGGAGGTCCGGTGTCATGGCCACCTCGATCTCCGGACCTGAATCCTCTCGATTTTTATTTGTGGGGTCATTTAAAAGAAATAGTGTATAAAACAGCAGTAACTACACGAGAATAATTGTTGGGAAGAATAGAATATGCACTTGACAGCATTAGAGAAGATCAAAATATTTGCAGAAGAGTAAGAAGATCTTTGCGCAGAAGGTTAAATAATTGTAACGACGCTAATGGTGGTCACTTTCAACATTTTCTTTAGCTTTGTTATTAAAGTCAATTGAGTAATGTACAAAAAACAAGAGTTTGGAAAAATCATGGTGTCTACGATTACTTTTTTCATTTTTTATTTTTATTTTTTATTTATCATTTTTTATCAATGTTTGTAATATTCATTTCAATGTTTATCACCAATAAGTTTTACGTAGGTTAGTTATTTGCACGTTTATTGCTGTAATGTTTACTGTATGTTTTGTTTTTCATATTCTTATGGTTGCAGTACACATATATTATTATTATTATTATTATTATTATTATTATTATTATTATTATTATTATTATTATTATTATTATTATTATTATTATTATTATTATTATTATTATTATTATTATTATTATTATTACGCCGACTAATCGGTACTTTGCCCCTTTTTATAAAATTAATCATATCTCCTAGGGGATACCCTGAACGAAAAAATACCAAGAGGTAGCTTTTGTGGCTTATGTAATAAGCTTCATAACTGATGTATCAAAATTGGAAAAAGACAGTGGCGCACATATTTTTCCCTAAATGAATTTTTACAGTTGCCCCGTACGCACGCCACTGACGCAGTTGTAAACAGATTCTCACTTGAAAATATGCACTTTCATAATACACTTTCAAGTTCCAAGTTTCATTAAAATCAATCCAGTGGTTTTGAAATTATTTATAAAAAATTAAAAAAAATATTAAAATTCAACTCCCTGTATATTGGAAACTATGCGTTTCCGGGCCCATGTGAACAGTAACTTTTTTTCTTATTTTTTAGTAAGGAATTGCCCCACGAGCGATGGTGCATGTTTTTTAAAACAGCCTGTATAGGGGAAGTGTGGATACGATACCACCCTTTTTTTAAATATCATTTTTCCATATCAAAAATTATGTATTTTTAACTTACATTCAGTATGTGGATATAGCATGCCAATGTTAACACTGCATGTGTCTAGGTCTAAAGAAAAATAGTTTTATTTACGTGATTTCAAAAATTTTAATGTAACAACAAAGGTGCCATCATATCAAACTAGATTGATATGATGGCACCCAATAAAAGGAAGTACCTAAGTGATAATAAAGGTATAATTCCGGTTTACAGTATTGTATAAAATAAATTCACAGTTTTTGTACCAGAGAAAATTAATTAAATCACAACGCTTTGTACCACTGGAAATTCTTAAAGCAATAATAATAAATTGAATCAAGATTCTTTGATTACTAAAAAATCTGCAAAGAGAATGAATTATTTATCCTCATAAATCTCACATATAAAATTCTTAGTTTTTGGGGTCTTGTCTGCACAAACACCATGAGCCCACATACCACATCGCTGACACTTCAGGCAAAATTCTTTGGATTTTGACTAGGAATATAATTCGTTGCAATATAAACAGGGTGCATCTTTGTCATCAATGTCTTCCCTATAATCAACATGCATGCTTTCTTCATCTTCATCTTCAAATATTTTGAGGTTTTTCTTTACTGTTCTTGCCAATTTAGCACTTTCATTCTCCTTCTTAGCATTCTCTGAAAATTTTACCGATTCAATAACTGAGGTTGAATTACTAACGCCCATTTTACCTTTCTTGCGTGATTGTCTTGTTTTATCTGCCAAATCAGTCGCTTTTGTTATGGGCGATATCTGCTCAATAGTAACTGTGGAGCGGAGATTCTTGATTTTTGTATTGTCATGGTCTTAGGTGATCTATTTGATGTATTTTGGAGGTCCACAGCTACAACAGATCTAATAGATGGTGACTGGTTTATTTCAGCGTCTGCATCAATGTGCGAGTTTTCTGCAGTAACTTCAGCATATGATCGGTTTGATGTTTCAGCTGGATCGAACATCCAATCCCAAAAAAATATCTGGATTGTACGGAACAATGTCTGCTGTCTGGAAAGCTTTTGTTGCTGTTAAAGGAATTGCCGCTTTAATATAAGCTTCTCCAAAAATTTCTGCCACCTGAAAATGCGTTATTACTCTTCCAGTATGAGCTTTGAGCCAAAGACGAATGTCTTGTTTGTAGTATGTCTCCAGTGGCCCCAAAAAGTCTGTATCTAATGGCTGGCATCTATGTGTGGAGTGTGCCGGAAAGCAAAACAATATAATGCCAAATTCTTTTGCTTTTTGGGGAACGGTGGGTTTTTGTGGCTGGCATGTCCATCTAGCAACAGTAGAACCTCTTCTTTTTACACTTGACTTTGCAAAACGCATGAAATAATATACCCATTTAAACATAACTTATGACGTCATCCACCCGTTTTCCTGGTGAAAGTAAACGGACCCTGCTGGTGCATCATCTAAAAGTTCTGGTTTCATATTTTTACTCGGTAATATGAAATCTGGGGAACGAATGAGCCAACAGAATTCATTGCACACACTACTGTATAATGCTGTCCTCTTTCTGAACTTGTGAGAACGCCTACCTGCTTGCAACCTTTTGTGGCATATACCTTTTCTGGTGTGCTTCGTCCAAACCCTTAAAATATGCGGCCATATTAACTTAATTGAATGCTTGGGCTCGAGTTGCAGATGTATTTTCTGGTGTCCCCAAGCTTATTTTTGGATTGCTCTTAACAAAATCATGTAGCCAAGACCATCCAGCTTGTTCAGTTTCACAACTAAATTTGTGTGGAATATTATTCTGTGTGTCAATCTGATATGTGAGTGGTCTGACATCAGTTGGAGTGAGTCCCAAAAATTGGGTTTCCATGGTAGTTATATAAGCAACAATTAAATATTCTATTTCTTTAGAGAATACCGGACGGCATCCGTCAATATCCCCTTTCTTGGACCCCATATATATTTTTAACTTAACGGCGAAGAGTACTTGCAGGTACATTAAAAGGTTTGGAAGCAAGTTTCCAGCCCATCTTCTTTAATTTAACATCCTCTATCGCTTCACGCATATTCTCCTCCTTCCAGCTCCGACGACTAACTTTAAACATCTTTATAGGGTGCTATTAATCCTAGAAAATAACAGTCAGTCAAGAAACTGAATTGTTCAAGTTTCTGATATGGTGGCACCCTATGCCATCATAAAACATGCTTAGGGTGCCATCATATCAAGAAAACATGAATGTAAACATCCTTCCATTCACTTTAAGTAACCTAATATAATATTGAAAATAAGCTATATTTGATAAGTTTATTATTCTGTTTATTATATGTACCTACAGCTTTTCGCAAATTATTATACTCGAGATCACAAATTATTAAGTTGCTATTATAGAAACTATTCTATGTACTCACATAAAATGAGAATAATCCTCTCCAGCCGTTAGATGCACTAAACTGACATGATGTCGTCACAGTTAACCTATGATGTTCTGAATAATAGCCGGCACTCAACGAACTAACCTAATTCAAATAAATACCGTCAATTTCGAAAGGGTGCCATCATATCAGGTATGCCATCATATAATTATAACAGAGAAGTCAGGCGAGACCAGGCCCCGTCAGGTAATATCAAATCAGGTAGTTTTTTATAACAAATTTTATCAACCTAATTTGCTTACGTATTAAAATTAGGCTAGAAAGAATAAACTAGCTTCAAAATTTCACTTGTATCATTTTTGTCAACTATTTGTGCTTTTATATATATATATATATATATATATATATATATATATATATATATATATATATATATATATATATATATATATATATATATATAATAACGAAGTTGTTTAAAAAAATTATTGCGCATTCTAGGCTAAGTACTTTTCAATGCCTCCTCCTGTTTCTGGAACAGGGATAACGCTATTTAGTAGTGGGTGTTTGCAGTAACGGTTATAGAGTTTCTTTTGACTAAAGCTAATAAAATTGCGTGTAACTAGTCTTAATTCAGGAAAGACATAACGAAGACATTTTACATGGATTTCAGTGTACACACACAGCAGCATATTTTTGATGACACTGGGTCATAGTAAATTGAATAGTGTCATTTATATCCGCACACAGAGATACAGATGATAGGTACAAGAGGGAGAATCTGTGTACATCTATATTATACAACTATCTAACATCTCTATGCATTGAATACGGTGACAAGAGAGCTAACACCTGGCCTCAGCAGTGTGACTCCCGTCCGCACAATGCCTTTATGTATTCAAACATGCTGGCTTTACATGCGTCACTGACTCACTAACGTTATTAAGCTGCAAATTAACCAACCATGGCTTTAACATTATGATTGCGCTTCGTTGGATTGAACATCTCATTATTGGCTAATGTTCCATATTAAAAAAGTTGTCTGTGGACTAGTGAAAATAGAGAATCATTCGCTAGGAACTTGTCGTTTTTGCGTTTTGTTAATCAAAAATTCACCAGTAAGGAGGCAGTGACTTTTGAATTTTGAAAAAATGTCTTCCAATGAGCACGAAATAGGCTCCCTTGGACCCATATCCGAAGTCGGTTTTAGACTATATATATATATATATATATATATATATATATATATATATATATATATATATATATATATATATATATATATATATATATATCTTTAGGGATATTGCACTACACTGTAATCACTTTTAAATATACACTTTATTTGTTTGCTGTACGTTTGTGATTTCTTATTGGTTTGCGCGGGCTGCAGTTTCGAACCGCCCCGGTTCATCATCAGCACGCTACTGACTGTTATCGCTCCTGTCTGGTCAGTTTCCGGTTCTCTGATTGGTTGTACTTTCGGACTGTGTCATGTGTATCGGTTTCTTGTCTTGATCACTGTGGTTTGATAATTTGTCTATTTGTATGGCCTTTATTAAGTTTTGTTAAATGTTTGTACTTGGATTTGTTCTGGCATTAATTGTTTCCTATTGTTTATTTGTTGAATGTAGTATTGTTTCCAGATTTCCATTTTTTATGGTCTTTAACATGTTTCATTAGTTGTAATTGGGTGATGTCTAGTTTTTGGTGTTTTGTGTTGTGAATGTGTGTAGCTACGTTTGATTTGTAGCTAGGCATGTGGATTTTATCTAATGCTGTTATATGTTCCTTGAATCTTGTTTATATTGATTTTTTAGTCATTCCTATATATTTTTATTGCATGTATTACGTTCTATTTGATATATTCCGTTTAATTCATGTGGGTTGTGTTCTTGTTTTTTAGTGAATTTTCTTAAAAAAAAAATTCACTAATGAGGAGATCCCGACTTTTGAATTTTGAAAAAATTTCTTCAAACGAGCGCTAATTAGGCCCCCCAGAACACATATCCGGGGTCAGTTTAAATTTTTATATGTTTATATATATATATATATATATATATATATATATATATATATATATATATATATATATATATATATATATATATATATATATATATATATATATGTACCACACCGATAACTCAAAAAATAATGGGCCGATTTTGATTAAATTTGGTGAAAAAAATCCTTTTGCAAATGGCTTGGATAAGTTCGTTAGCCAGGAAAATCGGTCCAGGTTTTCCCGGAAAATTTTGTGTTTTCTTTCGAAAAAAAATTATATCTCCGGAACTAACAAAGTAAGGGCAACCAAATTTGGTACGCTGATTTACATTCTTATAGGTAAGCCACGTACCAAAATTCAGCTATGTAGGTCTAAAGACAAAAAAGTTATAGGCATTTAAAGAAAAATCAATTGGGGTTTTCCACAAAACGTCAAAGTTGCGATTTAAATGTCAAAATTGGCAACATTTAGGAAAAGAACTTGAATCTAATACGGGCTATGGAAATAAAAAGTCTCAAGAAGGATGTTTTACAAACCCTGAAGTCTTAGTTTCAACCGTCATTGTCCTTCATTTTAATAAAATATTTCCAGAAAATTCATTTCAAATAGACCCTTTCTCTGATGTTTGGCAATAGTCTTAGCTACAGAGTTTATCGTTTAATGGTATATAATTTTTGTAGAATTTTCGTAAAAAAATCAATAAAGCTTAATATATCTGTTATTATACAAGATATGAAAAAAAATGTATATATTAATTATAGGGTGTCTTGAGCTACATCTTAAACAATTAGTTCGACAATCACAGGATGGCCCATAAGTCGTTGGTGATACAAATTTTCTTTTTTTTTAATCAAACACGCCTTATGTTATTGCATTTTTGCATTTTCCATCGAAATATAATGCATGTTTGTAAGAAAAGAAATTCTGGATGCAGCAAGTGCGTTATGGTAGAGAATTTTGATCAAATGCTTAATATTTGAATAGCTCAATTTGCTATTAACCTATAAGGTTGACCAAGTAACGAGTTTTTTCGGGAACACTTTAAGTTTACTTTCGGAAATTTTTGTACATTTTCAAGCAATAAAGTTATTTTGATGAAACGTGGCACATTGTTTTTACTATATAGATTATACTGGTAACCAAATTTGATGCCTGCTTTCTTAAAAAAACACACATTATTGCTATTAAAAAATAGTTTTATGAAAATTCACTACCATAACGCACTTGCTGCGTCCAGAGTTTTTATTTATTTTGTTTATTATTTTGTTAATGGTTTTGTAGCTCATTTTTAAGTCATATTGTTTGAGTGTTTGTGTTATTTTTTTGATGTGGTGGTTATAAGTGAATGTTGTGTATTTTGTGTTTGTTTCTGGTGTTTTGTTTTCGGTTTTGTTGATTTGTTTGTTTTTAATTTGTTTTACTAGCTTTTCTATTGTTTTCTTGTTGTATCCATTTCTTTCTGCTATTTGTATTATGATGTTGTACTCCTTTTCTCGTTCGTCGTTATGAAGTGGTACATTTAGCATTCTGTTTATTAAGTATCTGTATGCGGCCATTTTGTGTGTATGTGGGTGTAGTGAGTGTTTAGGTATAGTGATGTCTGTAAAGTGTATATTTAAAAGTGATTACAGTGTAGTGCAATATTCCTAAATATATTAAAGCCACACAAGGTAATAACTCACAAATAATTAACACCAATAACGAACATACGAATAACACGTGTACAGTGAGTGACTACAAAATAGGGAAAATTCCAGAAACATGAACAGAACACAAGATAATAACACACAAAATGGCCAACATGACAGCGATAACATACAGACAAACATCAAAATATTCAAAAATACTTACAGGAAGATATATTATAACAAAGCCAACATATACTTCAATAGAGAATGCTTAAGACACAAGTTAACACCAAAATACACTAAAATCACGTAGACCAGACAGGAGCGATAACAGTCAGTAGCGTGCTGATGATGAACCGGGACGGTTCGATACTGCAGTCAGTCCGCGCAAACCAATAAGAAATCACAAACGTACAGCAAACAAATAAAGTGTATATATATATCTATATCTATCTATCTATCTATCTATCTATCTATCTATATATATATATATATATATATATATATATATATATATATATATATATATATATATATATATATATATATATATCATGTCACATCAATAAAAAAAACAGTGAACATATTTTTATCAAATTTGGCGAGTACGTTACTTTGGCAAGTGGCTTTAAAAAGTTTTTTAGCAAGGAAAATCGGACCAGTTTTTTCGGTTTTTTTTTCTTTCCGAAACAGTTAATGTCTCCGGCACTAGGAAAGCTTTTTTAATTTTTTTATTTCTCTAGAGTCGGCCCATTTCCGTGACTATGGCTAATCACCGAGGCCAGGGAGCAGTTTCACCTCACTATCCTGAAAATTTTGCCGAACCCCTGTCTTTCTGTAAGGTGGGTAGGGATCTTTAACGTGCCCAATATAGCATGGTCACGGGACTGACGGCTTTACGCCCCCTCCGACGGATAGAACGTGCAGATATTCAACTTGCTCAAATACAATACCACAACCTAGGTTAATGTTAATTGTACAGTCTGTACTAGAAAGGTGAAAGGAGAACCCTGGGATCGAACCCAGTACCATTCGATTCAGAGGCACACATTCTTACCATTGAACCACCGAGGCTCTAGTACGAAGGCTTTGGCAACCAAAGTTGATACGCAAGTTCACATCAGTAAAAGTAAATTATGTAACAAAATTTAGATCTGTAAGTTGAAATAAAAAAAATCGGGACACAGTAATTACGTTATGGTAGCGAATTTTCATTAAATGCATCGAATTTGCATAACTCAGTTTTCTAGAAACGTAAAAAGTTGAAATGAAATACTTAATGAAAGGCTTCCTTCAGACAGTAAAATTTATTGTTAAAGAACCCTACGCGTTTCGGCTACCTAGTATAAATATAAAACTGTAATTAAACCACAAGACCATTAATTACCGTTTTATATTGATTGGATGACACCATAAATCGATTTTCCGGCACATTCGGGTGCATTGTTGTTGGACCTCTGGTTCAATAGATGAAAATTCCAACCATGTCAACTTGTGTATAGTTTTGAATATAATTTTCAAGAATTAGAAAATTTGCCCCTGAGGATGGCTACTAGGTATCCGAAACGCGTAGGGTTCTTTAACAATAAATTTTACTATCTGGAGGAAGCCTTTCATGAAGTATTTCAATTATGTCTATCCCAGACCATGTGACGTTCAGGAATGAAACGTTTTGGTGTGTACTGAGGTACTTACGAGGGCAACAGACCAACCAAATTTCATCAAAATAACTTTTATTATTAAAAGAAAGGTTACCTTATTATCAACACTTCGCTTCGGTTTCTCTTTTTGGGGGATAAAGCTCCCGTAACTTGAACAATTCTTCAATAATCTCTTTGCTGTGTCCGGAGTAGGCTTCGGTCTATCTGGATACTTTTCAGCGAAAACACGACACGTGCGAACAATTATTCGATGACATTCACCATGAATAATTAATAGCTCCATAAAATCATAGTTTGCATACCCTAAATTGCTCCAATTTTATCACTACTAAGGACCTATTTGTAATTTCGATAACAAACTTCACCGCGTGCACTTCTAGGATGCAAACGTCAGTTGGTTTGACAAATTAAATTCCAAAGGCTACTATTGTTACAAGTTTGCAACCCTGATTAGAATAAATATGTATTTATCTCCAAAACTGTTAGACTTAGGTATAGGGAATGCTAAAGCAAGTCGAAAGAGATTCTAAATGCCAATTCACTTAGTTAATTAAAGGGTCCCATTTGAAAAACGCAAGCTTTGATTACTTGAACTCTGTCAAGTTGCCAAGTCGATCTCTATCACCCTGTATGTTGCAACGCAAAACTGTAACACGTGTGGTGAAGGTACACAAACTGGTGTGTTGTGTGCAGAAGATAAATCTTGTAGCTCATTTTTACTTCAAGTTATCAGGTATAAAGTGCAACTATGATTCTGCAAGGATTTTAAAAAAAACGAAGTATTTTGAAAACGGTTAATTTTATACACATACTATGCTAGTGAAAGTCTATTACGATGTTGATGAACCCTTTAACGATGTATAATATATAAATCTAAATTGTGCCATTTATCAAAGAAATGCAACAAGAATTCTCTTTTGAATGTTGAATCCTTAACATGATCATAACTTGTACCATCTACTACATAATGAGTTACAGGAGACTGGGCAATAATCTTCTGGATGTGGTCCTTGGTGTTGCCTGAGAGAAGGACAGTACCCAACTGAAAAAAAGAAAATCAAAATAAAGTACAACTATATACAGTAGGTCATGGTTTAGAGGGCTTTAAAGATGTTGTTCTTGCAGCAAAGAACTCCTTATATGCCAATTTCACCAGATCTTTTAAGCCTAAAGCCGGATTTGAAAAAAATAATAGAAAAGGAATATTTTTAACCAGCGCAGGTTCGCAAAAAGGGTCCGATGTGGCCTACTTGCTTGGTGCTAGCATCCCCACAGTTGCTACTACTGCTTGTCTAGATACATTCAAAAAGAGACATGGAATTAGATTTTTGAAAATTTGTATAGGAAAAGCCTCTAATGATATAAGCGTGGTGGTATCATTATTACAAAAGTTTCCCATTATGGTAAACAGAGTGAATTTGCCAGAAGACCAGGTGTATAAGTCCGATGCAACTGCGTCATTTCGGAAAACTTGGCCAAATACTGCTTGGGTCCACAACCAAGAAAAATTAGCTCATGGGCATGCAATGCACACACAAACAGCCACCACTTGTTTTTTGCAAATAAAACATCGGATATCTTAAAGACATCAAACTTCCCATCGAGTATAAAGTCGGCAAGAGAGGCTCAAACAATATTAATGAATACTTGAATTAATTTAGCCGATACTTGATGACAATCTATCGCAATTGGTTGAGTAACACACATGGTACTCGAGGGCCTGCATTTTTGTCAGGGAAGCGATAGAGTTTCTGCCTTTAATGAATTTCTGTTCCACAGACCTGGAAACGATCAAAATTCGATGTGGAGGAGCGGATGGGCCCAGGGCCATTACTGTCGGATCGGCCTATCTGTCAGGGGACAGTACGGACCCTCCTCCACTCTGTGCCAAGTTTAGAATTGCCAGAAGAGAATTTAAGAAGGAATTAAGATGGAGCAAACGAGCTGGTTGGCGCGCATTTTGCGGGGCAGTTAACTCCCTGCCGGACGCAGCCAGGCTGGTAAGGGTACTCAAACAGGAGTCAGGTACTACTGTAGGATCCTTAAGGAAACCAAACGGGAGCTGGACCAACACCGGCGGGGAAACCTTGGGACCTCTCGCCGAAGTTCACCTTATGGGCGATGAAGCCGTCACAGGGGCTGCTGACCTGGGCTGGTGGACGGTCCCGAATGCGGACTGGTAGCTGGCGGAGGGGGTGGTTACAGATGGCTCTATAACCTGGGCGGTGAATGAGTTTGCTCCATTCAAGTCCGCAGGCTGTGATGGGATCTTTCCGGCCCTGCTCCAGAGGGGCCTAAATATATACTGCTTCCCAACATAAGGGAAATTTAGTCTCCATTTTATAACATTTTGTGTTATTTGGAGCTGTCGTCACAACATACTACTTGGTGCCGCAACGAGATGGTGACTGCTGTCTTACATTTCACTTGGTGATGATCATACAGGTTAAAATACAATAAGCACATTCACAGCACAGCTCTACCCTACCAATACCTAAAATGCATTTTGCATTTTATGCATTAAAGGAAGAACATTCCAAGTGAGATGTACATATGAGCCATGTTTGAGATGTTATTTGCATTGGCGCATGATGTGACATACACTGCAGAAATTTTCGGATTTAATTAATATAGGTACCAAAGGTGAGCCGCATTGTTATCAGATATATTTTCCTAGGTATAAGAACACTATTTACGTGAGAAAATTCATATAATATATATGAAATCAAAATAAAAATGCATCTGCTAGTGACGAAATTTTACAAATATATAATGTCCAGGTCTACTGAATGATTTCCATAACATTTGAGTAAAATCACAAATTTCGCTGACAATTCCTTGACATTTTAGGGGGTATTTCACATTCACTGATTTCTCCAGGTTTTTCCAGGTCGTTGGGTACCCTGACTTTGGACCACCCTGTAATTGTCAAAATATTTTTATAAAATGCATCTTAAGACGCCCTATAATAATATACAATTTTTTCTCGTATCTTGTATAATAACAATTAGATTGAGCTTTACTGTAGAAATGCGTCACCCTGTACATATCTAAACAGATAAAAACCTAAAGTAAAAAATCTAGCTTGCGCTCATTTGAAGAAATCTTTTTAAAATTCAAAAGTCACAGACTCCTCAATAACGAATTTTTTCTATGAAAATTAGCTAAAAATTATAGGCCATAGACTTAACTATATATATATATATATATATATATATATATATATATATATATATATATATATATATATATATATATATATATATATACATCTTGTTGCATTTATTTGATAAAGATCAATGAGACGGAAATGATAAGATGTAGTTGTTGGTCACCCAAAAGCATTATTTGGCTTTAAAGTCTTAAGTTGACTTTGGTTATAATAGGATGTGTCTTATTTAGTTCTCTTTGCGACAGCAATGGACATTTTATACGGCAATGAGTGTATGTATAGACGACGTTTATTCATAGTAAATGCGAGTGTCATCAGATTTGTTATATTATCCTGTCTATTATTGGAGGGTGGCACATCTATTGAATAGCATACGTGATACTTTGGCACTCCTGCAGATATAGCGATGATAATAAATTATCTCATAACGAAATAATAATGGTTGCCATCAAACTGCCTTAATGCCAACATGTTAATTTCATGGCGAATGTAGCAGTTGTTTCTTATTAAAAGTAAAGTTGGATATTTTTTGGTGTTGTGTGTGTGTTGTTTCCTTTCATAGCTGCGGTCGTCAGACCATTCGCACATTTTTTCCGGCTTCTTGGTTTGATCCCATCTGTATGCTACTTTTCTTTTGATATATACCATATATATATATATATACATAAATACATACATATATAACAGAGATATTAGTTTACATTTTGTGATACTTTTTATATATTTTCATACAATACTTCTGTGTTTCTGTTTGTTTTAAATATGACGGATATTCTTTTTTTTTTTTAGCTGTTTACACTATATATTTATATTTTTTGGTGTTAAAGTTATATCAACGCTAGCAAATAGCTAGGTAAAAAATACATGTGCAATGTCCTACTAAATACGAATACTACTGAATTAGACGCCTGAGAAAATAATTCCAATAGGTAATGGGGCCGTTGATGCAGAAAAACTGGCACTTGTAACTACACATTTGAATTACTGTGGTGTGCCTCAACCGCGTTATTACCTTACGATTCCCAATTCATTCACTGCCATTGCCCTAGCTTGGTGTAACCATTCCATATTAAAAAAAGTCTGGACGCGTTACGGTGGCGAATTTTCATGAAATGCTTAAATTTGTATAACTCAATTCTATATCAACCTACAAAGTTTAGTTTTGGTGGAGTAAGTTATTTACGAGGGCAACATACCAACCAAAATTTATCAAAATAACTTGGTTATTTTTTTGAGAAACAATTTTTTTTTCGGAAAAATATTTAAAGACATTTTTTCAAAAGCTTTTCATCGTGACCTCTGTATTAGCGAATTTTTCTAAATGAAAATTCGCTAATACAGACTTAGAGACATTTTCGTTGGCTGCACAATAGCTCGTTAATTTCTCTAAACCCGGCGTTGCCTGACGATGTCGTAATAGGCGAAACTGGTTACGTCTGACGATCTTGTTACAGGCTATACCGGCTGCAGAGAAGAAAACAACATATTGTAAAGCCAGAAAGAAAGTTTATGCGCCTGTATTTAAATCCCACTTCGTTTCAATTATAAAAAAAGCCTGGACGCCGCAATTGCGTTATGGTAGTGAATTTTCATAGAAATGATCTGGCACAAAATATTTTATTATAACTTTTTTTTATTGTGACATAGAAAACTAAATTTTGGTGTGTAGTTTACTTTTTATTTCGTAAACCTACCTACCAAATTTGGTTATCATAGCTTTTGTTATTTTTTGAGTTATCGGTGTGATTCATATACATATATACATATATATATATATATATATATATATATATATATATATATATATATATATATATATATATATATATATATATATGGTGGCGCATTGAAAACGAAACAGACCGATTTGCGTCCAGAGAATTTTTTTTTAAGAAACGCTGAAACACGTGAATTTTAATATTGAGGGGGACATCATCCCCTTAAGGGTGGTGATAACAACCCTTATATTTTGAATAGGGAACACGGGTCGAGTGTTACATCATTTGAAAGCTCTTTATTTTCTGAATTCAGCACACAAATTTTTTTGGAAATTTTATTAACTCGTTCAAAAATTATTCACAGTTGAAAATGCAAAAACGCATTTCACTCATTTCGATAATAAATGTGCTGATGGTCAATGTTTTTTTGGTTTGTAAACAAAAAATTCACCTCAGAACATTTCTTATCGGAATGAGAGAAATGCGGTTTATTATTTCAGTTTATCGGTCGGTTTGATACTTGATAGTACTACCGAAAATTAATTTTACAGTGGTGTATTCTGTAGAAGAAAGAGTTTAAATAATTACTCGTTTTTTTCAAAAACGATGCCTGTGCCAACCGTACCGCAAATTTGTATATTGAACGACATCCGAACAGACATCTTAACAGAAAATACATTTTGGAGTTAGTTGCAAAGTTTCGACAAAGTGGTTCAGTAGCCAACAAAAAAACGGGATCCTGGACGTGAATTTCCGGTTAGAAATGAGACTACTGAGATTGAAGTTTTAGGACAAATTGCTGCAGACCCAACTTTGAGCACGAGAAAATTGGCCACTGTTTCAAACATCAAAAGAAGAACTATTCAGCGAATATCGAAACATCATCAACTTCACCCGTATAAAATTCATCTTGTACAACAACTGAATGAAGATGATTTTAATCGTAGGCTGGAGTCTTGGGAAGGTATGACTGCATGAATAGCTGATAACGGGAACTTTCTGTTCAATATCTGTTTTTCAGACGAGTGTACGTTTTTATTAAACTCTATAGTCAATCGTCATAATTGTCGTTATTGGGCAGATAATAATCCAAGAAATTTTCACGAAGTCCACACTCAAATTCCACAGAAATTGAATGTATGGACTGGCATTTTTGTAGACCGTTTAATCGGACAAATTTTTCTTGATGACAATTTGAGTGGCGAAACGTATTTGGAGTTACTAGAAGATATCGTTTACCCTCTACTAATTGACATTGTTGAAAATGATGATCGCTGTCAAGAAAATCAATTAGTGTTTCAACAATATGGAGCTCCTCCGCATTTTTCACAAGGTGTTAGGAAGTTTTTGAACAGAGAGTTTCCAGGACAATGGATTGGGCGAAGAGGTGCTATTGAGTGGCCCCATATATCATCGGATTTAACTCCTTTAGACTTATTTCTATGGGGCCATTTAAAGAGTAGAATTTACGCAACAGAACAGAAGTCTCTGAAAGAACTACGACGACGCATTGTTGAAGAATGCCGTCTAATAACTCCACAAATGCTCCAGAATGTCAGAGCTCGTTTTGAACAAAATTTGTACTTTTGTATGGAAGCTGGTGGTCAACAATTTGGACACTTACTTAACTGAATAAACATTTTTGAACGGTTGGTTTTGTTTTTTAGTTTTTTTTTAAGAAAAATTCACTAATTAGTGCATTTATTATCACAATGAATGAAATACGTTCTTGCAAATCCAACTGTGAATAATTTTTATACGAGTTTATAAAACATCCAAAAAAATTATTGTGCTGAATTCAGAAAAGAAAGAGCTTTCAAATGATGTAACGCTCGACCCATGTTCCCTATTTAAAATATAAGTGTTGTTATCACCACCCTTAAGGGGTTGTTGTGACAAAGTTGAGTTTTATGTCAAAACATGTCCCCCTGAATATTAAAATTGACGTGTTCCAGCGTTTCTAAAAAAAAAATTCTCTGGACACAAATCGGTTTATTTCGTTTTCAATGCGCCACCCTATATATATATATATATATATATATATATATATATATATATATATATATATATATATATATATATATATATATGAAACTGACCCCGGATATGGGTTCTAGGTGTCCTAGTTCGCGCTCATTTGCAAAAATTTTTTCAAAAATCAAGAGTCGGGATCTCCCTATTACTGAATTTTTTCTACGAAAATTTACTAAAAGTAAGGCTCATGTTTCCGGACGCAAAAGTTATTTGATTAATATGTACTCACAGGCAAAGTAAAACTGGTATACGAGCTTTACAGGAATTCAAATAACTGTACATACATCAACGTCTTAATTGGTGTTTTGTAAACAATGGTTCTGTACTTTATTCAGTCTATAAAAAGTAAATGCTGCATGAAATATATTTGAATTTCTATTGTAACTGTTGCATTGTTATTTATTTGTCTAAGATCTTTGCGCAAACGTATTTGAAATTGGTTGTTTTGGCAGCAGTTTTGGCAGTAGTTTGGAATACTGTTGATGAAATGCTGAAACAAATATTGCAAAAAAGCGTTCTAATAGTTGTTAAATATCTGTTAACTCTTACTTGCTTCCATTGGGCAAATATACTTTTTTGCATATATTTATTAACTATTTAACTGGCAATTTTGATAGAAAGTTTTTAAAATAAAAATTCGCTACCATAACGCACTTGCTACATCCCCACCTTTATTTGTTTATGTCAAATTTACTTGAGTTGCGGATGATGCAAACTCAAAGCAAATTAAATTAAATTTACATCTAAATAATATTATAGCCTCTTGGTGATAAACCTAGTTAACCTTATTCACTTCAACTGGTAACAAACAAAAACCACAATCAATCTCTTTCACGTTATCCGCTTTTTTATCCTGTGATAGATCGTGCTAGGTAAAAGTATATTTATTCAGAAGACAGACTATTTAATAGAAGAGACTGTATCAGTTTAGTGAATGAAGGATAAACGTTGGTACAGGAAATGGGACTGTCAGAGACCGGAAGAAGTGCGGAACTGGCTCTTACAGTATGTCTGGTAAGAAGACACGCGTGCCAATCTGCCGGTTTACCGTCGGCAGGCTGGGAAATCCCCGGATTAGCACACGCACTGCACTGACTAGACAATGAGATAATGCTGGGGGGTTGGACGAACAGTTATATACGGGACAGTTGCACGCACAGACCGAAAAGAGGATTTATAAATTAATTAGAAAGTGTTCAATTTCAATATGTTGGGGTCGGAGTACAAACTAGATATGAATTATTGCTTTGTAGTTGTTTAGTGACCTTATTCATAATTATTAGCTTAGTGACATCTTTTCTGATTGTACACTAAAACCATGAAATATTTTACCTATATGCATGTTTTTTGTAATTATTATGATAAATCTATGTCTTTCTTGCGTACATCTCTTAATACCCAGATACGCGCCTCTCGCTTGTTAACCGACGTTCTAAGCGTCGTGTAGCTACGGTGACTTGTGGTGGCTCGTGAAGCGGGATTCCATGAGCCTAGGATCCACCAATGTGTCGGTAAAGTGTCACATTTAGGATGGCCACCGGCCATATATATATATATATATATATATATATATATATATATATATATATATATATATACATATATATATATATATATATATATATATATATATATATATATATATATATATATATATATAATATTATTACTTCCACATCGTCACGTGTGATTTGGTAAAAATTGACATTTTCTCGTTAAAACTCGAGTAATATAACATTTTATTTATCAGAACACTTTTAATTTTATCAACCATTTGGTATTCTGTTTTAAAATTAAATTAGGGTTTGAATGTGTGGGGGTGGAATATTGTTGACAAAAATTTCGATTTTTTTTGCTAGGACGGCGAAAAAAGTCTCAAAGCGTATGGAAAACTTCATTCTGAAAGGAAAATCGTTTTGTTTGTCGGTCTGTCGGTCGGTCGGTCTGTCTGTCGGTCTGTCGGTATATCGGCATGTACGTCTGTCTGTTAATAGGCGCAATAAGTTTCGACCGAATTGAGATGTCATCTTTAAATATGGTATCTAATTAGCACCCGACAAAGGAACGCTTCGAATTGTTTTTGGGTAAGATCGCTTCAGGGGGTAGGGGATAAATAAGGGGTGATTTAGTGAAAATTGGCATTTTTTAAAATAAAACTCGAGTAACATAACGTTTCAAAAGTTTTTGGGTACAGGAGTAAAAATATTTTCTTTGTGAGCAGGTGACCCCTGTGGGTCCGGGGACTAACTAAAAGAATAGGCCCAAGGTAACTCCTGCCTCTCGTAAAAGGCGACTAATTGGAATCAAACACTGGCGGGGGTCTTGTCCATGTGGGCCTGGAGGGAGGCGGATATCTCTGGGGAGTGATGTACACCCGGATTTTGAGGCCTCCACACTGGGCTTAGAAATGGATGGTTGCCCGCGCTTTGTTGTTACTCGGGAGCGGGGTTCCGGATGGGTGCCGCCTTGGATTGAGTGCTGATGGGTATCGTGTGCCTAGACGACCCGGAGGGCGTTGACAACTCTGCTGAGGGGTAAACACCCGGAGTTTTGGGCCCCCACTGTGTGCTTTGGAACGGACGGACGGCCTCGCTTGTGCGATGCTCGGGAGCGGGGCTTGATGGGATGTCGCCTTGAGTCTAGCACTGGTGGGTGTCGGGTCTAGACGAACTCGGAGGAGAGCTGAGAGATTTAGGGGTGGAATAAAACTAAGGGTTGAGGCTTCTTCTGTGAGCTTCGAAACGGACAAACGACCTCACTTGGATGCTGCTCAGATGCAGGACTTCATGATACTGCACCGAGTCAAACACTGACGGATGTCAGGTCCAGACGAACTCTGAGAGAGGTTATCTCTCTTTGAGCTTTGAGACGGGCAAGCGACTTTGCTCAGATGGCAGTACATCTGTCAAACAAAGTTTCACCTCGCAGGTGTCGTCTCCTGTCGGAAGCTCGATTTGTTGGGTGTAATTTAAGCTAACGCTGGCAGGTGTTGGACCTGGACGAACCCGGAGGTGGCTGGGGTCTCTAGGGGTGGATTACACCTGGAGACTTGGGCCTACTCTGTGAGCATCGATACAGGCTAACGACCCTGCCTGGATGCTGCTCGAGGGCGGGACTTCATGTTACCGCCTCGAGTCAATGAAACACTGGCGGGGGTCTGGTGCAGGTGAGGCTGGGGGAGGCAGAAATCTCTGGGGAGTGATATGCACTGGGAGTTTGGCGCCTGAGAGACTGACAATTGGCCTCGCTTGGTTGTTAGTCGGGAGCGGGGTTCCAGATGATACCGCCCTGAATTGAGCCCTGGTGTGTGTCTTGTGTCCAGACGTCCCGGGGGGCTCTGATCTCTGATGAGTGGTAAACACCTCGAGTTTGGAGCCCATACTGTGTGCAACGAAACGGACGGACGGCCTCACTGGGGTAATGCTCGGGAGCGGGACTCGATGGGATGTTGACTTGAGTCTTAACACTGTTAGGTGTCAGGTTTGGAAGAGCCTGAGGGGAGCTGAGATCTCTAGGGTTGGATTACAACTCGAGAGCGGGGCTTCATGATACCGCCTCGAGGCAAACACTAACGGATTTCGGGTCCATACGAACTCGGAGAGAGGTTATCTCTCTTTGAGCTTCGAAACAGGCAAGCGACTTTACTCAGGTGGCAGTACACTTGCCAAACAGTCTCTCACCCTCAAGGAAAGATTGACTCGCTCAGGGAATTGGAATTAATGGGTGAAATCTAAATAATTAGAAGTGAGCCACAATAGACCTAAGGCCGCGGTGGAGGGACTGAAATAGCCCACTCACATGAAAATCTAATATAATCTAATCTAAGTCATGGGCCTTAAATTCATTCCATGATAATGTTTTTCTGAAGAGAATAAATTATCACAGCTATGTGGAAGTTACTATTCAATTTGCAGCACTGTCTAGGACAAAACACAATGTTTTTATTCTGTAATAATGATTGGCATCCCTGCCATTCATTAGGTTTCTGTTTCTTTTCAGTACTAATCGTAGACACCTGTATTATTTTCTCACAGAAGCTAGATTTGCAATCTATTTTAATTAAAACAGATTTTATATACCTTATTCTATTGACACAGAACTATGCGGACAAGTTTTAAAAATTTTACCAAGTAAATAGAGACACTTTATCTAACAGTACCTCTTAAGAAAACTAACATAAACACACCTCTCGGAGACAGTTATAGGATTACCGCTACTTTGTGGTAAGGTTAGGGCGCCATTTGTCCATACTTGTCACTATGTGAGAAGAAGTCTCCAAATCTCATAACAAAGGATTTAGGAAGACGTTTATAAGTTGCTAATCATAAACTCCCCAAAAAATATTGTCTCCCAAAAATTCATAAACCGGGAAAGAAGAAATCAACAATAAACTTCCTTTTCTAGATGCACTAGTTATTAAAAATAATGACTCGCCTAAATTCGATGCCTACAGGAAGGAAACTTCCACTATTAGTTACACTTCAAACGACTTACATCATACGTTTGCACAAACAAGGCTAGTTTAAATTTGTTGGTAAACAGATTGATAAATTTTCCGTTAAGTAAAAGTAGATTTAATATAAACTTAAAGTACATAAAAACATGACGAGATATAACGGTTATTAGGATTGTTTAGTAGAAAAATTGGTTGACAAACACAGAACAAAGAAAATGATATCTGAATGCACGACATTTAAGAAATATATAAAATAGAAAAAAATTTGCGTGCCTACCTTATAAACCACGTATCACAAAGGGTTTGGAAAGTATTTTTAAGAAAGCCGATTTAGATTTGACTGTTTCGACGAAAAGTGATTTAAAAAAATTGTTGGGTAATACGAAAGACAAGCACAAATCCACTGAAATGTCGGGTATTTATGAGATAGGTTGCAAAGATTGTAATCATAGATACGTAGGTCAAACCAAGAGAGACATAGTCACCAGATTTCGTGAACATCTCGCACATTTACGATATGGTACTGTAGACAAATCATGTATGGTACAACATATATGGGATAATAATCACCACATTGACAAGGAAAATTTTAAAATTGTAACAAAGGTTAGACATCAAACTATGCTTGATGCTTATGAAAGCGTTTATATATCAAGGTCGTTTAAAAAAAAACGTCATTGAATCGTGCGGCACCTTTAATTTCAAGCCCTTTATTTTCACTTTGTATTTGACCAGCTAAGCTAATCCTAATCTGTCTGGCAGAATAATAAATTATTGTCAATAACTCGGCCGGTCTATACAGATACTAGGCTCTACGTTGACTTCTCGTACTTTAAAATCCCCTTTCGTTTTCTTTGTATCTAAGAAATCAATATAATTTTTTTTAATGTAGAATGAGAAATCAATATAAATACTTGTTTTTATGTAGAATTTTAGTTGGAATATTCATCCTCTGTTAAAGTTAACATTGTGTGAGAAACAGTCGTTATTTGTTTTTTTTGCGCGGTAGTTATTGGTCTTTCCGCCAAATGTGCTTGTCGGCGCTCATCACGGGCTCCAATATTCACATAGTGAATTTGGAGATCAAAAAATAACGTGAGCTTCCTTAAACATGGCGGCACCTTTTATTTTAAGCCCATTATTCTTTAAATTAGATAAAAGCACATAAATTTGTCAACCAGAAGATTAAAGTAGTTTGTCGACCTCGTCTGGCAATATTGATACAACAGACAAACGATGGGTCTCCGACTACAATTTTTACCTCGGCTTTGTTCGTCTACGTACGATATAAATACTTGTAGATGTTAAGTTAGTTTAGAATTTTTCATCCTCTGATGATGCTGACGTGGTCAGTGAAACGACGTACGGTCTTTAAAAACATGTTGTGGCGATTTGTCAATTGAATCGGCAGAACATTGTTGCCAGAACTAATTAGAAAAGCGAACTACAGGATAACTTGATTTTTCAACTTGATAACAATAAATAAGTTAAAATGACAATCATTAGATCAGTGTTTCTACCCTAGTTAAATTTCAGGATGAGCCAACTTTCTAATTTTACATATTTTGCTAAATACGCCTCTCCACTAATATGGCATCTGCTTGAATAGCGTTTGGGATTGAAACAATTAAAAAATGCTCTATTTGTCGATAAATGCAACATCAAGAGTGTGACTTATGTTTCGCAAAGCAAGTTTAGAAGAGAAGCAGGCGACGTACAAGGTATTTGATGACTTGATTAAACAATGTAGACCTCTCGTAAATGTTAAATACAAATGAATGACAATAAAGACTGTGACAAATGACTTAATATAAGGTTTGCTGTATTCATCTAAATAATAAAGTAATGTTAACCTTGTACATCGTGAAGCATGTATTTACGTATATTCAGCTGGCTTGTTTAGACATCAATATCGACATTTTTAGATAAAAAGTGTCCGTCATAAAAAATTAATAATAACCACCTTTAATTTAATTGCCGAGAGTAATAATTGGTTTGTTGCATTTACTTAGAATTGGTAAAACCGTTTCAGATTAAATACAGGTATAAAGGTGGCGCCATAGTCTTCTAATGTTTGCTAACTACTCTTTAACGTCCCATAAAACGCGTTTGGTCTGGTAACATCGTTGAGCTAAAGAAATCAGTTCGTACGTTTCTTTAAAAGCTAGAAACTGATTATAATAATAAAAGTATGGACGCAGCAAGTGCGTTAGGGAAGTGAATTTTCATAAAAATGTTTTTAATAGCAAGTGCGAGCAGGCATCAATTTGATTACTGGTATGGCCTATGTAGTAGAAACAATTTACTATATTTTATCAAAATTACTTATTGTTTGAAATTGCACAAAATTTGTCCCAAAAGAAACTTAAATGTTGGTTTCCTAGCCAACAAACCGTACGTTAATAGCAAATTGAGTTATTGAAATTTGAAGGATGTAATGAAAATTCGTTACCAAAACGCACTTACTGCGTCCAGATTTTTTTCTTACAAATATGCATCATATTTAGATAAAAATTGCAAAAACGCATTAACGAATTTGTTCTACGAAAATTGGCTAAAAATGATAGACCGTTAAACTAAACTAGACCTACAGCGAAAGCATCAACTTAACTACACCGACAGCAAAAGCATCAGAGAAAGGGTCTATTTAAAATGAATTTTCTGTCAATATTTTAGTAAAATGAGGGGCAATGGCGGTTGAGGCTTAAACTTAAGGGTACGCAGAACACTCTTCTTGCAACATTTCCTTTTCACAATCCGTATGTGTTTCACATTATTTGCCTGAACATTGCCAATTTTGACGTGTCAAATCGCCACTTTGACGTTTTGAGGAAAATTTCAATTTTTTTTTAACTGCCCATAACTGTTTTGTCTCAACCTAGAGACCTAAATCTTGGTACATGGTGCACTCTTTATAATACAAACACGCGTACCGAATTTGGTGCTCTTACTTTGTTATTTCCGGATATATAATTTTTTTTTAAAGAAAACAATATTTTCCGGGAAGACCTGATCCAATTTTCCTGGCTAAGGAACTTATCCAAGTCACTTACAAAAGGAAGGTACTCACCAATTATGGCCAAGATTGGTCTATTATTTTTTGACTTATCGGTACGACATATATATATATATATATATATATATATATATATATATATATATATATATATATATATATATATATATATATATATATATATATGTATATATATGTATATATATATATATATATATATGTATATGTATATATATATATATATATATATATATATATATATATATATATATATATATATATATATATATATATATATATTGTCACTTTTGTCTATGAGAATTAAGCTCTTGTACTTTGTTACCTTTATGGTCAGCTGTAATGTGTTGGTAACAGCGAGCAGTCTGGAATGATATTTCTAGAAGGGACCAGAAGTGACAGGTAGAAAAGTGTAGAAGATCTATAATCTCTATGGAGAGTATAAATAGACGAACGGTACATAGAGTGAGTTAGTTCAGTATTAAGTCGGTGTGGTGAAGAAGTGATCATAGAGTATTAAGCGAGTCAGCAGTAGTAAGTGTTGGTGTATAAGGAGCGATCATAGAAGGCGGATAGTGGAATATAGTTCTATGGCCATTTAGTAACAGAGAAAAATATTTTACTTGATGTGCTTATAGGGTTGGAAAATAGTTGGTTAGTTGGTTATAATAAATAGTAGTTTGAAAAGCTGTGTTTTGTTAGTCAACAAATCCAGAACCCCGTAAAACGTAACAACTGGTGTCAAAAGTGGGATTTTCAAGCTCCCAGCGGAAATATTTTCCAGAATATTCGTTGAACAACGTGGAAATTTCTAGAAACTCTGGAAGATCAGTGTCAGCAGTAAGTCATAACTCGGTGTGTTCTTGAAACAGAATAAACTGTGTACCAGCTTTAAGTACGTATATGCCTAAGACACGTAGCGGAACAGCCAATATGGGTGCCCAGCTACTGGAATTGATTAAAGCAATGAAACAATAAGCCAGAAGAAGAGATGAAGAGACTAAAGAAGAGCTGAGAACAAGAGATAATGAAGCGAAAGAAGAAATGAGAAAAATATATGAAGAGGACAGAAGAAGAGACGAAGAAGCCAACGAAGTAATAAGAAAAAGAGACGAAGAAGCCAAAGAAGAAATGATAAAAAGATATAAAGAAGCGAAGGATGAAATGAGAAAAAGATATAAAGAGGCCTGAAGCAGAAACGAAGAAGCTAAAGAAGAAGCAAAAATAGGAGATGAAGAAGCTAGAAAATAAGACCAAGAAGCGAAAGAACTGCTGATAAGCAGACACGAAGAAGCCAAAGAAGAAATGAGAAAATAGATAGAAAGATGACAGAGAAACTGAGAAGGGACGAAGAAACAAAGGAAGAAATGAGAAGAAGAGATGAAGAAACAAAGAAAATTCTAGAAGAACAGCCCAGTAGAATTGAAAATATTACTTTATGTGTCCCAGAACGTATGAAGCAGGTAAAAGACGACATCTTCCAGCAAGTAGAAAGCAGAGTGAGGGATATCAGCGACGATGTCCATGACAAGCTGACGAATATACAAGAGGAAGTTCAGCAGAAAATACAATCACTTGAAAATAAGTGCGAAACCCCAGCCAAAGGAAACATTAGGCTCGAAGATAGCCCGGTCGTAAGAATTAAGGTCCCCACATTTGATGGCTCAGTCCCGTGGGGTATTTATCTGAGCCAGTTTGAAGCCGCTGCTGCAGCAAATGGTTGGGGCGAGAGAGAGAAAGCGTCTTCGTTAATAGTAGCTCTCAGAGGAGATGCTCTACATGTGCTTCAAGGTATTTCCAGGGAAGAACCGCTGTGTTTTGACAGCATTAGACATCAATTAGAAGTGAGGTTTGGCGACCAGCATTTACAACAGTTGTATCGATTGCAATTGAAAAATCGTTGTCAGAAACCGGGCGAAAGTCTCCAACATCTCCATGCCGACGTTGTCAAACTGACGCCATTAGCCTACCCTATAGCTCCGATGGAGTTTTTAAACCAGCTGTCGGTGCAAACCTTCATTGACGGCATCAGAGATACTGACACTCAGCAGGCGCTGAGGATGGCGAGATACAAAAACGTAAACGATGCTTTGGCACATTCCTTGGAGTTTGAAGCGGTGAAAGTTCACAGTCTCCAAGTCCAACAAGAAGATAAAACAGATTCATCCAAGATCATGCAGCTACTATAGAAAATAGCAGAACAAATAAGTCAGACGTCTGATGGACACTCAATAAGAGCTCACCGTGAAATGCCTTGCGTTGCTGAAACCGCGGCAAAGTGGGACACACAAGGGGCGATTGTTGGGCTCTTAGATCACGCGCAATGGAGAAAGTGAAGCTAAGGCCGGTAACTATTTCTCAGGTTAGCGATTCTGGCAGCGGCCTCATCGTAGACGGATACGTAAGCGGTAATAAGACCCAGATGGTCGTCAACAAATGCGCACCTAGGACGATTATTCTCCGCGACATGGTTCCAAGATGGTGAGTAAGAGAGCCAGATAGAGTGTACAGAGTAAATGCAGCCGGTGGTGATCGGATCCAGGTATTTGGCGAAACTGACGTCGATCTGCAAATTTGGACATGGAAGGCAAAGCAGAGAGCCATAGTCGCGGCCATATCAAACCCGATTTGGTCCATATGCACAGATTTACGCTATATCAAGAAATGTCAGAATTCGACCAGGGCGATCGAATATAAGAAGGGGGCAGTGTCACATTTGTCTATGAGAATTAAGTTTATGGACTTTGTTACTTCTATGGTGAGTTGTAGTGTGTTGGTAACAGCGAACACTCTGGAATGATATTTCTAGGGACCAGAAGTGACAGGTGTAGAAAAGTCTAGAAGGTCTAGAATCTCTATAGAGAGTGTAAATAGACGAACGGTATATAGAGTGAGTTAGTTCACTATTGAATTATTGTGGTCATAGATTATTAAGCGAGTCAGCAGTAGTAAGTGTGGGTGTATAAGAAGCGATCATAGAAAGCGGATAGTGGAATATAGTTCTATGGACATTAAGTAATAGAGAGAAATATTTTAGTTGATGCGCTTATGGGGTTGGAAAATAGTTGGTTATAATAAATAATAGTTTGAAAAGCTGTGTTTTGTTAGTCAACAAATTCAGAACACCGTAGAACGTAACAATATATATATATATATATATATATATATATATATATATATATATATATATATATATATATATATATATATATATATCCCCATTAGTGATTTTTTAAGAAAATTCACTAATATAGTAATATTTTATTGGACAAAGTAAAATATACAAGGCTCTAAAACGTAGAAGCAACGGCAATATTCAACAGAACAAACATAGGACTGATCCCAATGAATATAATTAAAACTTGTGCGTGGACAAGAAACGATGTGTAGACAAACTCACCAGCTGCCATCTGCGGCATTGTAATATCTTCCACAATCTTACAGCACAAAAAATAAACTCCATTTATACTAATAAAGCACACAAGATTTATACAAAACTATTAAAAAACACGATAAAAATGTATAAATAATTATCCCAATCTACAAAAAAAAGTTGAAAATAAAAAAAATTGCAAATTAAACTCCTGGGTTAAATAAATAAAATTCTCGCGTTAAAAAAAACACAAAAAGCAATCGAATTGAAAATAGAAAACTACACAACTAATATAAACAGACAATAACGAATAAAAAGCACACAACGTTAAATGTTAATTAACCTCAGATTTTCTTTATCTACATAATGATTTACATCCCAAATATGCTGAGCAATAAATTATTTATCAATAGTGCCATATCTCAGTTGCGCTTATTATATACCGGACGGTTCAGAAATTAGAGGGGACGGACTTTAGGGCCTCACTGTATATATATATATATATATATATATATATATATATATATATATATATATATATATATATATATATATATATATATATACATCGTTAGAAATTTGCACAAAAATGTTTCGATGAATAGAGTAGGTCCAGTTCTGTGTAGTCCGTTGTTCGACCTGTCATCTTAATAAGCAGTGTGTTCTTCTTACAAATAATCTTTGATAAGGACACACAGTTTTACAAAAGCAGGTGTGCAATTTTAATTCCTGGGATTTAAGTATCAACAGTGGAGGTCGGCCTGCATACTTTCCTAGAGGACGCTGTTCGCTACTGGTTGGCAACTATATATAAATGGTAGTTATAGTTTTTATTCGCACAGTTTATTCCTCAATCTGACGTCGCCAACTTTGTTAGCAAAACAATCGTTAGGTCTAAAAACTGTATTGTGATGAATTTGGTTCTCCAAATTGTACTTATCAGTGCTCATTACACAAACTTCGTTCATTCAAACAGTTGAAATTCTTTTAATAAGACAAAATGCCATTAAATTTCGGTTAATGTCATTGGTAGTTGTGGTTTGGAGGTAAAAAAAAGAGAAACTTTAATTTTTAGCCATATTGCTCCAATATTGCGGAAGCCATCTTAATTGTGTTAGAGAACTAAAAAATATTTTTTTGCTGAATATAGGTTGATCAAGTTTAGTTAAAAAACATAAAATAACGTCACGACAGCCCCAATTAACACAAAATATTACAAAATAGGGACTGTGTACACCCAACTAACAATCTTGTAAATTGTTTATCCTGACCCATTTCTTCCCTAATATAGGGGCAGTGTAGGTAAGGCTAGATGTATTCTCATCATAATTAGTACCGCAGACCGGTTTCGCTCTAATTAGAGCTCGTCAGTGTGATATACTAATTACAGCGAGAACTCACCTATAAAGTAATACGGTTATGGTAGCCAGCCTCTCAGAACATTGTTAGATGTACGACATGGTCGCCATCTCGGTGCGGAACCAGGTAGTATGTTGTCACGACAGCTCCAATTAACACAAAATGTTATAAAATAGAGACTGTATCCAACCAACTAACAATTTAGTAAATTGTCAACCCTGGGACATTTCTTCCTTAATTAGGGACATACTATGTAAGGCTAGATGTATTTTCACCATAGTTAGAACCTCAGACCGGTGTTCTTTTGACCGGAGTTTAAGAATCGCTGTCTTCAGGGGTTGATTGGAACAACGCCAAGTCCCTTTCAGACTGTGATGGTGAAATTAGTTAACACAAATTATTACACAAACTTGAAACTACGTAATTGAAGGAAGACAAACGACTTAATATATGGTTTATTTTGTGTATTTGTCTATATAATGAGCTAATATTGACCTTGTACACGTCATGAAGTATTGAAGTATGTATACTTGACTGTTTAACCCTAGTGTAAATATCGACATTTCATGATAAAAGGAAGTGTCTAATAGTGCTGTAACCGCTGATTAGTGTATAGTGGGGTGCTTGTTTTGTAATTTAGATATGATCGAAGTTGTCTGCGTTCCGCGCCTGTGACGGTTTGAATCGACCCTCTTAATCTGAATTGCTGCAGGGGTGTATTTGGTCACCTGAAATATACGATTTCCTTGAAATGCTTCCTAGAAAACCCTGTACCTAGGGAAAATATAGTTATTACATATGTATACTTCTTCTCTGGCATCACAAGGGCTTCATATATTCTTTGTAACCGTTCGTCAGACAGGAGAAAATTATCTGGGAATGCCGTAAAGTCTCGAAACCGGTTATAGAAATAAAACCAAAAACACTTGTGAAACCACATAAATAGCATATATGTCTGTTTTTATTATGGGACGGTTTCACCAAGTAAGGGCAACAACAACTAATGCAAATATAGTATATTGTTAATCATTTTAAATAGGACAATAATTTATTTTGCAACTAAACCATAAAATTAAATAAAATTTTACAGAAATCTACAGTACCTTTACGAAAGCTCGTACTAAATGGAAAACAGCAAATATTACTTTGGATTAGTTTTTGCTTCATTCAAAGAATTTGAATAAAAAATACCGGTCTTGTTATATATGTGTTAAAGCAAAAAACTATAACATAATATTTAACACAACGCTGAGTTAATCAAATTACTATTATATATGATAATATGCTAAATGCGGACCTAGAGGCTTCTTGTCTGGCGTTAGAAGACGTACTTGTTTTCCATATAACAAAATCTGCCTGATGTTGCCGTAAAAATAAAAAATTGGTGCAGAGAAGAAACGTCAGGGCGCGGACGTAGCCAGTGCGTTTGAATATATATATATATATATATATATATATATATATATATATATATATATATATATATATATATATATATATATATATATATATATATATATATATATATATATATATATATATATGAGACATACTTGGTTCTTGGGTTGAACCGCGTCCAGAATTTATGAAAACTCGATGTTTCGGCGCCATTGTCAAGAGGTAAAGGAAATATGTAAGGATACTCTAAGGCCTTAATCTGCCTACTCCTTAGAGCGGTGGACAAAGGTGGGTTGGGTTGTTGTAGTTCGATTACGGGGCCTCAATCTGTCTATTCCCCAAATCTCGCCGGAGATCGTCTGTGAGCTCTCAGTGTGTTCAACCCTAGGCCTCAGAGAGATCTGGCAGTTCGTTGCAAGTCTTGTCTTATATATGTCGTTCCGTCTACCTGCTTCGTTATCAGTGAAAGTAGAAGGGTCACGGTCAATTAAGTGGGGGGCTTTGGTCATGGTACTTAGAGGATGAGGAGGAAGATTAAGAGGGTCACCGGCATTTGTTGAGACAGATAATGGGGAAATAAAATTGTCTGTGGAATTTATTTTCTTTTTGTGTGTTTGTGATGAAGATATAATAGGTTTCCAAGTAGTCGTGACCCAACTACTTACACAGATAACGAAGCAGGTAGACGGAACGACATATATAAGACAAGACTTGCAACAAACTGCTAGATCTGTCTGAGGTCTAGGGTTGAACACACTGAGACCTCACAGACGATCTCCGGCGAGATTTGGGGAGTAGACAGATTGAGGCCTCGTAATCGAGCTACAACAACCCAACCCACCTTTGTCCACCGCTCTAAGGAGTAGGCAGATTGAGACGTTAGAGTATCCTTACATATTTCTTTTACCTCTTGAAAATGGCTCCAAAACAGGAGACGAAACGTCGAGTTTTCATAAATTCTGGACGCGGTTCAACCCGAGAACCAAGTATGTCTCACACTAAGGACCGCGGAAATCTTTCTGAACACACACACACACACACACACACACACACACACACACACACACACGCATATATATATATATATATATATATATATATATATATATATATATATATATATATATATATATATATATATATATCTATATATATATATTCACCGATTTTATGACACTCGGCAAGAATATTTGTTTTATTGATGGCTTGGAGGAGTTTGTTAGCCAGCCCTATCGGACCAGTTTCACTAAAAAAAATGTATTTATCGAGAAAAAATCACAAAACTATCATCTTGATCAAATTTGGTTGGTATACTGCCATCGTAAATGCCTTATTACGTACCAACACTCAACTTTCTACCTTTAAAGAAAATTGAGTGATGCAAATTCGAGCATTTAATGAAAATTCGCTATCATAACACACTTGCTGCGTCGAGAATTTTGTTTAATGAAGGCAGGCATCAAATTTGGTTACCCGTATAATCTATATAGTAAAAACTCTGGACGCAGCAAGTGCGTTATGGTAGTGAATTTTCATAAAAATGTTTTTTTTGCAAATATGTGTGTTTTCTTTTTAAGAAAGCAGGCATCAATTTTGGTTACCAGTATAACCTATATAGTAAAAGCAATGTGCCATGTTTCCTAAAAATAACTTTATTGTGTGAAAATGTACCAAGATTTCCAAAAGTAGACTTAAAGTGTTCCCGGAAAAACTCGTTTCTTGGTCAACCTTATAGGTTAATAGCAAATTGGGCTATTCAAATATGAAGCATTTGATCAAAGTTCGCTACCATAACGCACTTGCTGCATCCAGAATTTCTTTTCTTACAAACATGCATTATATTTCGATGGAAAATGCAATAACATAAGGCGTTTGATTAAAAAAAAAGAAAATTTGTATCACCAATGACTTATGGGCCATCCTGTGATTGTAGAAATATTTTTTTAAGATGTAGCTCAAGACACCCTATAATTAATATATACAAATTTTTTTCAAATCTTGTATAATAACGGATATATTGAGCTTTATTGATTTTTTACGAAAATTCGACAAAAATTATATACCATTAAATGATAAACTCTATAGCTAAGGCTACTGCCAAGCATCAGGGAAAGCGTCTATTTCAAATGAATTTTCTGGAAACATTTTAGTAAAATGAAGGACAATGACGGTTGAAACTAAGACTTCAGTGTTTGTAAAACATCCTTCTTGAGACATTTGATTTCCATAGCCCGTATTAGTTTCAAGTTATTTGCCAAAATGTTGCCGATTTTGACGTTTTAAGTCGCAACTTTGACGTTTTGAGGAAAACCCCAATTTATTTTTCTTTAAATGCCTATAACTTTTTTGTCTTTTGACATACAGAGCTAAATTTTGGTAGATAACTTACATATAAGGACATAAACCCGCGTACCAAATTTGGTTGCCCTTACTTTGTTAATTCGGGAGATATAAATTTTTTTCGAAAGAAAACACAAAATTTTCCGGGAAAACCTGGGCAGATTTTCCTGGCTAACGAACTTATCCAAGCCATTTACAAAAGGAATTTATTCACCAAATTTAATCAAAATCGGCCCATTATTTTTTGAGTTATCGGTGTGATACATATATATATATATATATATATATATATATATATATATATATATATATATATATATAATATATATATATATATATATATATATATATATATATATATATATATATATATATAAACATATAAAAATTCAAACTGACCCCGGATATGTGTTCTGGGGGGCCTAGTTAGCGCTCATTTGAAGAAATTGTTTCAAAATTCAAAAGTCGAGATCTCCTCATTAGTGAATTTTTTTAAGAAAATTCACTAAAAACAGTGTACCATATTTCATCAAAATAACTTTATTGTTTGAAAAAGTACAAAAATTTTCCAAAAATAAACTTAAGACGTTCCCCAAAAAACTGGTCCGATTTTTCTGGCCAACGAACGTGTTCAAGCTTTCTTCCCAGCTAGCAAGATATAATTATTCACAAACAGCTTTCTTCCGACAGAACTCCCAAAAAAATGTGCATGAAAATTTGCAAACAATTTTTTCACGAATATCCGAAAATATTTTTTTCACAATAACTTATTAAACATTTATTACCAAAATGTCACAAAAATCTTACAAACAATGACTTTTGCGGAAACACAAACAATTTTCTGCGATACATAAAATTCAAATTATATACCTAATCTGTTACTAAGTTAAAACATATGAAAATACTAAAAATGTTTCCAAAACTAGAGTTTGTAGGTATAGGGAGTTGTTAACTTTGAAAAAATTGAGTCACGACAGTTAGAATTTTTCCAAATTCAGTCATTACGTTCTATATACAGCATCGATTTTTTCAAAAACTAATATTAAACGAAAACTCCTCTGAATGCGTCACTTTCATGAGATTGTCCTGTGTATTGGTAAATATAATTAAAAACCTCCCTAAAAGGGTCATTTTCATGGGAGTCCGATTTCCATTCGTAAAAACGCCGTATCAAAATTTTTGTAATATTGCAAAATGTAAAAAGTTAAAAAACAATTGAAATAACTCGAAAACGATGGGCGATATAAATGTTTTCTCCTCTACAACCATGCATTAAAATTGGATGGAAAATCAAATAACGCTACAACAAATGGGATGTTCCGTTAAAAAAAGAAAATAAAAGTTGTACCACTAACGACTTATGTGATCGTTGACATAATTTTGTACTAACTATATTAGGGTAAATATTGCCCAATAAATTCTAGTACGCTTATCCTCGTCACCGGTCTATTGGCTAAAAGTGTCAAGAAACTAAAAGTTTGTTTTATAATTTTTATAATATCTAAACTGTTAAAAAAACTGTAAGAATGTACTATAGAGAGTATTTTTAAGAAAGCCGATTTAGAGAACTTTTTAGACAAAGAGTAATTTAAGAAACTTGTTGGGTAATGCTATTATCCTGTAAAAAGTAAATATGGATGGACTGTACTTTAAAGTTAAGTTGAGAATGAAGGAAGGTTGGAGACATGTTAGTGATGGAAAAAATATAATTAGAGCAAGATCTGAGCAAAATTTGTAAAGTGACAATTAACGTTAATGATTTTTGACAGTTTTATTTAGAATGCATCCTTTATAGAAATTGTGTCTTATACAAGCACAAGCCAAGCTTATTTGTATGACACATTGTACAATTGTGATAAAATATATTATTATTATTATTATTATTACTATGACTATCCGCATTTCTAACAATTTTTCTTTTATTTTAGGTAATTACCCTTGATCTTGTTTACAACTTGAGGGATTATTCTTTGTGCGTTTTCATTGAGAGTTATGGTAAGTAACGTTTCGTTTTGGTTAAATCAATTCCAAATTCTATCAAAGTAGAATTATCCGGAATAAAATCCACATGATAATTCACTAAGCGACACAGTTCTTAAGTATAAAACTTCAAGCAACAGAAACAAAAATTTAACTATAAATAACGAAAAGTTAGAATGATTTAACTAAAGTTATAATTACAAAATATTTATTAGTGAAAAAATATTTTGTGTATAGCTTTCCATTTCGTGGTTCTTCTTTTTAGTTTATTACAACATTTGCATTATCTGCAATAATACTTTTAAGAGGCCTCAACATTTCTTCTAGTTCAAGTTCTCAGTTCTTTAGATTTATGTTTAGTTTTGCAGTTCTATCATATATTTTATTATTACTCTAGTCTCATCATATTTATTTTAAATTTAATTCTTCTTAATATAACATCCCGTAGATTACACTGTCGCCATCTCTGATTTATTTTAATTCATTGTAAGTGACACAAAGCAATTGAAAATATTTTGTACTAAGCAGGAAATATTGAATCTTTCAAACGTCGTAAGAAGTTCAAAAACGAGTAAAAATTCGGGACGCAGCAAGTGTGTTTCACGTAAATGATGTGTTCTATTTTACGGAAATTATATATATATATATATATATATATATATATATATATATATATATATATTTATATATAATTATTATTATTATTATACCACTTGCTGCGTCAGTATCTTTTATAACACTTATTGATATCATATTTGCCACCGTAAGACACTTGGTGCGACAGCTTTTGTCATGCTACAAACTGATCTTATATTTGTTGCCATAACACACTTACTTCAACAGTATTTTTAAATTAAGTTTTTGATTAAGTCTGACTTTATTCGTTACCATAACGCACTTGCTGCGTCGGTATTCCTTGTATTTATTTCATAGTACGTATTAATATATTATTTGTTACCGTAACACACTGGCTGCGTTTGCATTCTTAAATTTAGTAATAGCGTAATTCATAGCTGTATTTAATATCGGCAAACTACCCACTTCTCATGATTTTTAACTTATCGCTCAAATCCTAACCTATTTTATCGGAAATTTTCTTCTTCTTCGCTGTTTATGGCTTTTTGGTTTCGTGCTGAAGCTCAGCTGTCATTTGTCAATTGTCAGTATCAAATTGGAGATTCAGGTTTGTAGAAACAGACGCCATAAACAAAGAAGAAGAAGAAATTAGAAATTTAGCGTCAAACTTAGGTGACATGATACAATTACTAGAGTGATATGAAATGCGGCTCCCTATTTTTGCACTCTGATGCGCATGCGACAAGGGGTGAGTACTATAGTAATATATTATTTGCAAATAAATTATACATCGTATTATACACAAAAGCGAGGCTTGCGCATGCACATAATACAATTTAGAATAAAAATGTCAAGATAACGATAGGATAGTTCAACATAATAAAATTATGCCAATGCTGCGGTACAGTGAATTTAGCGTTTGATGACATCTCAAAACCTCTTAGAAAATTACTAAACTGTTGTTGTTATTAGATTTTATAAATGTATTTTACCAGTTTTTGTGTCAGTTAGAAGTCATTTTTTGTGATCAGAATACTACTGTGACATGATGATGAAATTAAGTTAATGACTGTTAACGCGCTCTAAATAACTTTTCACTACTTCCCAATTGTTGCCATAATGTTAATTAAGATCCCCCCCCCCCCCCTTAATTATACTTATCTTGTGCTTATATATGTAATATTAAAAAAGCGAACCTATTTAATTTAGTGCTGTATTTTATATTATCTGAAAAAGACATAGGCAACAAAGTGGAATGTAATTTCGGAAATTTGCAGTTTACTGCACGGGGGGTTTTCGGGATTTTTTTACAGAAACATACTTAGAACTCCTTCTGGATGCACAGGCCACCGGACAAATTTATTACAAATAACCCCCAATAAAGTTAAGAGACCAAGAATGAACAGGGCTGCTGGGCGGGGAGGAAATATGAGCGGAAAATGCTAAAAACACACTTAGTCGGACTTTGAAAACATGAGTTTTCCACAATTTGCAGTAATACGTCCTTTAAACCCTCTATATCCCTGACAACACCCATATTCGCCCCAGGTCCTGTAACTCTCTTAGGGGGTTGCCCCCAAATGTAAATCACTAATATATTCTATATTATTCTTATGAAAATTCACTACCATAAAGCACTTGCTGCGTCCCACTTTTTTAGGTTATCGATACTATATATATATATATATATATATATATATATATATATATATATATATATATATATATATATATATATATATATATATATCGATCTCTTTATGAGCGAATTTTTTCACGATATGATAAAAAGGCTAAGGTAGTTTGACATTGAATTAGAAAATTTAAAACCTAATTGAAAAGTTAAGATTATGTATTTCCGATATTCAAAATGAAATATTTATTTGTAACAAAACTAATTGTATTTTTTAAGCTTCAATATGTAAACAAAGACAGTAGCAAGTGTTAAGCAATATGTAAAATTAGCTGAATGAGTAATATAAAAAGTGTAAACAAATGTTTTTAGGTTAACTAGAGTGCAAACACTGAATTAGAAATTTTGAACTTAGCGCTAATAAACATAGTGTAGAACTAACCTTGAAGCACGTAGTTTTTTTTATTAAAAATTCATGAACTTCAAGGGGAAGTCATTGTTTTGACTAATGTATACATAACTGCAATTTTCATTGGATCAGGTAACCTAACTATTTGAACTTTTGAATTTAATCCATCGAATTGGCACAGAAAAATGGAATGGTATCCGGCATCTTGAAGATCGAGAAAACGTTTATAACCAGCAGCGCGACACCACGCTTAAAGAAAACATCTATTGTGTAGTCTCAAAATTAATAATAAAGGTTGTGATAAAATGTCCAGATATAGTGTTTAAAAGGTACAGTGAAGTCGTCAGCATCGTCACAGGTGCGTCAACGACAAAGATTAACTTCTCCAGCCAGTAATTCAATGTAAACAGTGCGTATTTAAACAGGACGCCGTCGCTGAAGCAAAATCTATTTATAAGATACAGATTACAGATTGAAATATAGGTCTGTTCCTCACAAATGTAAACAAAAACTACTCAGACAAGTAAAGCAAGTGTCAATGAGTATATTACGACATAAATGTCATTTATATCAAACTGTATAAGAACAAGAATATTTAGGCCGATAAATAAAGAAACTCAAACTAATGTCTATAGATGTCGCAACGACATCCTCTCGAGAATATCGTCACATCAGCCATTTTAACACAAAGCCTGTTGCCATAGGAAACAGATCAACAGTTTTGGGAAGAGTGTAAAATGACAGTTTAATTAAAGTCAGTTCGAACTGCAAATAAAAACTTTTAAGTAAACATTAAAATTCAATGGCCAATAAGCTAGGGGATCCAATGAGAGACTAAAATTGTTAAAAAATGTATTGTGTGTATTATTTGGAAATTTGTTTAAATAGAAAACTTTGTAATAGAAATTAAGTTATTAACCTAAAATATCTTGTGGTTTCATTTCATTTAATATCAGTTTACACAATTTTAATAAAACCTTAAAGAAAATTAGGTAACAGGTCTAAAAGGTAAGAATGTTCACTAGATCCCACTAAATCCCTGAAAATAGAGTCTACATAAAGCTGAGCATCACAAGAAGAAAAAAAATTAAGTCAATAAAAAAGGTAAATTTATTCAATTTATAGTGGACATCATCAAGGCGTGTCAAGCAAGCAGAGTACCCTTGGATGCTAAATATATACTGTGTTTATTTAAAAACTATGCAATTTATGAAAAGTACGCCAATGCCAAAAAGTTCGGAAAATACCAATTTTTAAGTAAACTTTCCTAAATTGCCGCAATTTCATCTTTCGACAAACTTTTGATGAAATACTCAATAGGTGGCTATTTTCAACGACTTATAGCCATAGAGGCATGTTAAATGTACCGCAAATATTATTAAAAGAAACCCCCCAAATTTACTTTTTTACCACATCATCCAGATTTTGACGAAAACAATAATTAAATTATTATTTTCAGCCCCATATCTTGGAAGCCTCTTTTCTGCAGGGGAAGCCCTGCATACAAAGCAACTTTATATAAAAATAATCCACCTACTTGTCTTAAGCAAGAAATCATCCCCAATTTTTTTCATGCATTTAGAAACACCTTGAATACTACTTAAAGATTACAAGTGTAATACTAAACTTTTTATTTGAGAAAAAGTCGATTCTAGGTTACAATTAGGTAGCAAAAAATACACTCACATTATTTTGAATAATGAATAAACTGAATAGAAATTTTGTTACTTTGTTGGAAGATACCCTATATAAAATAAAGTAAGAAGGTAGCCGTCTTTCAAAGGGGTGACATTGTCTATACATAGATTGATAGGTTATTGGTGAGATAGGGGTTGTTATGGGACTTCCAAGTTGCGCCTTAGAACATACCCCAACAACCCCAATAATTATTATTTAGCCTAAGATACATACCTTTGTTTGATTGACGAGAAGTCAATTATATATTCATAACGCTTATAATTCGTTAAATGAATTTAATATTATGGTATGATGAACCGTCACATCTGAAATAACAATACTGAATGTAATATTGAATATTTATTAAGTATCGGCTTAGAAACTCTTAGATCTTTATGCAGTAGCTATTATGTGAAGCTTGTCGTTAATAAAACGGCACTGTATTAAAAATAATAAGCCGGTTACAAGTTATGGATTTATATTTTCAATGTAAGACAAGGTTGCAAATTAGGAAGAGGTTGATTTTTAGTTGTACGTTATTATTCTTATTGTCTAAAATATTGTAAACTGCTGTGGGAAACGGTCGACTGAAACTAAAAAATCTCGGGACGCAGCAAGTGCGTTATGGTAGTGAATTTTCATAAAAATGTTTTTATTGGAAATATGTGTGTTTTCTTTTTAAGAAAGCAGACATCAATTTTGGTTACCAGTATAACCTATATAGAAAAAGCAGGCATCAAATTTGATTATCAGTATAACATATATAGTAAAAACAATGTGCCATGTTTCATCAAAATAACTTGATTGTTTGAAAACGTACAGAAATTTCCAAAAGTAAACCAAAAGTGTTACTGAAAAAATCCGTTTTTTGGTCAACCTTATAGGTTAATAGCAAATTGAGCTTTTCAAATATGAAGCATTTAATCAAAATTCGCAACCACAACGCACTTGCTGCCTCCAGAATTTCTTAACTTACAAACATGCATTATATTTCGATGGAAAATGCAAAAAATAAGGCGTTTTCGACAAAAAAAAATATTTGTATCACCAACGACTTATGGGCCACCCTGTGATTGTCGCAATAATTTTTTAAGATGTAGCTCAAAACACCGTATAACTAATGTATACAATATTTTTTCATATCTTGTATAATAACGAATATATTGAGCTTTATTGATTTTTTACGAAAATTCGACAAAAATTATATACCATTAAACAATAAACTATAGCTAAGGCTACTGCCAAGCATCAGAGAAAGGGTCTATTTGAAATGAATTTTCTGGAAATATTTTAGTAAAATGAAGGACAATGACGGTTGAAACTAAGAGTTCGGTGTATGTAAAACATTCTTCTTGAGACATTTTCTTTCCATAGATCGTATTAGATTCAAGTTATTTGCCTAAATGTTGCGAATTTTGACGTTTTCAATTGTCACTTTGACGTTTTGAGGAAACCCTTAATTTATTTTTCTTTAAATGCCCATAACTTTTTTGTCTTTTGACCTACAGAGCTAAATTTTGGTAGGTGGCACACCTATAACGATATAAACCAGCTTACCAAATTTGGTTGCCCTTACTTTGTTAATTTTGGAGATATAAATATTTTGCGAAAGAAAACACAAATTTTTCCGGGAAAACCTCGGCGGATTTTCCTGGCTAACAAAATTATCCAAGTGACTTGCGAAAGGAATGTACTCACCAATTTTGACGTTTAAAATCGCAATTTTGACGTTTTGAGGAAAATCCAAATTTAATTTTCTTTGAATGCCTGTAACTTTTTTATCCTTTAACCTACGGAGCTTAATTTTGGTAGGTAACTTGCCTATAATGAAATAAAGCCGCATATGGAATTTGGTTGCCCTTACTTTGTTGTTTCCGGAGATATAAATTTTTTTCGAAAGAAAACACAAAATTTTCCGGGAAAACCTGGACCGATTTTTCTGGCTAACGAACTTATCCAAGCCATTTGCAAAAGGAAGTTATTCACCAAATTTAATCAAAATCGGCCCATTATTTTTTGAGTTATCGGTGTGATACATATATATATATATATATATATATATATATATATATATATATATATATATATATATATATATATATATATATATAAACATATAAAAATTTAAACCGACCCCGGATATGTGTTCTGGGGGGCCTAATTAGCGCTCATTTGAAGAAATTTTTTTAAAATTCAAAAGTCGGGATCTCCTCATTAGTGAATTTTTTTTTAAGAAAATTCACTAATAAAAGCTTTATAGAATAACACTAGTTAGCAAACGTTTTGATCATCAACGAAAACTAGTTTAATTTTACTAATTTAAGAGCGCTGAATTAAAAAATACCACAAGACCAAACACAACCAAGAACTAAAAACTTTGAGATTATATTTTTTCCTTTTGTACATTGGTTTCTTTTAAAATTGGCCATCAAAAATCACCCACCATATTTCCATCTCAGAAGTCTTGATATATGTGCTCTAAGCCCATGAGATATTGATGAAAGCGTTTCTCATGTTTGTCTCTTACCATTCCTAAGGAATAAGTTCAAATGGGAATGTAAATAAGTCTGGACGCAGCAAGTGCGTTATGAAAGTGAATTTTCATAAAAGTGTTTTTAATAGCAAATGCGAACAGGAATCACTCTGATTACCGTTATAGCCTATGTAATAGGAACAATGTACTATAATTTATCAAAATGTTATTGATTGAAAATTACAAAGATTTTTCAAAACTAAACTCAAATGTTGGTTTCCTAGCCAACAAACCTGACGTTAATAGCAAATTGAGTTATGAAATTTGAAGGATTTAATGAAAATTCGCTACCAAAACGCCCAGATTTTTTTCTTACAAACATGCATCATATTTCGATAAAAATGCAAAAATGCATTAACGAATTTGTTCTACGAAAATTAGCTAAAAATTATAGACCGTTAAACCATAAGCGTCACTAAACATACAGCGAAAGCATCAACTTAACTAAACGGATAGCCAGAGCATCACAGAAAAGGTCTATTTGAAATAAATTTTCTGTAAATATTTTAGTAAAATGAATGGCAATGTCGGTTGAAGCTGATAGGTAAGGGTTCGCAGAACACTCTTCTTGCAACATTTTCTTTTCACAATCCGTATTTGTTTCACGTTCTTTGCCTAAACTTTGCCAATTTTGACGTTTCAAATTGCGAGTTTGACGTTTTGAGGAAAACTCCAAACTTTGTTTCGTTAACTACCCATAACTTCTTTGTCTTTAAAGCTAGAGACCTAAATTTTGGTAGAGGGTTCACTCTTTATAATACAAATAGGCGTTGCCCTTACTTTTTTATTTCCGGAGATATATTTTTTTTTAGAAAGAAAACAACATTTTCCGGGAAAACCTGGTCCGATTTTCCTGGATAACGAACTTATCCAAGCCACTTGCAAAAGGAAGGTACTCACTAAACTAAAAATTCGACAAAAGTCCCAAGGGGTAAAGTGCATTGTGGTATGGAATTTTCATTAACTCTTCTTGCAACATTTTCTTTTCACAATCCGTATTTGTTTCACGTTCTTTGCCTAAACTTTGCCAATTTTGACGTTTCAAATTGCCACTTTGACGTTTTGAGGAAAACTCCAAATTTGGTTTCATTAACTGAACAGAACTGTTATGTTCGACCATAAGAGTAATATGTGTTTTACATTGACATGAATATATTACCCTCACTGGAAATCAATACTGTTGCGTTTTCACCGGGTTCTGGATAAGTGAGACTTTAAATTTTAACAAAACAACTTTATTTACTCTCTAAATATGGATACAATAAAAGTTCTAGAATGTCTCTCTCACAAAACTCTTAGTTTATCTGGCTTTACAATCACTAATTTGGACAAAAGTCACTAATACATTGAAACTACAGTCGCTACTCTATAACACTTTACACTAGTTACTGCTGCTTCAAGTCACTTCAACATTCTCTAACTGAACTCTACTGGCTGGCTTGCTTTCGCGTTTATATACTCGCCGTACCTTCCACCACGTTTCTGGAGCGTTCAATTCCAGAATGTTCCAGGACCTTCTTTTACTAGAAGGTTCTGTGAATACAGATCTGTCCCGTGTGTATACAGGGGGATGCATATACAGGATGATCCAAATGTGGTCATCACTCCTATGTTACACAAGAGGTGTTTCTCGTAATATAAGATCTCTCTGCGTATACAGGGTGTAAGGGTTCTCTGCGCATACAGGGTGTATATACAGGGTGTTCGGAATGTACAGACCTCAGTTATCCGTTCCGACGGGGTACAAGTTGGTAACTTCGTTATTTTTGGCCCTAGACGGTTGACTTCGCCTGAGGAGGGTCACCCCAGGCACCCCCAGGGAGGTGTGGAGGCGTTATTGCCAGATTGTGCAAAAATTCCCAGATGTTGGGGAAGTTCTGGAGATGTGGCAACACGCATCTACGTCTATTGAAGTGCTTTGTAACAATACTATTTGCTTATTAGACGGGCGTCTCGCGACAGTAAAAACTTGCATGAGTTTTTTGTTGTTTTAACGAAATAAAAGACCTCCCTAACGTGATGTTACAAAAAATCCTACCAACTGACTTTTCTCACATGCCCTGACATCAGTTTGCCTAATTAAAAGCTAAAAGGAGAAGGAAAATCAACCCTGCCATATATCAAGGTTATGTGAGCATAATGAACTTTTCCTTTCCATTTTAATTTATTTTAGGTTTTGATTAGGCAAACTGATGTCAGGGCAGGTCAGGAAGCTCAGTTGGGAGGATTGTGTGTACACAGCATAGTCAGGGAGGTCTTTCATTTTGTTAAAGCGACAAAAAACTCATGAAAATTTTTACTGTCGCAAGACGCTCGTCTAATTAGAAGAAAGCAATGTTTAATTCATTATTCACATATTATACATACATTTTATCTTCCTGCTCTCCTTGTTTATTTGCACTTTAACTATGCCAAATCTCACAATGCTTCGTGTGCGCAATGTGTTTAACAAGGGGTAGGTACAAAGTTTTTCTTCATGTATTATAACCCTATAGTTGAAACCACAGCTAAAGCATCAAAAAAAGGGTCTACTTGAAATTCATTTCCTGCAAACATTTAAGTAAAATGAAGGATAATGGTGGCTGAAGCTGAAACTTAAGGCTTTATAGAACACACTTCTTACAAAATTTCTGCTACCTCGCCCGTAATGTTAGTTTCAAGTTCTTTATTTAGAACATGTTAATTTTGGCGGTTTGAATTGCGACTTTTTGACGTTTTAGGAAGAAAAACTTAAAAGCTTATAACATTTTTTTTTTATTTTAACGTAGAGATTCACATTTTGGTGCATGGTTTTCTTTTTATGATATAAATCCTTGTATCCAATATGGTTGCCGTAACTTTGTAATTTTCGGAGATATACCTCGGATTTGGATTCCAGGGGTCCTAAATAGCGCTCATTTGAAGAATTTTTTTCGAAATTCAAAAGTCGCGATCTCCTCATTAGTGATTTTTTTTAAAAAAAAATTCACTAACAGTGGATCTTTACATATTAGCTGCGATTTTATGGTAATTTGTTATCAATTCGGCAACATTTTGACAGAGAAAACGGATTACTTCACTTAAAGAAATTTCCTTTTGATCAAATAAATGTGTGCTTTGTATACGGCGAAAGAATTAACATATTTTTGAATAATATAGCTGGAGACCTTAAATAAATTATTTATAATTTTTCTGTAAACAAATATTTATTTGATTTGAGTCTTACACAAAATGTCTTTTTATAAATCTAGAGAATTTATTTCTTTGATTTTAAAACCTTTCTGATAAATTTGTTTTGGTTTAAACACATGGTTATTTCTATAAAATTCTTAGGTTTTAATCTAAGAATATATTGTCTTGTTCAAAGATTTTTATACTTAAATATGTTTTTGCTTTCGACAAAATATTGCTGGATGACATCATAACTAGGAAGCAAGTATTTCTTATTGTGATCATAGTGTCGATCACCATTTTTAAATAAACTAAATATATCAAAACAGTAACAAAACAATTACTCATGTTTGAAATATTGTGCTAAGTTAAATGCCTGCACGTCCCGCCCTTCGGTGGGGGCGTAAACCCGCCGGTCCCGTGTCCAAGCGATGTTGGACACGTTAAAGATCCCTACTCTCCTTACAGAAAAACAGGGGGTTCGGCAAAATTTCCAGGATAGTGGGGTGGAACTGCTCCCTGGCGTTATAAGTGATTGAACATAGTCGCGGAAATAGACCGACGTTAAAGAAATTAAAAAAAGACACAGATGTATTATCCGAACTGGCGTTCGCAAAATCTCGGCCATTAAAATCCCGAAACCATTCTCAACACCCAACGCCATGTCAATGCGTGAAAGTGAAAGTAAAGTACATCCAGCTCGCTCTCGCACGACGTCAGATAGAGGCATGAAATTAAAAATGATGTGATTGTAATTAAATTTAATACATTTTTAAAATACATGTTAATTGTAGCTTGATGAACGGCCCCAATTAAATTTTCAAACTGAAAATATAAAATATAGCATATTGTGAAACGATCAATACTTGACCTATACGCTACGGATATAACATCGCGCGAACAAATACTCATTACGTAGTCTCGTTGGCCAAGCGGTAATGTGTTCGCGAGAAACGCTGCCGACAGGCGGCCAGCCGGGGTTCTCGGTCTGGATCTATTCACGCGCAATCCACCTAACATCGTTTTTTGTTTCATATAAATAGTTTTACAGATTTCATACGTTGCGACTCAGTTCTCGCTTTATTGTTGATATTGGCGAATGTTTATAAAGAAAATTCACTAACAATGCATTTGTTCTTAAAAAACGTTTTTTGTTGGAAAAACGATTAGGTTGACTAAAACGAAATCACCCACGTGATGATTAAAAAAAAAAAGGAAAGTACCTGCCACGTTTATAATTTGGCAGATACTTTCCTTTTCACAGTACCTAAAAATACCAAATTTTACTTGTATAGCTTAATAAAAAATGAATTTTTTTATTGCTGAACACAAGATTAAAATATTTTTCGCTAATAGAAAGATATCTATGGTAACACTCTCAAAAAATTTCTTAAAAAACTCTCTAAAACCGATCATCAAGGTCTGTTTAAATTTAAAGTATTAATTTTAGTAATATGCCGTACAAATAGTGTAAAAGTCTTATGAAAATTCACTACTTTACGCATTTGCTGCATCCCAATTATTTTTTTAGACTTATATCAATTAAGAATTTTGACATTTTGACGATTATTTACAGTGTACTGCTCAATTAAACATGGAAGATAATTTTAATATACAAGTTAATACGTTGCTATTTTTAAGGAGTGCAGCAAAAACTACAGCAAAGCTGCACTAGTGTGGGCAGAGAGGTTTCCTAATAATCAGAAATCTCACATGGCACCTTAAAGGCTGGAAACCAGGAGTCGTACTACGGACAGTCTCAAATCAAAAACACGAGTTCGGAAGGAAATAAAAACTGACGACAATAGTGCGGTTGGCGTTTTATGAGCGCTAGCTTTTGACCCGCATCTAAGTACCAGGCAGCTTGCTAGATATGCTAAAATGAGCCACAATTAGTTGCGAACATATTGTCCTTGTAAAAATTTCATACATATCACATTACACTGGACCAAGAGCTAAGTGGTGAGGAGCGGCATATAAGATGGGAACACTCGAAGGCGGCAAATTTTGAAGAAAAAACGGCGTACGGAGAAGGATCGCACCCGACGGAGGAGAGGAAAACCTGAACGATAATAGAAGCAGCGAAAAATACAACAGTAAGGTGGATATACACAGACCCGTCCAGAGCCCGAGTCGCGGTTGGAATAGGCTTGGTGGCCTCTGAAGACAACGTAGTGATCGAAATAAAAGGGCTAAAGCTCCAGGACGGGTACCCGGTGCACATGGTGGAATTTTTCTCGGTGGGTACGGCAGTGGAAAAGGCCGCCACTCTACAGGGTGGAACCGTCAACATCGTTTCCTATAGCAGAGTTGCCCTGGACATGCTCACCAGGAGGAAGGGGAAAATGGCCGCCAGAATCAACAGGAAAATGCAAAAGGTGGAGCGCGCAGGAACAAAAAATAAATCTGTAGTGGGGTAGCGACCAGTTAGAAGACATCACAAAGGCCGACGCGAGAGCAACAGCCGCTAGAAGTGACCCCCTAGATCACAAAAGGGTAGACGCTCCGTTGATGAGTAGAATGCCGAAACGAAGTGCCAAGGAGAACACTGAAGTGGAGTGGAAGAAGCACTGGGACGAGAATACAAAGGGTAGGACCACTTATCGATACATAGAGACCGTTTGTGTGGGCGTCAAGTGCTGGAGTCACAGGGGGGTGAGCTTGCTGACTGGCCACGGGCCCTTCAGGGGCTACTTTAGTAGGTTTCACCCGAGGCCCGGAACGGGAGAATGTCCGTGCGAAAGCGGAGAGCAGGAGTCAGCCAGGCATGTTCTGGAAGACTGCCAGATGGAAAATAGTAGAGCGGCAAGACAAAACTTTGCGCAAAACCAGAACAGGGTTGAGGGTTCCTGCCAGTTCAAGGTAACTAGGTCTACCAAGAACGAGGTAATCAGGAATTTCATAGAGTGGGCTGCAGAAATGGAGCTGAAAGAGGAAACGCTAAGTGCGATTGAGGCAAACCGCGGAGAAATAGAGGGCGCCGGATAGAGAAATAGATGAGATTTCGGGAAAAGCGAGAGTGGAGTGAACGATCGTATGAATGTGATGAGGGTTCTATGGGTCTAAGGTCTTAAATTACCTGGTGATTTTTGAGAGTGTAGAGGTTCGTTTGATGGTGATTTCGATCTGACAGTGTAGGAGGATACCATGGCCTAAAGTCTTCGGACTTGAAGGCAGGAGCTTCGGCCCCAAAAACGTACACTGCACCAAGAGCAGAAGATTTTTAAAATCGCGTTAGATTTTGCAATTGCGTCGCCAGACTAATTCCAGGTTTTTTAACAATATAATTTTTTCTGACAAAGCCACTTGCCACAATTGTAGGCAGGTAGGATTGTAAATTATCTCTTATTATCAGGAATTTAATATCTTTTTTTGTTTATTTATGGTAAATAGATACAAAATGCACTATTGGGCGGTGCTAAATCCCCATTAGATAAGAACTCTGCCGTATCAAGGTACATTACCAATTAATGTCCGGTGTGGTATAATCGGTGTTAAAGTGATTTCGTCCGCATATCTTTGAACGACCGTTTAATAGAGAATTTTTTTAGACAATTTTTTTAATAAACCAACTACCTCAACTATTAAACCAAAAGATAAACCCAGACATGTGGTTTCAACGGGATGGAGCTCCACCCCATTATCCAATAACTACAGGCTCGGAATCATTTGAATGGAATATTTGAAAACAGGTGGATTGGTCGAGAAGTTCCGGTTAACTGGCCTGTTAGGTCCACGGAGTTGACCCCATTTGATTATTTCCTTTAGGGTTTTATAAACTAGAAGGGCCAAGTCTCTATAAAAATGATTCTAAAATAGTTTATTTTATCTTTAAACTTAAAACTTAAACATAAGACGTAATATAAGACCGAAACAGTCGTGGGATGTGTTTCAATGGCAATTCTACTAATTCTGTCATTGACTGTTACGTATACTTTAAATACAATATCCCAGAGATGAAGCCGATCTAAAGTATCACGCAAATAAAACATTAGTTGACGTGTGCCTAGATAGCGCAGTGGGCATCGCGCTTGTCTCCTAAGCAGAAGGTTACGAGATCAAATCCAGCTCGATGAATGTATGCTTTTTATGTTTATTTTGACATTTGGGGAAACAATAGTGCAAAGATTTGACGTTTTGAACAAGATCTCATGTTTGTTTAAAACGCCTAAATAAGTTTGTTACCTTTGAGTCTGAAATTATACCTTTGTTATTGTTGATGTTGAAAAACCGGTTTGATTGGGTTGACTAAAACGAAATCATACTGGCGATTAATAAGGAAAAATAACTGCTACGTTTATAATTTGGCAGATACTTTACTTTGCTAAATATGAACTAAGTTTCCTTCTGGAAATCCTCTGTATAACCTTAATGAAATTTGTAATAAAAGTTTATTTTAAAGAGACTTACACTATCTATGGATATAGCAAAATTTAGTTCTTTAGCTTCAAAGAAAATTTAGTTTTAATCATTTTTCTCAAAAGGAGTTAGAACGCAAGATTTTTTTGATAATAGAGAGATGTCGATGGTAAGACTTTCGAAATAATTCTTCAAATGTGCGAGTACTAGGACCTCTAAAATCGATCTTCAAGGTCTGTGTAAGTTTAAAGTATTAACTTTACTAATATACTGTGTCATAATAATGTACCATTATTATGAAAATTTGCTGCTATAACGCACTTGCTGCGTCCAGAAATTTTTTATATAAGTTTGCCATTTTCGAAGGCACACAAATTTTAAGGAAAATGAAAACTCTTCCGGAAATTTAAGAAAACTGGTTCCATCGCGCTGGCTATAGAACTTATGTATTTAGCTATTTACAAAATAAAAGGTAAAATTTACAATTTTTGCTTCGTTGATCGCTAGTTTGCATTTTGAAGCTAATTATTTAGTAATTTGCCTAGATTTCAAATATTTGTATTGAAATTCGCTACCATAGTGCACTTGCTGCGTCCATACTTTTCAATAAGGAACAGTTTCAGAGAGTCAGAGGATCTATGTTTATAAAAAGATCTAACAAAACTAATGATAAGGAAGAATTTAATGATTAGAATGTCTTTAGAATTCGATACATAGGCTAGTGTTAAAAAAATCGCCAGAAATATTATTTCTTTACTTAAAAGAGAATTAGAGCAACATTATCTTAAATAGGTTTTCTGCTTCTTGTTGTGCATGGAATTGATGATAAAAATAACCCCTAGAATTAACACCCAATTGCCTTGTAACTGCATCAAAATCATACATTCTAAGGGATGTAATAGCAGACAGACACGAATCATAACCAATTTTTCACAGACAGAAACAACACAGCCGCGGTTTCAGAAGTTGTAACTCCGGAACACTGCAGACAATTTAGACACGTTGCAAACGTAATTTAGGGAAGAAGGGCACGTGCCAAGGGAATTACAAAGCCGAGTTTACTTCCCGTCATTTCACACAGGATGCCCAATTGTTTGATGGATATAATAATGCGTTGTCCTGTCTCTATCTGACAAAGTATGTATACTCGGTGTATAGCGAACTGTCGACTCCCCTATCCGTTCCAGCCATCCGCCCAGGATTAGGCCTTTCAAAACTTGATCAGAAATATCCTTTATTATACCGAGATCTTGCCCTTCTTTCAGTTGTATTCATAACGGCAACATCTACATTTATCGGCGAGTCGGTAAGTTGTTTAGTAATGTCAATTGTAAGAGCTTAATTAATATTCAATATGTAGTGGAATTTGCTAACTATGTATTTTAATATTCTATTATTTAGTGCGTTTTAAAGGAAAATCATATATTATTTTTTAGTGAATTTTCTTAAAAAAATCACTAATGGCGAGATCCGTGTTTATATATATATATATATATATATATATATATATATATATATATATATATATATATATATATATATATATATATATATATATATATATATATATATATATATATATATATATATATATATATATATATATATATATATATATATATATATATATCGTACCGCTAACTCAAAAAATAAGGAACCGAACCAAATTTGGTACGAGGGTATATACTATTATAGGAAAGTCACGTACCAAAATTCAGCTCTGTGGATTAAAAGATAAAAACGTTATAGGCATTTAAAAACAAATAAATTGGGGTTTTCCTCAAAACCTCAAAGTCGCGATTTAAAACGTCAAAACTGGCAACATTTAGGCAAAGAACCTGAAACTAATACAAGCTATGGAAAGAGAATTCCCCAAGAAGAATATTTTACAAACCCTGAAGTCTTAGCTTCAACTGTCATTTTACTAAAATATTTTCAGAAAATTCATTTCAAATAGATATTTTCTCTGACGCTGGTAGTAGTCTTAGCTATAGAGTTTATCGTGTAACGATATATAATTTTTGTCGAATTTTCGTAAAAAAATAATAAAGCTCAATATATCCGTTATTATACAAGATACGAAAAAAATTATATACATTAATTATAGGGTGTCTTGAGCTACATCTTAAAAAAATATTTCTACAATCACAGGATGGCCCATAAGTCGTTGGTGATACAAATTATCTTCTTGTTTTTTTTAGTCCAACATGCCTTATGTTATTGCATTTTTGCATTGTCCATTGAACTATAATGCATGTTTGTAAGAAAAGAAATTCGGGACGCAGCAAGTGCGTTATGGTAGCGAATTTTTATTAAATGCTTCAAATTTGAATAGCTGAATTTGCTATTAACCTATAAGGTTGACCAAGAAACCAGTTTTTGCGGGAACATTTTAAGTTTCTTTCGGAAATTTTTGTACATTTTCAAACAATAAAGTTATTTTGATGAAACATGGCACATTGTTTCTACTATATATGTTATACTGGTAAGCAAATTTGATGCCTGATTTCTTAAAAAAAACACACATATTTGCTATTAAAAACATTTTAATGAAAATTCACTACCATGACGCACTTCCTGCGTCTCGAACTTTTTTGTTATTAATTTTAAAAGAAACGTTCAAAGTGGTCAGCTTACATTTTATAAATCTCACCTTTGTAAGAGAATATCTTTCTGTCCACCTTAACACCTTTTTGAAGGACAACCACCCCACAATATTTTTAATTATAAATGTGGGTCATGCGATACCTATTTTTGAAGGAAAATTATTTCTCTATTTGGCACTGCAACAATTGTTCAATCTTGCCAAATAGAGCACGAAAAAAATCAAATTTTTCAAAAAGGAGGAAATAGATCAAATTTTTCAAAAAGGAGGAAATAGATTTTTTTATCTGTTAACATATTAATTAATGAGAAAATATTGCAGTAGGTCAACTTTAGATTTAAAAATGTGGTATTAAACCCAACTTTGGATTTTTACAAACTTTCATAATGAAATCTTGCTTACAGGATGGTGACTTTCGAATTTTCAAAAAGTTATTTCTTCGTCGGTTTTCTGAATGACACTCTTATGTGTCTACCCACCTCATTACCTAAAAACAGTTGAGTAGTTTTCGAGAAAGCATATTTCAAAGTGTTGGCTGCCAAATAAAACAAACAAGATTCTTGCATTACTTTTTATTACCTTTTAACAGTATACTAATGTGTTAGATGTTAGAAATGTTGACCTCCAGCTTCGATGAAATAATACAAATACCGTTAAAAGTGGTTACAAAGCATTTCGGGTGAAATTTGTTGACATTCGTCGATAACTTTTTGGCGTGAATCATCTACGCATTCTGGCAGTGTAGCGTAAACCTTATTTTTCAAGTGGCTCTACAAAAGTCTAAACGGTTTACATCCGGCAACCTTGCAGGCCATTCTATTGCTCCTGTTTGTAAAAAAAATTTGTAAGCAAAGTACTTTTACAGTGAAAATAAATTAACATTTCAGCGGAGCACGCCCCTACTATACCGTTGCTGTTTATCGAAATCTGTATCCAACATTTCCTGGGAGATGGATTGGGAGAAGACGAGAAACAGAATGGCTTGAAAAGTCGCCAGAATTAAACCCTTTAGACTTTTTTTCTGGGATCACCTAAAAAATAAGATTTATGCTACGCTACACTGTACTAAAGAACTGAAAGGGGAACCCTCGGAACCGACTCCAGTACCCTTCGGTTCAAAATCACACGTTCTTGCACCTGGACCAACGAGGTTCTCATTAAATAGGTACCTACTGTAAAATTAACATTAACCAATATTGTGGCATGAGCGTCAGCAAGTTGAATGTCTGCACGTTTCGCCCTTTAGAATGCTCGTAAATTCGTCGGTCCAGCGTATCATTTCATGTCGGACACTTTAAAGATCCATACCCTCTTACAGCAAATCTTTTAGGATAGCGAGATCAAACAGCCCCCTGACGTCTGTGATTCGCCATACTCGAAAAAATAAACCGACAAACGTAAATACAGTACGAGAGATACTATTAAATATATGCTTTTTACTCTCTCGTAACTGAAATTAGCTGTCTATTATAAAATAATGATCGAAAAATTACGCCCTAAAATGAGCTAACTTATGCCATCCATAACCCTGACACAATAATTTTAAAAGTTAGTTCCTGATGTTACACGCATTTACACTTTAGGGAACGTCTGAGGGTGACGACCCTTCCTTCCTTTAGAAGTTGGGATAATGCATTCGATTCTTTTATTTTATTCTGTGGTTTCAATTTTAGGACTTCATTTATTTTTTAAACGTGTTATTTTTAATATATGTGATTCTTTTCTTGCTTAAGATTGTAGAATATTTCGACAGTTTTATTGTTACTTACTGATTTTATTAGATAATATAGGATTTCCACCTTTTTACAAAATTTTCGTAAAAAAAATCGCGAATATGATTTTTGAAAAAATTTATTCGAAAGCGCGAACTAGACCGCCTAGAATACCAATCCGGGGTCAGTTTTAACTTTTATATGTTTATTATTTATGTTAATATAAAAACTAGTAGTTTCTAACATATTTAGTAGTTAACAAAAGTTGAAGCTAACGATGAGGCGTTGCTTTTCAAAACATAATATACCGGGCGTTCCATTTGAAATAAATGAGTTTTCGGACTTAGAATGTGCCCAACTTTAGTCGATATTTACGAACAGCCTGTATAAGTAAACACATCATTTATATTACAACAATGTGATGTCACCTATGGACGAACAACATGCCAAATTGGGGTCTTTAAGTTTAATAATCGGTAAAATACAAGCTGCAGGTGAATATTATTTTTAGTGAATTTTCTTTTAAAAAAAATCACTAATGATGAGATCCCGACTTTTGAATTTTGAAAATATTTCTTCAAATGAGCGCTAATTAGGCCCCCTAGAACACATATCCGGAGTCAGTATATATATATATATGTATATATATATATATATATATATATATATATATATATATATATATATATATATATATATATATATATATATATATATCACACCGATAACTCAAAAAATAATGGGCCGATTTTGACAAAATTTGGTAAATAACTTTCTTTTGTAAGTGGATTGGATAAATTTGTTAGACAGGAAAATCAGCCGAGGTTTTCCCGGAAAATTTTGAGTTTTCTTTAGAAAAAAAATTCATATCTCCGGAAATAACAAAGTAAGGGCAATCAAATTTGGTACATCGTTTTATATTGCTATATGTAAATTACGCATTAATTTAGAGCTGTAGGTCAAAAGGCAAAAAAGTTATGGGAATTTAAAATAAATAAATTGGGGTTTTCGTCAAAACGGCAAAGTGCCATTTTAAAACGTCAAAATTCGTAACATTTAGGTAAAGAACTTGAATCTAATACGGGCTATGGAAAGAAAACGTCTCAAGAAGTATGTTTTACAAACCCTAAAGTCTTAGTTTCAACCGTCATTGTCCTTCATTTTACTAAAATGTTTCCAGAAAATTCATTTCAAATAGACCCTTTCTCTGATGCTTGGCAGTAGTCTTAGCTATAGAGTTTATCGTTTAATGGTAGGTATATAACTTTTGTCGAATTTTCGTAAAAAATCAATAGAGCTCAATATATCCGTTATTCTACAATATATGAAAAAAAAATACATTAATTATAGGGTGTCTTGAGCTAAAACTTAAAAAATATTTCTACCATCACATGGTGGCCCATAAGTCGTTGGTGATAAAAATAATTTTTGTTGTCGAAAACGCCTTATGTTTTGCATTTTCCATCGAAATATAATGCATGTTTCTAAGTAAAGAAATTTTGGACGCAGCATGTGCATTATGGTAGCGAATTTTGATTAAATGCTTCATATTTGAAAAGCTCAATTTGCTATTAACCTATAAGGTTGACCAAGAAACGGATTCTTTCGGTTACACTTTAAGTTTACTTCCGGAAATTTTTGTACGTTTTCAAACAATAAAGTTATTTTAATGAAATATGGCACATTGTTTTTACTATATATGTTATACTGGTAATCATATTTGATGCCTGCTTTCTGAAAAAAACACACATATTTGCTATTAAAAAGATTTTTATGAAAATTTACTACCATAACGCACTTGCTGCGTCCCGAACTTTTTTTCTAATAAAATTCAAAATATCTTTAAAACAAATCACTGTAGCTAAAATATACTTCTACAAATTAGAATCATAATTAAAACAGAAGTGCAAAAATTTAGTAAAATACAGAGCGTTCTATTTAAGAAAAGTTTTTCTTGCAAATATGGGACATCCTGTATAATCGCAAATAATTTTAGAACGTGCAGTCTGTGACTCTCAATCATTTTTGTAATTAAATTTTTTTTGTATTGTGAATAATAACGAAAAAAATGAACTTTAGCGCAGAAATGCGCCACCCTGTATACACACACACAATATATATATATATATATATATATATATATATATATATATATATATATATATATATATATATATATATATATATATACAGCTGTCCCAAAGATGACGCCCGTGCTTTTGAAACTTTATTCACGGGACTAAACCAAATCGAAAAAAGTACAAGACGCAGCAAGTGCATTATAGTAATGAATTTTCATAAGATTTGTACACTATTAGTGAGGTATATTATTAAAACTAATTCTTTAAATTTAAGTGGACCTGGGAGACAGGTTTTCGAGGACCCAGTTAGCGATTATTTAAATAGGTTTCTATTTTCTATGGAGCTAGAAAATTATAGTTTGGTAGAGATATATGTAAGTACTGCAACTCTCTTTAAAACATTGTGTTACAAATGTCATTAGTCACAAAAGTTTTCTAGAAAAAAACTAATTATTTACAAAGATGATGTACCTGTCAAATTATCAATATGACAGGTATTTTTCCTTATTAACTGCTTCGATGGTTTTTTACATAGGTTTTGCTATGGCTCAAGATTAAATATTATAGCTTAATCGGAAATTGAATTATCGCGTTTGAAATCTGACCCAGACCCTTTTCATCACGTATTTGATGTTGCTATATCCATACTTTTTTTTAATGATAAAATATTGTAGCTCTCTATGTGAGACTGACAAATAAGGCAACCTCAAATTCATTTTTGGAAAAATATTTTAAACAAATGAAATTAGGTAACAATTTAAACACAAATTGAAAATCTTGCTTAGCGGCTTGGTCACAGAGGTTCTCCTCCCCCTTCTACACGCCTACAACCACCCTCAATGCATATACAAGAACAACATTAACAAGAAAAATTTCTTCGGAACAACCCCCAAGAATGTTGCGGGACCTGCGGTGAATAATGGTTCTGGGCGAAGTAAACAGGATTTTAAGGAAGTATAGCTGCAAAATGGATAACAGGTGGCTTATAGAGGTCCAACTAAGCTGGTTTTTTGAACTTTACGCTCATATTTCCTTTTTATCTTCTTCTTCGCCCAGTACCCTTATTCACTCCTGGTCTTGTAACTTTTTTAGGGGCCGTTTGTAAAAAAAAATTTCTTGTGGTATGTGCATCTAGAAAGGGTTCTGAGCATGTTTCTGATTTTTTGTCTAAAAGTCGCCTGTGTGCTAAACTGAAAATTTACCGAAAATTTAATAACATTTTTTTAAGGAAATTTGTAGTTATTTCTCAAATACAGTACCCACGTTGCCTTTATATGGCTTTTACTATGTGTGAAAACTGAAGATTCTAGTTTAATGGGAAATTGAGTTATCATTATTTGAAATATTTGTACAAAAGTTTGCTACCATAACGCATTTGCTGCACCTAAATGATTTCCGACACTTGTTTACTATTACTGTATCCATACTTTTTGAAAACGAAATAAATATAAACAATACAACATTTTTAGTTTAAAATTTCAATAATTTACACTGTACATCTGATTATATATGTAATTTAAACTGTTTTGTGATATTAGGTAATTTCATTTACTTCAAAAGTTCCATAAAAAGTAAAAATCTCGGGACGCAGCAAGTGCGTTATGGTAGCGAATTTTCTTTAAAATATATTTAATAGCAAATGTCTTTCTTTGATGAAAGCAGGCATCAAACTTGGTTGCCTATATAGTAGGAACAATGTATCATATTTCATTGAAACAAATTTATTGTTTGAAAATATATAAACATTTTTCAAAAGTCTATAGATGCAGCAAATGTGTTATGGAAGTGATTTTCCATAAAAATGTTTTTAATAGCAAATGCGAGCAGGCAACAATCTGATTACCGGTATAGCCTATGTAGTAGAAACAATGTACTATATTTTATCAAAATTACTTATGGTTTGAAAATATACAAAAATTTTCCGGAAATAAACTTAAATGTTGGTTTTCTATCCAACAAAGCTTACGTTAATAGCAAATTGAGTTATTGAAATTTGAAGGATTTAATGAAACTTTGGTAAATTTGCAGATTAGCACCCGAACACTTTTCAACAAATTGTTTTCAGAGACATTACTAGGACCCCACCTGCAGGTTTCTGAACAGTTTTTTGAAAAACGTTCGGGAGCTAAACTGCAAATTTACCGAAAATTTGCTACCAAAACGCACTTACTGCGTCCAGAGTTTTTTCTTACAAACGCATCATATTTCGATAAAAAATGCAAAAATGCATTAACGAATTTGTTCTACGAAAATTAGTTTAAAAAAATTATACACCCCTACTAACTCCTGGTCCCGTAACTTCCTTGAGAAGTGTGAACAAGAAATTTTTCTTGGGGTTTGTGGATCCAGAGGGGCGGGGGCCTAGGCAGGTTTCTGAAAACAGTTTTTTGAAAAGCGTTCGGGAGCTAAACTGCAAATTTATCGAAAATTCGCTACCAAAACGCACTTACTGCGTCCAGATTTTTTTTCTTGCAAACGCATCATATTTCGACAAAAAAAGGAAAAATGCATTCACGAATTTGTTCTACGAAAATTAGTTTAAAAAAATTATACACCCCTACTCACTCCTGGTCCCGTAACTTCCTTGGGGAGTGTGAACAAGAAATTTTTTTTGGGGTTTGTGGATCCAGGGGGGGCCCTAGGCAGGTTTCTGAAAACAGTGTTTTGAAAAGCGTTCGGGAGCTTAACTGCAAATTTACCGAAAATTCGCAACCAAAACGCACTTACTGCGTCCAGATTTTTTTTAAGATAAACGCATCATATTTCGATAAAAAATGCAAAAATGCATTAACAAATTTGTTCCACGATAATTAGCTAAAAAAAATTATAGGCCGTTAAACCATAAATTTCACTAAACCTACAAATAAATATCCAAACAGCTACCAAACTTAACTAAACTGACAGCCAAAGCACCAGAGAAAGGGTCTATTTGAAATGGATTTTCTGTAAACATTTTAGTAAAATGAAGGGCAATGACGGTTGAATCTGAAACTTAAGGGTTTGCAGAACAGTCTTCTTGCAACATTTTCTTTTCACAAATGGTATTTCTTTTACATTCTTTGCCTAAACATTGCCAATTTTGACGTTTAATATTGCGAGTTTGACGTTTTGAGGAAAACTCCAACATTTATTGCTTTAACTGCCCATAACTTCTTTGTCTCTAAAGCTATGGACCTAAATTTTGGTACGGAGTTCACTCTTTATAATACAAACACGCGTACCAAATTTGGTTGCCCTTACTTTGTTACTTCCGGAGATATGATTTTTTTTATAAAGAAAACACAAAATTTTCCAGGAAAACCTGGTCCGATTTTCCTGCCTAACGAACTTATCCGCCACTTGCAAAAGGAAGGCACTCTGCAAATTTTATCAAGATCGGTCCATTATTTTTTGAGTTATCGGTCGGATATATATATATATATATATATATATATATATATATATATATATATATATATATATATATATATATATATATATATAACACAGATTTAAAAAAAAAAATTCGCTAAAAAAAAATTTGTATCACCGACGACTTATGGGCCACCCTGTGATTGTAGAAATAATTTTTTAAGATGTAGCTCAAGACACCCTATAATTAATATATACAATTTTTTTTTTCATATGTTGTATAATAACAGATATATTGAACTCTATTGATTTTTTTACGAAAATTCTATAACAATTATATACTATTAAACGATAAACTCTATAGCTAAGGCTATTGCCAAGCGTCAGAGAAAGGGTCTATTTGAAATGAATTTTCTGGAAACATTTCATTAAAATGAAGGACAATGACGGTTGAAACTAATACTTCAGGGTTTGTAAAACATTCTTCTTGAGACACTTTATTTCCATAGCCCGTATTAGATTCAAGTTCTTTTCCTAAATGTTGCCAATTTTGACGTTTAAATCGCAACTTTGACGTTTCGTGAAAAATTTATGTTTCTTAAAATGCCTATAACTTTTTTGTCTTTTGACATACAGAGTTAAATTTTGGTATGTAGCTTACCCATGAGGATGTAAATCCGCGTACCAAATTTGGTTGCCCTTACTTTGTTAATTCCAGAGATATAAATTTTTTTTGAAAGAAAACACAAAATATCCCGGGAAAACCTGGACCGATTTTCCTGGCTAACGAACTTATCCAAGCCATTTGCAAAAGGAAGGTATTCACCAAATTTGATCAAAATCGGCCCATTATTTTTTGAGTTATCGGTGTGATACATATATATATATATATATATATATATATATATATATATATATATATATATATATATATATATATATATATATATATATATATATATATATATATATATATATATATATATATAAACATAAAAATTTTAGCTGACCCCGGAAATGTGTTCTGGGGGGCCTAATTAGCGCTCATTTGAAGAAATTTTTTCAAAATTCAAAAGTCGGGATCTCCTCATTAGTGAATTTTTTTAAAGAAAATTCACTAAAAGCTAAGAGTAAAGAAAACCATTAGTACCTAGGTACCCTAGGTATTATAGTTATATTAGTCAGCGGTAGGTATATTTTTTCTTGAAATTATTTTGTTTCATTTTAATAATACAGTACCTACATGCATTGACTAAGAACCTGAATTCGATGTACGCAACCACTTTCTTATTTGTTTGATTGGATGTTAGAATTATAATATACTACAGTCCCAGTGGAAGGCATTTGTAAAAGTTATGTTAAAATTAAAAGTTAGGTTATTATTTACCTACTATTTTTATTCTAGGTGGTTTTTTTTAATTCTGATTTTCTAAGGTATTAGCGGAGTCGATTTAGAGGTTATGCGCAGAACGTCCGCGTTTCTCTCATGACTTCTGTCAGTTAACGAATGTCAAATAGTGTTGTCAGATTAAACTAGAAAGATGGATATGGCTTTTAAATACCGTGAAAATAGGAAGCTTAATATTTATACATAATAAAGCGTAGATCTAGATTGCTTTTAAACAAAGTGAATCACTTTCATTGCAAATTTTTATTTATTAGCATTTTTCTATCTGGAGATTTAGATGATAGTTGTCGCAAATGGCAACCCCGCTGATTGTTTATTGTAAAATACTTTCGTAGCCTATCCGTTTAAAGCGTAATTTGGAGATTTTGTGTGCAACGGCAGCGGAATCCTGATTTATTTGTCTGACCTTGTATAACAATATAGGTATCCATTTAGAGGTAATTTCATGTGTTATTGTAGATTATTGATTTGTTATTTTGTTATAACTCAAGATATAGTGAACCGATTCAGTTCAAATTTGGTAGGTACGACCACGTGCAAAATGTGTACGTGCTTGTCAAGTTTTACTTAACTATTTCTAGTAATTAAAAATATATTGCGTGTTCAAGCAGTTCTGTCCATTTGTTTCTAAAAGTATTTGAGTGTCAAAACTGCCGAACGAACTCATCCAAGCTATTAACAAAATTAAGGGAACTGCCAAATTTAGTTTCGATAGGTGAAGTATTTTTTGAGTTATTATCGGTTGGGTACATATATATATATATATATATATATATATATATATATATATATATATATATATATATATATATATATATATATAATTATATATATAATTTTTAACTGATATTGGATTTTGGTTCTAGGGGCCATAATTCGCTCTCATTTAAAGAAATTTTCTAAAAGTCTCACCATCGATTCCACTCGATTAGTGAATTTTCTTAATGAAGATTCACTAATTAAGAGTGGAAAAATTGCCGATTGTTATCGAAATATTGATGAAAAAATCGCACATTCAACATTTAATGGTTTAGACTTTTTACAACAGAATAGATATTTAAACAAACAATGTCTAGTTGTTGCAACAGATCCTCAAACAAATCGCTTTCTATTTCAATGCAGACATTCGCGCGATTTAACAAGGAAGCACGAACTCTTTGGAGCATGTTTTTATCTACGAATGTCACAGCATCATGGATACACGCTACTACTTCTTCTTTATTGAAAACAGGTTCGTTGTAAACTTGTTACCTCGAAAATCCCCCAAAAAGTCAAATGGATTAAGATCGGGCGAGCTAAGAGCTCATGCGATGGTTTCACCTCGTCTATTTGTTATTTTTAAGAATATTTTTGTGATTAATTACATCTTGGCCGGTGTAGTTTTTTTGTGTAAATGTTTTGAAGAAGTTTGTTGCCCAGGAATGTGTGACTAGTTTTTTCGGGATAATTTTAAGATTATTTTCCAAAAATTTTTTACTTTTTCAAACAATAAAGTCATTTGGTAAATTATGGTACATTGTTTTCACATTATAGGGTGGCGCATTGAAAACTAAACAGACCGATTTGCGTCCAGGGATTTTTTTTAAGAAACGCTGAAACATGTCAATTTTAATATTGAGGGGGACATGTTTTGACATAAAACTCAACCTTGTCACATCAACCCCTTAAGGGTGGTGATAACAACCCTTATATTTTAAATAGGGAACATGGGTCGAGTGTTACATCGTTTGAAAGCTCTTTCTTTTCTGAATTCAGCACACTAATTTTTTTTGAAGTTTTATCAACTCAAAAAATTGACTATCAGAACATTTCTTATCGGAATGAGAGAAATGCGGTTTATTATTTCAGTTTATCGGTCGGTTTGATACTTGATAGTACTACCGAAAATTAATATCACAATGGTGTATTCTGTAGAAGAAAGAGTTGAAATAATTACTCTATTTTTCAAAAACGATGACTGGGCCAACCGTACGCAAATTTGTTTAATGAACGACATCCGAACAGACATGTTAACAGAAAATATATTTTGAAGTTAGTTGCAAAGTTTCGACAAAGTGGTTTAGTAGCCAACAAAAAAAGGGACCCTGAACGTGAATTTCCTGTTAGAAATGAGACTACTGAAATTGAAGTTTTAGGACAAATTGCTGCAGACCCAACTTTGAGCACGAGAAAGTTGGCCACTGTTTCAAACATCAAAAGAAGAACTATTCAGCGAATATTAAAGCATCATAAATTTTACTCGTATTATATTCATCTTGTACAACAACTGAATGAAGATGATTTTGATCGGCGGCTGGAGTTTTGTGAAGTTATCACTGCACGAATAGCTGATAACGGGCACTTTCTGTTTAATATCTGTTTTTCAGACGAGTGTACGTTTTTATTAAACTCTACAGTCAATCGTCATAATTGTCGTTATTGGGCAGATAATAATCCAAGATATTTTCACGAAGTCTACACTCAAACTCCACAGAAATTGACTGTCTGGACTGGCATTTTTGGAGACCGTTTAATCGGACCAATTTTTCTTGATGGCAATTTAAGTGGCGAAACGTATTTGGACTTACTAGAATATATCGTTTACTACTAATTGACATTGTTGAAAATGATGATCGCTATCAAGAAAATCAATTAGTGTTTTAACAAGATGGAGCTCCTCCGCATTTTTCACAACGTGTTAGGGAGTTTTTGAACGGAGAGTTTCCAGAGAAATGGATTGGGCGTAGAGGTGCTATTGAGTGGCCCCCTAGGTCACCCGATTTAACTCCTTTAGACTTCTTTCTATGGGGCCATTTAAAGAGTAGAATTTTCGCAACAGAACCGGAGTCTGTGGAAGAATTACGACGACGCATTGTTGAAGAATGCCGTCTAATAACTCCACAAATACTCCAGAATGTCAGAGATAGTTTTGTACAAAATTTGTACTTTTGTATGGAAGCTGGTGGTCAACAATTTGAACACTTACTTAACTGAATAAACATTTTTGAACGTTTGGTTTAGTTTTTTTAAACAAAAAATTGACTAATTAGTGCATTTCTTATTACACTGAATAAAATACGTTCCTGCAACTCCAACTGTGAAGAATTTTTAAACGAGTTGATAAAACTTTCAAAAAAATTTGTGTGCTGAATTCAGAAAAGAAAGAGTTTTCAAATGATGTAACACTCGACCCATGTTCCCTATTTAAAATATAAGGGTTATTATCACCACCCTTAAGGCGTTGATGTGATAAAGTTGAGTTTTATGTCAACACATGTCTCCCTTCATATTAAAATTGACGTATTTCAGGGTTTCTTAAAAAAACATTTCTCTGGACGAAAATCGGTCTGTTTCGTTTTCAACGCGCCACACATACTGGTAACAAAATTTGATGCCTGCGTTCATTTAAAAACATTTTCATGAAAATTCGATAACATAACGCACTTGTTAGCTCCAGACTGTTTAGTGAATTGTAGTTGTTTCCTACCATTACTAAATTGTTATTTTCACTTGCAGGCCCAAAAATAATCTGCGCATAACGGTTTAAGAGGTTATTATCTTACCGAGTAGCCATTAACAATAAAAACTTAGTTCATTGTAAAAGGTGTTAAAACTAAACATATAATCAAGTATAAAATTCTTATTACTTAAATAACAATAAAACAACAAAATCTGGGTCAACAATAAAATCAAAACCACATGTGTAGTAGTAGGCCTTGTCTTATCTAAGACATGGATTATTTTCCTAGTAACACAGCAACTCTGTGCTAGTAGTGCTATTTCACAGTAAACTGGAGGAGGTAAAAGTTAAATTTTCTGCATGTTTCACACACAAAGAATTTTAGAGACCTCCTATTCTGAAGCTGTACAAATTTATGGCCAGAAATAAATATAAACCATAAAACTATAGGAATTTCTATTGATCCCAATAAACCAACCAATTACTCTAGCCATTCTTGTTAATCAGCGTAACATCATATCACAGCATTCTTAATTATTTACCTATGCCTTATATTGGGATTTATCATATCGAGAAGCCGGTGTACGATTTTTGATGCATTTATCACAGTCATGGCGGTTTCTGTCTCATAACAGATAAGGAAATCTATAATTTGTGATTGTTTAATATAAATTTAATTACTTATTCGCTTTGTTTCCAAGAACAAAGAGAACAAATTTAGTTAAAGATTCGACACAGCCTGATTTCTGATTGAATCTGTTGCTTGTTCTTAAATAAGGTTTTGAATTTATCTATCACATTTGAATCTGAATAATACAATAATTCGTTTCTGTGCATAAATGTACCTTTTTTTTTCTTGAAAAAAACACCAAATTTCTCAGTAAGCCTTGGTTTTAGGTATAGGGAAAAGCGCCTCCGTGGCCGTGCGGGAAAGTTGATTCAGACTTTCCAATACCGACTGGGGGACGACGGTTCGAGACTCACCGGCGGCGGATGATTTTTCAAATTACTGTCGTCGTTGAGATCGAGCTCAAGGTGGAGAGTAGGTTAGTTTAGATGAGCAAAAAGGGTCAGCAATGACCTAATTGCTAGTAAGCATCTTACCTTTACCTTTTTAGTGAATTTTCTTAAAAAAAATTCACTAATGAGGAGATCCAGACTTTTGAATTTTGAAAAAATTTCTTCAAATGAGCGCTATTTAGGACCCCCGGAACCCAAATCCGAGGTCAGTTTCAGACTTTATATATTTATATATATATATATATATATATATATATATATATATATATATATATATATATATATATATATATATATATATCACACCTATAACTTAAAAAATAATGGACCGATTTTGATAAAACTTTGTGAGTACCTTCCTTTCGCAAGTGGCTTGGATAAGTTCGTTAGCCAGGAAAATCCGCCAAGGTCTTCCCGGAAAATTTTGTGTTTTCTTTCAAAAAAAAATGGATTTTTTTTTTATATTTTCAAAATTAACAAAGTAAGGGCAACCAAATTTCATACGCGGGTTTATATCATTATAGGCAAGTAACATACCAAAATTTAGCTCCGTAGATTAAAGGAAAAAAAAGTTACAGGCATTTAAAGAAAAATAAATTTGGGTTCTCCTCAAAACGTCAAAATCCCGATTTTAAACGTCAAAATTTGTGAGTACCTTCCTTTCGCAAGTGGCTTGGATAAGTTCGTTAGTCAGGAAAATCCGCCGAGGTTTTCCCGGAAATTTTTGTGTTTTCTTTCGAAAAAATTTTATATCTCTAAAATTAACAAAGTAAGAGCAACCAAATTTTATACGCGGGTTTATATCATTATAGGCAAGCCACCTACCAAAATTTAGCTCTGTAGATCAAAAGACAAAAAAGTTATAGGCATTTACACAAAAATAAATTGGGGTTTTTCACAAAACGTCAAAGTTGCGATTTAAACGTCAAAATTGGCAACATTTAGGAAAAGAACTTGAATCTAATACGGGCTATGAAAAAAAAGGTCTTAAGAAGAATGTTTTACAAACCCTGATGTCTTAGTTTCAACCGTCATTGTCCTTCATTTTAATAAAATGTTTCCAGAAAATTCATTTCAAATAGACCCTTTCTCTGACGCTTGGCAGTAGTCTTAGCTATAGAGTTTATCGCTAATGGTATATAATTTTTTTTAGAATTTTCGTAAAAAAACAATAAAGCTCAATATATCTGTTACTATACAAGATATGAAAAAAAATTGTATCTATTAAATAGGGTGTCTTGAGCTACATCCTAAAAAATTATTTCTACAATCACAGCGTGGCCCATAAGTCGTTGGTGATACAAATTTCCTTTTTTTTTTAATCAAACACGCCTTATGTTATTGCATTTTTGCATTTTCCATCGAAATATAATGCATGTTTGTAAAAAAAAAAAATTCTGGACGCAGTAAGTGCGTTATGGTAGCGAATTTTGATTAAATGCTTAATATTTGAATAGCTCAATTTGCTATTAACCTATAAGGTTGACCAAGAAACGAGTTTTTTCGGGAACACTTTAAGTTTACTTTCGGAAATTTTTGTACATTTTCAAACAATAAAGTTATTTTGATGAAACATGGCACATTGTTTTTACTATATAGATTATACTGGTAACCAAATGTGATGCCTGTTTATTAAAAAAAACACATTATTGCTATTAAAAAATAGTTTTATGAAAATTCACTACCATAACGCACTTGCTGCGTCCAGAGTTTTTTTAGGTATACGGAATACTTCATGAAGGTGAAAGAACATCTGTTGATGTATCGAAATTGATTATAACATACAGGCTGTTCCGATTTAATTTCTCGAGAAAACTTGACTCCAGTGTTTATACTGGTTTGAAGGAATTCTTTCTGTATTTTTGAAGTTGAAAGAAGTACACTTTTTCAGATTTTTGGCATGCTGACATAATAATGAAGATACAGACCGTCAAATTCTGATGTTTTAGAAAAGTGGCCATAACTTTTGAATGACTCGGTATAGACCCCAACAACTAGACACTGGTTCAATCGGAAAAACAAGAGGAATTCAAAAATTAAATAATGTACCAGTTAAAAAAATTCTGGACGCAGCAAGTGCGTTATAGTAGCGAATTTTCATAAGAACTGTACACTATTAGTAAGATATACTATTAAAACTAATTCTTTAAATTTAAATGGACTTTGGAGATCGGTGTTACAGTCCTAGTTAGTGATTATTTGAAAAAAAATGTTTTATATAGAGCTAAAAAACTAAAATGTGGTCTTAGATATAATATGTAAGTACTGCAAGTGTCTTTAAAAAAAAATGGTGTTACAAACTTCATTAGTTACAAAAGTTTTTCAGAAAACAATTAATTATTTACAAAGGGGATGTACCTGTCAAATTATAGATATGGCAGGTATTTTTCATTATTAATTGTTTGGATGGTTTTGTTTTAGTCAACCCATCCAATAAATAACAAAAAAGGTTTTTAAAACAAATTTGTAGTTATCCACGAAGCTCATTATGTTATTTTTCTTTCATTTAGTACCCACGTGCGTTTACATAGGTGTAACTATGGTTCAAGATTGAAGATTTTGGCTTAATAAGAAATTTATTGAGCTATCGGATTTGAAATATTTTTACGAAAATTTTCTACCATAACATAAAAAACTTTTTTGTTGTTTATTGTTTGCAAAAACTGGATGGGTTGACTTAAACAAAACCATCCAAACAATTAATAAGGAAAAATACCTGCCATATCTATAATTTGACAGGTACTTTCCCTTTGTAAATAATTAATTGTTTTCTGAAAAACCTTTGTAACCAATGAAATTTGTAACACATTTTTTAAAGACACTTGCAGTACTTACATATTATATCTAAAACCGAATTTTAATTTTTTAGCTCAATATAAAATATAATTTTTTTCAAATAATCGCTAACTGAGGCCCTAAAGCCGATCTGCAAGGTCCATTTAAATTTAAATAATTAGTTTTAATAATAAATCATATTAATAGTGTACAATTCTTATGAAAATTCACTACTATAACGCACTTGCAGCGTCCCGAATTTTTTTATTTATAGTATACATTCGCATGTTAAAATTCAGCGCTTTTGGGTGCAAACTTGGTCCCGGTATTATAAAGAAATGGTCCAAGGCTGACAATTTACACAATTGTTAGTTGATTGTACACAGCTCTATCCTATAAAATTTTGTGTAAACTAGAGCTATCGTGACAACATACTACCTGGTCCTGCACCGAGATGGCGTCCCTGTCGTATCTCTCACAACGTTCTCCAGGCTGACATCTTGCGACAACTTTCATTGTTTAGATTTTTATCTACGATTTATTTAAATAGCATAGCAGTGCAGATAACGTCATCTGTCTTTGTCCAACATTGTAGATATTGCATTACAGAATCTGAAGTGATGTCGAGGATTGTTTTATTATTAATTTCGAATAACTTGATTTTCGTTTGATCAAACGACTTGAAAATTGGTACACAACCACGTCTGTCTATCTTGTTTTAAGCTGTAAATATTTGTTTCAATGACAATTTGAGAGATAGTGCGTGTACGAAAAATATTTTTTAATTTTTTATTAAGAAAAATCGTCCGTTAAGATTTGATGAACAAACTCATGCAAGCCATTAGCAAAATAAGGGTAATTCCCAAATTTGGTTCTTGGTCCAAATAAGTGAAGAATTTTTTGAGTTATCGGTTGGATATATATATATATATATATATATATATATATATATATATATATATATATATATTTTGTGCTGAGAATTGCTAAGGCCATATAGAAGTTATAAAAACAAAAATGAAAACCCTTACGGAAACTACTATGATAATGTTAAATTCTGATTATTGATTAAAAATTGGGTGATCAGATTAGTAATGGGGGGTAGTAGTAGTACCACTGGTCAGTAATAAGTAAAATACTTACGGTTTACACGTAATGCATATGGGTTCTCTGTATATTGTATACATATCCACATCGTTCGACATATTTTACTGTACACTAAAACAGAAAACAAAATAATAACATTAAAACACAAGCACATTCACTATTATTGTTAGTCAGTGTTATTTGGAGAAGCAATGAAAGATATATAGCCATAATTTGTTGGAATGATAATTAAATGAGTCTTAAAAAGTTTAACTAGCAATTTGGAAAATATCTCAGTTAAAGTGAAATAAAAAAGAGCCAGAAATCTATATGTAGATAGATTGAAATATTAAGCATGAAATACATACCAAAGAATTATGTTCAAAATCAATTACCAAAAGGTAATGAACAAAACAAACCCCTTGTATGATGTTTTCAATATGTGAATTTAGTTTATTTTTATGTGAACAATGAACTGAAATGTACCCATATATGTGTCTGTGTTTGTAAAAACAATGAACTGGAAGTTATTAAAAAACAGTGTTTAGTGTTCTGGAACTTTTAAATCAAGATTATAGCATAAAATGAATTAATGTTATAAAATTATTATTGTTGCTTATGTTATGTAGAAGTAAGGTTAGATCAGATGTCAATTTTAAGAATAGAATATTTTATACTTACTCGATGGTTCCAAGGAGAATATCTGTCAAAACATTAATTAATGAATTGGAAGAGAGAATGCTATGATCAGACAGGAAACACCAAATGTTAGATGAATTTGGGCAACATTTCCGCTTTTGTTATGAATTGTTGTTGGTTGTTGATGAAATTTAGATGCGAGAGCGCGTCATTCTTGCTTCCCATTTTAAATATAAATATTTTAAAGTATAAATTGTCCAAGGGAAATTCAATTTGCCGCTAAAACAAAGAAGAGACGTTACATCAAGTTTTTAACGTAAGGAAGTACGAGATAAGCAGTAAATATATCAATAATACGTACATTTGAGGATACCCAATACCATTAGCGAGGAAGCCAAGGTTAGAGATTTATTTTATTTAATGTATAGCAGCTCAACCAGACAAATATTTCAATAAAAAGACAGCCCATTCTGTCAAATATCATTTTAAGCAAATGTGTTTATGGGAAATTAAGATTTAAACGCATAAAGTAGAAATCTTATGGGATAATTTAACCATAGTTCAACATTGAGAATACAGAGGGAGTGCAGGTCAAGGATCCATATTTATTAATAAGAACAATTGAATGAAAGCCGTAAATTCGGACACTAAATTTAATCATTGTAAATTGATATTAGTTTGATAATTAGAACAACGGATCCGTTTAAAGTTTAGAGTTTAGCTTTTAAATTGTGCCAATAAAATTTGTTTAAGAATTTTGAAACGTAATTCTTTGAAAACCCATAATAAGATAATAAGGCTACTATAAATATTTGCAGGCTACTTTCTTCCTATTTTAGCAGAACTCACCACTGAGATAAGTAAGTAAATAAAATATTTGAATATAATTTATTTGACATACATATATGTATATATAATAGAAGGATAGGCAACCCAAATAACCCTGAGATAGCTTAAATCACAAGAGTCACAAAACATATTTTATTCAGATAAAGTTTCACACAAATAATATACAGAGTCACCCATAATACATGGTGTAAAATATCAATAAAAATTTTTAATATCATTTTTCCATATAAAATAAATAGAAATAGAAAACATTGAATTTTCATATAAATAAAATATAAAATAAAAATATATATTAGAAGTCAAAGCCAATAAATAATATAATATATATATATATATATATATATATATATATATATATATATATATATATATATATATATATATATATATATATATATATATATATATATATATATACATTTTAACTGACTATGGAAACCGGTTCCAGAGGCCCTAATTCGCGCTCATTTGAAGAAATTTTCCGAAGGTGTCAACATCGATACCTCTCTATTAGCTATTAGTGAAGTTTCTTAATGAAAATTCACCAAAAGTTTACTTTGGGTTGTATCTAACTTATGAGACACATGTATATGCAACGTTAATTCAAATTTTTTTTTATTATTCAATAATAAAGGAGACATCGGACTTAAACTTAGACCACCTCTATGTCACAGTAGACAACATTATTTGGAAGACCTTTATTTCTTCCTTTTTACCCACAATGTGTCCACAGCTTGTGCTTTTTGAAATTAATGCTCTGTTTGGTTGACCAAATATTTTGTTACTTATACCCAACAACCATAAATTAAAAACTTAGATCTCTAAACTAAAAGAAAAAAGTTCGGGCCGCAGCAAGTGCGTTATGGTAGTGAATTTTTATTAAATGATTCAAATTTGAAAAGCTAAATTTTCTATAAACTTAGAAAGTTTAAGTTTGGTATGTAGTAAGGTCTTTCCTAAGACAAGATACCCACCACATTCTATTGAAATAACTTTGTAATTTTCAGAGAAAAAATTTTTTTCGAAAGAAAATTTAAAATTTAAATAACTCAGTTTTTGATAAACTTAGAAAGTTGAATTTTGGCGCCTGATAAGGCTTCTACAAAGGCAATATATCCGTTAAATTTCTTTAAAACAGTGTTGTAATTTTCGGAGAAAAAAATTTTGTTCGAAAGGAAACTCAAAATTATCCCGGAAATCCCTATCCGATTTTCCTGGATAACGAACTCGTCCAAGCCATTATTAAAAGAAAGGCACTTGCCGAGTTTCATCGAAATCGGTTAATTATTTTTCGATCTATTGGATAGATACATACATACATACATATATATATATATATATATATATATATATATATATATATATATATATATATATATATATATATATATATATATATATATATATATATATATATATATATATATATATATATATATATATATATAAACATATAAAAATTGAAACTAACACCGAATATGGGTTCTAGGGGTCCTAGTTCGCGCTCATTTGCAAAAAAATTTTCAAAATTCAAAAATCGGGATCTCCCCATTAGTGAATTTTTTTTACGAAAATTCACTAATTTTGTGCGGTAAACAAAATATACTACTAGAAGAAAAATTACTTTGAAAGTTTTAGGGTTTTTTCATAAAGTCGCGATTCGAAAAATCAAAATTGACAACTTTGGCAACTATGCTAAAACAAATTCGGGTTATGTAGAAGAAATGTCATGAGAAGTGTGTTTTACAAAGCCTTGATCTTCTGCTTCAACTGTCATTGTCCATCACTAAAATATTTGCAGAAAATTCATTTCAAACAGACCCTTCCTTTGAATTTACTACCAAGTGACATCACAGTGACTTTTGTTGATTACTATACAGATGAACAAATCGTTACATCTTCTAAGAATGCTTTTTTGTTACCTTCGAAACATTGCAGAAATGATGTTGTGAAATGTGTTTGGCATAATTTTATTATTGTTAAAACAGTTAATCTAAGCGAAACAAAAAGTTTCAACACCCGGTATAATAAAAACAAAGCCGTTTAGGACTATAGATGATTTCTATGAAAATTGGCTACTAGAACGCCCTTTCTGTGTCCAAACTTTTTTTTTGCACGATTAAGTATGCATTTGTGTCATGAAGGCTTGAACTGTAATATTTATGTAAATTTTCACAAAATGCGGATTTAATTTGATTTCATTATGTTTTGGCATATTTCCAGTCGTCAAGATACAAATAATATTGATAGGTAATAGAACACTTTATTAGTTACGGTAACAGCACCTCTTTGGCGTCACATGCTAAATACCGACATTTTTACTCTAGACGTGACGCCAAAATGTCAAAGGAACAAATATATAAAAAAACCCGGGACGCAGCAAGTGCGTTATGGTAGTGAATTTTTATTAAATGCTTCAAATTTAAATAACTCAATTTTGTATAAACTTAGAGAGTTTAATTTTAATACGTAGTAAGGTCTTTTTTAAGGAAACATATGCACAAAATTTCATTAAAATAACTTTGTAATTTTCAGAGAAAAAAATTTTTTTCAAAAGAAAATTTAAAATTTGAATATCTCAATTTTCTCTAAACTTAGAAAGTTGAATTTTGGTACGTAGTAAGATCACTCCTGAGGCAATATATATAGTAAATTTCTTTAAAAAAAATTTTTTTCGAAAAGAAACTCAAAATTTTCCTGGAAAACCCCGTCAGATTTTTCTGGCTAACGAACCCGTTCAAGCCATTAATAAAAGAAAGGCACTTGCCAAGTTTCATCGAAATCGGTTATTTATTTTTTGAGTTATCAGACGGATATATATATATATATATATATATATATATATATATATATATATATATATATATATATATATATATATATATATATATATATATATATATATATATATATATAAACATATAAAAATTGAAACTGACCCCGGATATGGGTTCTGGGGTCCTAGTTCGCACTCATTTGAAAGAATTTTTGCAAAGTCTCACCATCGATACCCCTCTATTAGTGAATTTTTTTTTTAAAAATTCACTAAAAATAATTGCGTATTCTTCTGTCTACAACTTACAATCAACTTATTTTTTCCACCCAATGTACGATCAATGCATTTACCACGCAAGAATGTAGGTACCCACTTAAACTTAACCTCTAACTCCACACATGCCTATGACTAACAGACAATTATCAAAATATTTATTTAGAGTTCACCTAAGCAGAAAGTTTTAAATATATGTGTAGACTGCTTAAAAGACAATCAAATTATTAGGATCATATAATGTAAAATTATTGTTATTTTTGGAGTCGGTGTCAGCCAAGGAAATACGACAATATACCTTACATTAATAATACGAGAATACCTTATGAAATCTATTTTACAAATGAAATTTTATACAATATACTGTGACAATATCCTGAGACCTTGAAAAGACAATATACCAATACCTAATTAAACCTTTTTACAAATGAATTTGAATGCAACAAGACACACACACCTAATTAAACCTATTTACAAATGAACTTTAATAAGATATTATGATGTGACAATACCTCTCTCAAGCAGTGGCGATTTCTCCTAGTGAGCTAGGTGTATGCCGCACACCCTAAAATATAATCAAAATGTGCACAGTTATATATGTTTTCTTTCTTTTTCCCTTAGTCTTAATACACTACATATTTTATAACAATGGATTTAATTTACTTATTTGATTTCATAAATAGTCGGTTAATAGTGACTTGGAATGAAGTAGATACCACGTATTCTAACATATTCAGAGAATATGAGTAGATCAATAGCAACTGGGAATGAATTAGGGTTAGGTGTGCGTTAATATTTCCGAACAACTTCAGTCGATGGAGGTACAATGCAGTCCCCCACCCACGTGTTTAAAATAGTGAGGAAAATACCATTGATTTTAACACTGCAGTGAGCTATAAAAAATTTGAATTACTCAGTTTTCTATAATCTTAGAAAGTTTAGTTTTGGTAGATAGTACGGTATTTCTTAGGACAAGATATCCACCAAATTTCATTAAAATAGCTTTGTAATTTTTGGAGAAAAAAATTTTTTTCAAAAGAAAATTTAAAATTTGAATAACTCAATTTTCTATCAACTGAGAAAGTTGAATTTTGGTACTTAGTAAGTCCTCTCCTAAGGCATATATAGTAAATCTCATTAAAACAGCTTTGTGATTTTCGGAGAAAAATTATTTTTTCGAAGGAAAACTCAAAATTTCCCCAGAAAAACCCGTCCTATTTTCCTACCTAACGAACTCATCCAATCCATTAATAAAAGAAAGGCACTTGCCGAGTTTCATTGAAATCGGTTAATTATTTTTTGAGTTATCAGACGGATACATACATACATATATATATATATATATATATATATATATATATATATATATATATATATATATATATATATATATATACACATATATATATATATATATATATATATATATATATATATATATATATATATATATATATATACATATTATTGCATGCACAGACATGGCTATATATTAAAAAAATGTTTTAAAATAAACACATACCTGGAAGTAAAAATCCAATTTATTGTCCTAGCTATAGTCAGACACAGGTGGTAAATTGCAGCCTTTTATCCTACTGAACCTACAAATTAAAAACAATTAAATATAAATATATTCGTCAATGAATAGATTTTGACATAGTTTAAATTTATTTGGTAAGGCATAAAAAACATTTTGTATCAGAAAACATTGAACAATTAAACTCACAATGAATGAACTGCTTAACAAAATACAAAGTGGTATAAACCCGGTATAGACAGCTACAAACACAAACAAGCTGGTAAAAGACCAAATTTATAAACTGTCTTCGACAGAACAAAGTGAATTTAAATAAGAATGTGATTAGGGATTTTAACAAAATGTGTTAATATGTATAGAAAATAAGTAAAAATTTGTTAATTATCAATTAGGGAAACTATGTGTTAGTAATTATTCTAGAAAAATAAGGTTTAATGTGTTAATGAATGATAGGTTATAAATTTTAAAACAAACACAATTTGACTTACATGTATAAAATCGGAATATTGAATTATATGCAGGAAATGACTTTCTTTTGACTAATATAGTTAAATCATGTTATTGGCTTATCTGAAAACAGAAAATGGTGATTGGTGAATAAACAAATTTAAATAATAATTAACCACTGTGATTCGAAGTTACAAAACAAAAGATAAAAATTAAAACTTCCGGGAGGAAGAACGAGAGAATTGGGAAGAAGACGCTGGTAGAAAGGAGAAGCTAGTAGATTGCAGCAAGAGAAAATGTTCAAAAAAGTTAATATAAATGATTAAAAACTAGTGTGAAAGTATTTTATAGGTTATACCTACCAGTAAACAGCTATACAACAACTCCAATCAAGAATACTCGTACATAAATTGAGTAAGAACAGTGAACAAGCTAGAAGACGCCAAGTAAACAAAAGGTAATACATCAATAATTGTTAAAAAGTGTATTATTTCTACAAAACAAGAAATGAACCTCTAAGTTTTTATAAAAGAATAATATATCAACGTCAATCCAAGAAGTTAAATGTCATTTGCAAAGGCAATTATACCAAAAGAAGAACTAAATATAAAATATTTATGAAGTACTTGTAAGAGTCACCAGAGGGCGATAAGTAAACGTAAGAAATTCAACCTTATTTCCTCCATTTTAATATTTTCGTTGCCAAGCAACAAAATTCACCTGAAACGACGTTACCATGGTGATAAATAATTGCCAATGAAACTATTCAGATCCGTCATAGCAAGTCATAACCTTTTTTGTTTAAAACAAAGCATTGGAAATAAAATTCTCAATAATAAGTCATAATTGCATTAATAAAGCTGGCATATTTGTATGTTAAAATTAGTAATATACGGGATCCCAAGTAAGAATTTAAATTTGTAAAATTAAGTCAATAACCAAACAAAAAGCTTTTTGATAAAAATAATAATAATAAATATTTTTTTTTAATTTCAAATTATATATTGCTCATTATTTTATTTTCTGTAAATGTCACACATATCTGTCCATTGACCAATTAATCCTCTAGCCGTATATAAAAAGTTCAGCAAATATAATATATATGCACCAAGAGTAAGAATTTTCGACATTGGTGGACCCAACTATTAAACATTCCCTGTAGATAAGAAGAGTATCAACAAAATAGCTGTGGCATAGTAAGTAGATCAAAAACCAGGTAGATATTTAATTTGGTAAAATTATATATATGTATATTTTTTTTAATAAACTCATAATTTAATTCAGTATAATAATATAAAAAAAAGGCGCCCAACAAAAACATAATAAAACAAATAACACAAATATCAACACCTATATTTAAATAAAAATGCAGTAAAAATAATAAAACCAACAAAAACTTTAATAACACATTTATTTCAATAATCAATTTCAAAATTACAATAAAACACAATACACTATATAAAAATACAATATATAAAAACACCCTCACACAATACAATACGCTCCCCCGAAACAACAATAATATATATATATATATATATATATATATATATATACATATATATATATATATATATATATATATATATATATATATATATATATATATATATATATATATATATATATATTTGAAAAAAATTTGCAAAGTCTCACCATCGATACCTCTCTATTAGTGATTTTTTTTAAATAAAAATTTACTAAAAAACAGTAGCGATACTCAGTGGGCGTCCGACAAACAAACATGTTACTAAATAAACGATGCAGATAAAGATTACGCAAATTCAGCCTCCCAAACACACCGACAACTTTTTATTACGCTGCACACATATACACATATATTCGCTTATAATGAATAAGCAAATCGTCCACTGAGGAAGATCCTCCGTCTGACTGATAAGAAGTGTGGGAAACGAGTGAGTTATCTTTATTGAACAGTACGATTATCACGGTGCTAACTGCTTACATGCCTATGGTAAATGTTCTTGTGTGTGACAGATCCGAACGCGGTATGTATGAACGCTTATCTTCCGCCCACGACACTACATTGGAGATATCTACAATTCCGAAGCTTCCTCTGTACACCCATTCCCACACTTTTATCTTTGTCAATTGATGTAGTTACGAAATATATACAAAATACGATTTTCTCCATTACGTCTCTTTCTTGATATCTTGATTTCATCGGGTTCCATAAGAAAAAAGTCCGGACGCAACAAGTGCGTTAGAGAAGTGAATTTTCATTAAAATGTTTTTAATAGCAAATATCTTTTTAATGCAAGCAGGCATCAATTTGGTTACCGGTATTACCTATATAGTAGAAATAAACTCTGGACGCAGCAAGTGCGTTATGGTACTGAATTTTCATTAAAATGTTTTTAATTGCAAATATGTGTGTTTCCTTTTTAAGAAAGCAGGCATCAATTTTGGTTACCAGTATAACCTATATAGTAAAAACAATGTGCCATGTTTCATAAAAATAACTTTATTGTGTGAAAATGTACAAAAATTTCCAAAAGTAAACTTAAAGTGTTCCCGGAAAAACTTGTTTCTTGGTCAACCTTATAGGTTAATAGCAAATTGAGCTATTCAAATTTGATGCATTTAATGAAAATTCGCTACCATAACGCACTTGCTGCGTCCCGAATTTCTTTTCTTACAAACATGCATCGCTGAAAAATTCAAAAATGCAATAACATAAGGCGTGTTTGATTAAAAAAAAAGAAGAAAATTTGTATCACCAACGACTTATGGGCCATTCTGTGTAGAAATATTTTTTTAAGATGTAGCTCAAGACACTCTATAATTAATATATACAAATTTTCTTCATATCTTGTATAATAACGGATATATTCAGCTTTATTGATTTTTTACGAAAATTCGACAAAAATTATATATCATTAAACGATAAACTCTAAAGCTAAGACTACTGCCAAGCATCAGAGAAAGGGTCTATTTGAAATGAATTTTCTGGAAACATTTTAGTAAAATGAATGACAATGACGGTTGAAACTAAGACTTCAGCGTTTGTAAAACATCCTTCTTGAGACATTTGATTTCCATAGCCCGTATTAGATTCAAGTTCTTTGCCTAAATGTTGCCGATTTTGACGTTTTAAATCGCAACTTTGACGTTTTGAGGAAAACCCCAATTTATTTTTCTTTAAATGCCTATAACTTTTTTGTCTTTTGACCTACATAGCTTACCTATAAGGATATTAATTAGCGTACCAAATTTGGTTGCCCTTACTTTGTTAATTCCGGAGATATAAATTTTTTTCGAAAGAAAACACAAAATTTTCCGGGAAAACCTGGGCAGATTTTCCTGGATAACGAACTTATCCAAGACAGTTGCAAAAGGAATTTTTCCACCAAATTTAGTCAAAATCGGCCTTTAATTTTTTGAGTTATCGGTGTGATACATATATATATATATATATATATATATATAAATAAATATATATATATATATATATATATATATATATATATATATATATATATATATATATATATATATATATATATATATATATATATAAACATATAAAAATTGAAACTGACCCCGGATATGTGTTCTAACTTCTTATAATGCATACGCGCGCACCAAATTTGGTTGCCCTCACATTGTTATTTCCGGAGATATAAAAATTTTCCGAAAGAAAAAACAAACTTTTCCGGGAAAACCTGGGCCGATTTTACTGGATAACGAGTTTATCCAATAAATTTTCAAGCGAAAGGCACTCACCAAATTTTATCAAAATCCGCCCATTAATTTTTGAGTTATTGGTGTGATACATACATAGGTATATAGGTATATATATATATATATATATATATATATATATATATATATATATATATATATATATATATATATATATGTATATATACATATAAACTGACCCCGGATATGTGTTCAACGGGGTCTAGAAGAATTTTTTTTTAACTCAAAAGTCGCGATCTCCGCGTTAATTAATTTTTTAAAGAAAATTCACTAAAAATTGAGAAAAAACTAACTTTAATTCCTAAATAATCTGACAAAGTAGAAATAAAATAAACATGAGTTGATTGGACAAAACCGAAATGAAATTTTAGAGCCTTATAAAAGTTATACACAGGTATATACAGTGTTATAATAAAGTTCGGAAGATAGTTCATAAATAGAACCTCGGTGGTTCAGGGGTAAGAACGTGTGCCTCTGAACCGAAGGGTACTGGGTTCGATCCCAGGGTACTGCTTTCACTTTTTCAGTACAAACTGTAACGTTAACATCAACCGAGGTTCTGGCATTGTATTTGAGCAAGTTGAATGTCTGCACGTCGGAGGGGGCGTAAAGCTGTCGGTCCCGTGTCCATGCGATGTTGGGCACGTTAAAGATCCCTACCCTCCTTACAGATAGGCAGGGGTTCGGCAAAATTTTCCCGGATAGTGAGATGAAACTGCTTCCTGGCGTCGGTGATTGGCCATAGTCGCGGAAATAGGTGGACGTTAAAGAAACAAAACACACATCGTTCATAAATGCGTTATTTACTATGCATAACCATGGAATGCATAATTATATATTTGTGACACTACAAGCTATCAAGCCAAATGATCTTTCAAAACGTGTCGATTTCTGTGGGATGACCTCAATTTGTACACAAGAAGAAAATTATTTTGACCAGTCAAAGCAAATTTTTAGGAAAGTCATTTCTAATCGGATGAATTCACATTACTGGGCCGCAGAAAATCCGCACTTTGTTAGAGAAATGGCATTTCAACACAAATTTGACCAAAAAAGCTTCTGCTTTTACGAAGAGAACTTAAATTGAGGCAACAGAGATGAACGACCAAATAAGAATCTGGTTTTACGAAGAGAAATTAAATTCAGGTAAATATCTTGGAATATTACGGACGTCAGTATCTGACTTCCTCAACGACTTAAATCTTGGAACTCTGCGAAATTGTTGGTATCACCTAGATGGTTCACCAGCCCACTCAACCAACCAGGTTTCAAATGAACTTTCCCACATATTTGAAGATCGTTGGATTAGTCGAGCAGGTCCTTGGGTTTGGCCACCGAGATTGCCAGATCTCTCCCCAGTTCATTTTTATCTTTGGGGTAGGACGAAACAAATTACTTACCTTGCGCCGATTGATACCAAATAAGAGCTTCCGAATAGAGTGATAAGTACATGCCTGTCTCTAGATGCCTGTGAGATAGAAGCAGCAACAACACATCATGTTCTCACACAAGTTCTAGAATGTTTAAGAGATGCTTTTTTTTGCTTTTTCATTTGAGAATGTAGAGAAACTGTGACATTTATGATTCTGCATATTAGGAGCATATGGTATTTTCATAAATATGCTTAACACCACGCTAGAATGTATAAGCAAGAAGACAAATTCACTGCCTTAACGTAATTGTTTGTATCCCTTTTAGTGAATTTTCTTAAAAAAAATTCACTAATGAGGAGATCCCGACTTTTGAATTTTGAAAAAATTTCTTCAAATGAGCGCTAATTAGGCCCCCCAGAACACATATCCGGGGTCGGTTTAAATTTTTATATGTTTATATATATATATATATATATATATATATATATATATATATATATATATATATATATATTTATATATATATATATATATATATATATATATATATATATATATATATTTATATATATATATATATATATATATATATATATATATATATATATATATATATATATATATATATATATATATATATATATATATATATATATATATATATATATATATATATATATATATATATATATATATATATATGTATCACACCGATAACTCAAAAAATAATGGGCCGATTTTGATTAAATTTGGTGAATAAATTCCTTTTGCAAATGGCTTGGATAAGTTCGTTAGCCAGGAAAATCGGTCCAGGTTTTCCCGGAAAATTTTGTGTTTTCTTTCGAAAAAAAATTATATCTCCGGAATTAACAAAGTAGGGGCAACCAAATTTCATACGCGAATTTATATTATTATAGGCAAGTTACCGACCAAAATCTAGCTCCGTAGGTTAAAGGATAAAAAAGTTACAGGCATTCAAAGAAAAATAAATTTGGATTTTCCTCAAAACGTCAAAATTGCGATTTTAAACGTCAAAATTGGTGATTACATTCCTTTCGCAAGTCGCTTGGATAATTTTGTTAGCCAGGAAAATCCGCCGAGGTTTTCCCGGAAAAATTTGTGTTTTCTTTCGCAAAATATTTATATCTCCAAAATTAACAAAGTAAGGGCAACCAAATTTGGTAAGCTGGTTTATATCGTTATAGGTGTGCCACCTACCAATAACTCAAAAAATAATAGGCCGATTTTGACTAAATTTGGTGGAAAAATTCCTTTTGCAACTGTCTTGGATAAGTTCGTTATCCAGGAAAATCTGCCCAGGTTTTCCCGGAAAATTTTGTGTTTTCTTTCGAAAAAAATTTATATCTCCGGAATTAACAAAGTAAGGGCAACCAAATTTGGTACGCTAATTAATATCCTTATAGGTAAGCTACCTACCAAAATTTAGCTCTGTAGGTCAAAAGACAAAAAAGTTATGGGCATTTAAAGAAAAATAAATTGGGGGTTTCCTCAAAACGTCAAAGTGACAATTGAAAACGTCAAAATTCGCAACATTTAGGCAAATAACTTGAATCTAATACGGGCTATGGAAAGAAAATGTCTCAAGAAGAATGTTTTACAAACCCTGAAGTCTTAGTTTCAACTGTCATTGTCCTTCATTTTACCAAAATATTTCCAGAAAATTCATTTCTAATAGACCCTTTCTCTGATGCTTGGCAGTAGCCTTAGCTATAGAGTTTATTGTTTAATGGTATATAATTTTTGTCGAATTTTCGTAAAAAATCAATAAAGCTCAATATATTCGTTATTATACAAGATATGAAAAAATATTGGATACATTAATTATACGGTGTTTTGAGCTACATCTTAAAAAAATATTGCGACAATCACAGGTGGCCCATAAGTCGTTGGTGATACAAATAATTTTTTTTTTCGAAAACGCCCTTTTTTTTGCATTTTCCATCGAAATATAATGCATGTTTGTAAGTTAAGAAATTCTGGAGGCAGCAAGTGCGTTGTGGTTGCGAATTTTGATTAAATGCTTCATATTTGAAAAGCTCAATTTGCTATTAACCTATAAGGTTGACCAAGAAACGGATTTTTTCAGTAACACTTTTGGTTTACTTTTGGAAATTTCTGTACGTTTTCAAACAATCAAGTTATTTTGATGAAACATGGCACATTGTTTTTACTATATATGTTATACTGGTAATCAAATTTGATGCCTGCTTTTTCTATATAGGTTATACTGGTAACCAAAATTGATGTCTGCTTTCTTAAAAAGAAAACACACATATTTGCAATAAAAACATTTTAATGAAAATTCACTACCATAAACGCACTTGCTGCGTCCCGAGATTTTTTATTAGTGAATTTTCTTAAGATCCCGACATTAGAATTTAGAAAAAATTTCTTCAAATGAGCGCTAATTAGGCCCCCCAGAACACATATCCGGGGTCAGTTTCAATTTTTATATGTTTATATATATATATATATATATATATATATATATATATATATATATATATATATATATATATATATATATATATATATATATATATATATATATATGTATCACACCGATAACTCAAAAAATAATGGGCCGATTTTGATTAAATTTGGTGACAAAATTCCTTTTGCAAATGGCTTGGATAAGTTCGTTAGGCCCCCCAGAACACATATCCGGGGTCGGTTTAAATTTTTATATGTTTATATATATATATATATATATATATATATATATATATATATATATATATATATATATTTATATATATATATATATATATATATATATATATATATATATATATATATATTTATATATATATATATATATATATATATATATATATATATATATATATATATATATATATATATATGTATGTATCACACCGATAACTCAAAAAATAATGGGCCGATTTTGATTAAATTTGGTGACAAAATTCCTTTTGCAAATGGCTTGGATAAGTTCGTTAGGCAGAAAAATCTGCCCAGGTTTTCCCGGAAAATTTTGTGTTTTCTTTCGAAAAAAATTTATATCTCTGGAATTAACAAAGTAAGGGCAACCAAATTTGGTACACAGGTCTATATCCTCATAGGTAAGTTACCTACCAAAATTTAGCTATGTAGGCCAAAAGAAAAAAAAGTTATAGGCATTTAAATAAAAATAAATTGGGGTTTTCCTCAAAACGTCAAAGTGGCGATTTAAAATGTCAAAATTGGCAACATTTAGGCAAATAACTTGAATCTAATACGGGCTATAGAAATAAAATGTCTCAATAAGAATGTTTTACAAACTCTGAAGTCTTAGTTTCAACCGTCATTGTCCTTCATTTTACTAAAATGTTTCCAGAAAATTCATTTCAAATAGACCCTTTCTCTAGTGCTTGGCAGTAGCCTTAGCTATAGAGTTTATCGTTTATTGATATATAATTTTTGTCGAATTTTCGTAAAAAATCAATAAAGCTCAATATATCCGTTATTATATAAGATATGAAAATTTTTTGTATATATTAATTATAGGGTGTCTTGAGCTACATCTTAAAATAATATTTCTACAATCACAGGGTGGCCCATAAGTCGTTGGTGATACAAATTTCCTTTTTTTTTAATCAAACACGCTTTATGTTATTGCATTTTTGCAATTTCCATCGATTCCATGCATGTTTGTAAGAAAAGAAATTCTGGACTCAGCAAGTGCGTTATGGCAGCGAATTTTAATCAAACGCTTCATATTTGAATAGCTCAATTTGCTATTAACCTATAAGGTTGACCAAGAAACGTGTTTTTTCGGGAACACTTTAAGTTTACTTTTGGACATTTTTGTACATTTTCACACAATAAAGTTATTTTGATGAAACATGGCACATTGTTTTTACTATATAGGTTATACTGGTAACCAAATTTGATGCCTGCTTTCTTAAAAAAACACACATATTTGTTATTAAAAACATTATTATGAAAATTCACTATCATAACGCACTTGCTGCGTCCAGAATTTTAAAATTGGTGTACTATCAAATTACAAAAACCGTTGTATATAACTCTAATTATACAATACTCACTAGGTGAATATTTGAACTTCGAAGAAGTTTCTTTCACTAGATATTGATTATAGAACGGCGGATATAGGTACGCACATAGCTCACATTTACACAATAGATTATCAGCGAGGTATAACAAGAACACTTGTATATATTATTCTTAACATCTGCATCTGCCTGTTAGGTAATTGATATTGTATTTTATTGAACAAAAACAAAACGTCTGCCACTACTAAAGCCATAACAGTGTACAAAATGATTGTTAAGAATATAAGTGCGCATTATATATTAATCTCAATCCAATTCAATCGATAAATGGAAAACAAGAGAGACCACGCGCAGATGTAACATGACATTTTAAAAAATTCTCAAGAACATCTCCGATTAGGGGAGCGTGAACCGAACAAATAAATTATTCATAGGCACATGCAGATATCACTGGATGATTAAAACTTTTAGATTTACATTCGCGAAACCCAGATGTTTCCACGGGGAGAAAAATTAATAAGGAATTTGCTTGTAGATCGCAAAACAATGTTAAATTCTATATATCATCCAATTCTACGAAAAAAATACAAAATTGCTTCTTTTATTATGGAGATCATGCTAGACGCGAATATTTTTCCAACGTGGCTGAATAATACAGAGTCTGGAAGCAGCAAATGCGATATGGTAACGAATTTTGAACTCGCGGAAAATCAAATAATTACTTTCGGAGCTACATTTTTAGTGAATTTTCTTTAAAAAAATTCACTAATGAGGAGATTCCGACTTAAAAATTTCTTCAGACTTAATATGTTATATATATATATATATATATATATATATATATATATATATATATATATATATATATATATATATATATATATATATATATATATATATACACATATATATATATATATATATATATATATATATATATATATATATTTATTTATTTATTTATTTATTTATTTATTTATTTATGTGTAACAACTATAACTAAAAAAATAATGGACCGATTGTAATAAAACACGGTGAGTATTTTCCTTTCGCCAGTGGCTTAAATAAGTTCATTAGCCAGAAAAATCCGCCGAGGTTTTCTCGGAAAATTTTGTGTTTTCTTTCGAAAAAAAAAATTATATCTCCGGATTTAACAAAGTAAGGGCAACCAAATTTGGTACGCGGGTTTATATCATCATCGGTAAGTTACCTACCAAAATATAGCTCTGCAGGTTAAAGGACAAAAAGTTACAGGCATTTAAAGAAAATTAAATTTGGGTTTTCCTCAAAACGTCAAAGTCGCGATTTAAAACGTCAAAATTGGTAATATTTAGGCAATGAACCTGAAACTAATATGAGCTATAGAAGGAAAATGTCTCAAGAAGAATGTTTTACAAAGCCTGAAGTCTTAGTTTCAATCGTCATTGTCCTTCATTTTACTAAAATATGCCCAGAAAATTCATTTCAAATAGACCCTTTCTCTGATACTGTGTCAGTAGTGTTGGTTATAGAGTTTATCAGTTAATGGTATATCATTTTTGTCGAATTTTCGTAAAAAAATTTTAAAGCTCAATATATCCGTTATTATGCAAGATACAAAAAATAATCGTATACATTAATTATATATATATATATATATATATATATATATATATATATATATATATATATATACATATATATATATATATATATATATATATATATATATATATATATATATATATATATATATATATATATACATATATATATATATATATATATATATATATATATATATATATATATATATATATATATATATATATATATATCGTACCGATAACTCAAAAAATAATGGACCGATCTTGATCAAATTTGGTGAGTAACTTCCTTTTGCAAGTGGCTTGGATAAGTTCGTTATCCAGGAAAATCGGACCAGGTTTTCCCAGAAAATTTAGTGTTATCTTTCTAAAAAATTCATATCTCCGGAAATAACAAAGTGAGGGCAACCAAATTTGGTACGCGTATTCGTATTATGTGAGCCACGTAGCAAAAGTTAGGTCTCTAAGTTTAAGGAAAAAAAAAGTTACGGGCAGCTAAATAAATAAATTTTGGAGTTTTCCTCAAAAAGTCAAACTCGCAATTTAAAACGTCAAAATTGGCAATGTTTAGGCAAAGAACGTGAAACAAATACGGATTGTGAAAAGAAAATCTTGCAAGAAGAGTGTTCTGGTTTCAGATTCAACCGTCATTGCCCTTCATTTTACTAAAATGTTTACAGAAAATTCATTTGAAATAGACCTTTTCTCTGAGGCTTTGGCTGTCGGTTTAGTTAAGTTGATGCTTTCGCTGTAGGTTTAGTAAAGTTTATGGTTTAACGGTCTATAATTTTTAGCAAATTTTCGCAGAACAAATTCGTTACTGCGTTTTAATTTTTTTTTATCGAAATATGATGCATGTTTGTAAGAAAAAAATCTGGACGCAGTAAGTGCGTTTTGGTAGCAAATTTTCATTAAATCCTTCAAATTTCAATAACTCAATTTGCTATTAACGTAAGTTTTGTTGGTTAGGAGACCAACATTTAACTTTAGTTTCGGAAAAATTTTGTATGAACGCAGCAATGGCGTTTTGGTTGCGAATTTTCATTAAATGTTTCAAATTTCAATAACTCTATTTGCTATTAACCTAAGGTTCATTGGCTAGAAGACCAGTTTTCTCGGAAACATTTAAAGTTTATTTGGGAAAATTTTTGTACATTTTCAAATAATTATTTTGATAAAATATGGTACATTGTTCCTACTATATAGGTTATACCGGTAACCCAATTGATGCCTGGTCGGATTAGAGCGATATATTTGCAATTAAAAGCATTTTTATGAAAATTCACTTCCATAACGCACTTGCTGCGTCCCGAATATATTTTTTTGATTAGCTTAGCTAACGAACTCATCCAAGACATTAAGGAAAGGAAAATTTTAATTTGGCAAGTGCCATCCTTTAATAAGCTCAGATACGTTCGTTAGCCTGCCCAAACGAATCAGTTTTTCCTTAAAGTTTTACATTTTCTCCAAAAAAATGTTTGCATCGTCGAGAATAACAAAATAATTTTGCACAAGTCTCCTATAGAAACTAACACATACCAAATTTTACGTGTCCAATTTTATAGAAAATTGAGGTTTAGACATTTATTTTTTACCTTTAGGAGACCAAAAGAGAGCACAAGATTAAAGGTTTTTGTACAAAAAAAAAACCAATGTATTTAGATTCATAACCCAAATTCTTTTTCTAGGAGACTTCGTTAAAAAATGGTTATGCCAAACTTAGTTGGAAATTTTATCCTCGAAAATTCAGAAAAATGAAAATCCGCAAAAACAATATTATGAAAATATGCTAAAAGAATTGACTACAAAAGCTTATTGAAGTTCGTTGAAAAAAATTGTCTCCCAAGTTCGCTACGACAGTTTTATCACGAAAATTCGTAAAAATATCATTTGTTCATTGAAAACCTCCAATTGTTCTTTGCGCCATATCATGTATGTGCCTTTTTACTTCCAAATCTTTAAAAAAGTCAAGTTTACGCTTGTCATTACAAAACTGTAGTGATTCAATCAGTTATTTACTGTGGATAGATGTTAAGAATCGATAATATGTTTTGCAAATGTAGGTTAGGTACAAGGGAAATATTTCTACACTACGCTAACAAATCTACTATGATAATATGTTTTGCAAATTTAGGTTAAGTACAAGGCAAATAATTCTGCACTACGCTCACAAATCTACATTTGCAAAAGGTATTATTGATACTCCGCATAGACCCTCAATGAATAACTACATAGAACCACAACATTTTTGTAATGACAGCGCAAATTTGGCCTTTTAGTGAATTTTCTTTAAAAAAAATCACTACTGAGGGAATCGCGACTTTTGAATTTTGAAAAAACAATTCAAGTGAGCGCGAATTAGGCCCCCTAGGTCACATATCCGAGGTCAGTCTCGGTTTTTATATGCTTATATATATATATATATATATATATATATATATATATATATATATATATATATATATATATATATATATATATATATATATATATATATATATATATATATATGAAAATTTTTATATCTTCGGAAATAACAAAATTAGGGCAACCAAATTTGGTACGCAGATTAACATTATAAAACGTAAACTATGTACGAGTACTTACCAAAATTTATATCTCTAGGTCAAATGTGTGTGTGTGTGTGTTGTATCCTGATGGCCTCGGAAACCAGGTCCATTAGCCACAAACTGTTGTATTAGACAGACGAGAGGTAAGGAAAGGTTTATTACTAACAATACGAGCAACAAAATTGAGGTTATATAGTTTCTATAATTAAATTGGTATTATTATTATCACCATTATTATTATTTTTTATCTAGGTCAAATGAAAAAAGTTATAAGCATTTGAAAATGTTGTAGTTTTTCTTCTGAAAATGTCAAAGTGATAATTTCAAACGTCAAAACTTTTTTTTACAAAGGTTATAAGCATGATACATGGAAAATATTAAGTGATATGTCTTTAACGAGTGCGTTATGGTAATGAATTTTCTCTAAGTGGTTGTGCAACCTGCGATGAGCACTGATAAGTACACATAGAGAACCCAAATCACCACAACACATTTGAAAAGATTTGACGATCTTTTCACTTCCGAAGTTAACGTCATCAGAGGATGAAAAATTCGAACTACTTTTTGAGCTTAGGTAAAGCAGCAGAACCGAGAGGGGAACTAGTAGCAGGCAAATATTGCAGCGTATTGTATTTTTATCGCCGGACGAAGTCTTTGAACTGTTTTTATTAACTTATCTAAAAGGTGTCCATCTCTAGTAATTTTTGGAAGGTTCAACGACAACTAAATTAACATAGTTTCGTTTGGCGGAAATATCTGTATTCCTATGTTATCTCTAGGACGTGTTAAAAAATGGGAATTTATTTTACAAAGCAATCGATCAGGTGACTCGTAATCGGCGGTGGTGAAACGTTCATACATTTGTTGTTGTACCTATATTTCGCAATATATATATATATATATATATATATATATATATATATATATATATATATATATATATATATATATATATATATATACTCTCGAACGCGTTTACCTGTCCTGGATGTTAATTTTTTTTATTAATTTTAGATTATCTTCATTAACGTGATGATTATTATCCTAAATATGTGGAACGACGGAAGTTCTATCTATAGTACTCTATTGTAATTGCGCTTAGTGTTCTTTGAATCTAATTCCAATTGATCTTTTTGTTTGTCTGGCTTACTTAAGATTACAAGCTTTACAACTTACTTCATAAATTCCCGGCATTTTGGCAGTGCTATCCTTGTCTTTTGGGTTGCCTAGCAAGTTTTTTAAGGTATTTTTTGTAGAAAATGTTATCTGCAAGTTGACTTTTTTTAAAAAGCTATCTAGACCCCTCGTGATTCGAGGTTCAGATGGTAAGCAAACAAAGTTTTTTTCGGATTTCTCTCTTCTAAACGTCGTTGATTCTGCCAACATTTTCTTTGTGTTCTGTTTGTTGATTAATTTTTCCACTAGGTAAGTGGTGTATTTGTTATATTCCGCCACGTTCTTAATATAATTTAATTCTTAGGTATATATATATATATATATATATATATATATATATATATATATATATATATATATATATACTTTTGTTTAAAGGTAAAATTTTTAAGAACAAACCCAAGTCACGGCAATGGGCAATCCGCCAGCGCCATTTATTGCAGACCTTTTCATCAGTAGATTTGAAACAGATTATGAAAGTGAAAATAGTTATTTTCCTAGAGTGTGGTTTCGCAACGTGGATAATATTTTTGCAGTGTTTAACACAAACATTTGCAGAATAGAAGATTTTATTGCCAAATTAAACAATAAATTTGATTCTATAAAATTTACCCACGAATTAGAAATTAATAATAAATTACCCTTTCTAGAATTTTCGCAGTGTTTAACACAAACATTTGCAGAATAGAAAATTTTATTGCCAAATTAAACAATAAATTTGATTCTATAAAATTTACCCACGAATTAGAAATTAATAATAAATTACCCGTTCTAGATGTACTAGTTATCAAGAATAAAGACAGTTTAGAATTCGATGTTTATAGAAAGGAAAACACCACTTTAAACTACATTCCAAGCAACTCACATCATACGTACGCACAAAAAATGGCCAGTCTAAATTTTTTAGTCAATCGGTTAAAATTTTTTCCTTTAAACAAAAGTAGATATACCAAAGAATTAAATTATATTAGGAACGTGGCCGAATATAACGGATAAACTGCTTGCCTAGTGGAAACATTAATCAACAAACAGAAAACAAAAAGAAAATGTTGACGGAATCATTGACGTTTAGAAAAGGGAAATCCGAAAAAAAACTTTGTTTGCTTACGATTTGAACCTCGAATCACGAGGGGTCTAGATCGCATTAAAAAAAACAGTCAACTTGCAGCTAACATTTTCGACAAAAAATACCTTAAAAACTTGCTAGGTAACTCAAAAGACAAGGATAGCACGGCCAAAATGTCAGGAATTTATGAAATAAGTTGTAAAGATTGTAATCATAAGTATGTCGGACAAACAAAAAGATCGATTGGAATTAGATTCAAAACACACTTACGATACGGTACTATAGATATCTTCCGTCGCCCGACATATTTGGGATAATAATCATCATGTTAATGAAGATAATTTAAAGTAAATAAAAAATTTTTAGACAACCAGGAAGCTAAACGCGTTCGAGAGTATATATATTGCGAAATATAGCTACCACAAAAAATGTATGAACGTGTCGGCACCGCCGATTACGAGTCACCTGATCGATTGCTTTGTAAAATAAATTCCCATGTTTCAACACGTCCTAGAGATAATATAAGAATACAGATAGTTCCGCCAAACAAAACTATGTTAATTTAGTTGTCGTTGAACATTTCCAAAATTATTAGAGATGGACACCTTTTAGATAAGTTAATAAGGACAGTTCAAAGACTTCGTCCGGCGATAAAAATACAATACACTGCAGAATTTACCTGCGACTAGTTCCCCTCTCGGTGATGTCTCTTTACCTAAGATCCGGTATATAAGGTGATGTTAGTTTGTAGAGTAGTTATAATTTTTCTTCCTCTGGTGACGCTAATTTGGTTAGTGAAACGATCGTCCGGTCTTTTAAAATGTGTTGTGGTGATCTGGGTTCTCCAAGTGTACTTGTCAGTGAGTTTTCATTGAATGCTTCAAATTCGAATAGCTCAATTTGCTATTAAGCTAAGGTTTGTTGGCCCGGAAACCAGTTTTTCTCGGAAATATCTCAAGTTTATTTTCAGAAAATTTTTGTACATTTTTAAACAGTAAAGTTATTATAATGAAATATTGTACACTGCTTCTACTATATAGGTTATACAGATAACCAAATTTGATACCTGCTTTCTTTAAAAAAAGACATATTTGCTATTAAAAACATTTTAATGAAAATTCACTACCATAACGCACTTGCAGCTTTTTACAATGTTGCGTCACGAAAGTTTGTTAGCAAACTTCAGATTTAAACTCAGGACCCCAAAAAAGATGTAGACTGGAAGAAACCAAAAAAAATTCGTGACGCAGCAAGTGCGTTATGGTAGCGAATTTTCTTTAAAATATTTTTAAAAGCAAATGTATTTCTTTGATGAAAGCAGGCATCAAATTCAGTTGCCTATATAGTAGAAACAATGTACCATATTTCATCGAAATAACTTTATTGTTTGAAAATATATGAACATTTTTCAAAAGTCCGGATGCAGCAAGTGTGTTATGTAAGTGAATTTCCATAAAAAGGTTTTTAATAGCAAATGCGAAGAGGCAGCAATCTGATTACCGGTATAGCCTATGTAGTAGAAACAATGTACTATATTTTATCAAAATTACTTATGGTTTGAAAATATACAAAAGTTTTCCGAAAATAAACTTAAATGTTGGTTTCCTAACCAACAAAGCTTACGTTAATAGCAAATTCAGTTATTGAAGTTTGAAGGATTTAACGAAAATTCGGTAAATTTGCAGATTAGCTCCCGAACTCTTTTCAAAAAATTGTTTTCACAAATATTACTAGGACCCCACCTCGATGCACAAACCACAAGTAAAATTTCTTGTTCACACCCCCCAAGGAAGTTACGGGACTGGTAGTGAATAGGAGTGCTGGGCGGGGTAGGTAGTAAAAAGGAAATATGAGCAGAAAATGCGAAGAAAACTGCTTGAAAGCTGTCTATTTGAAGTCATATCCCCATAAAATCTTGCCTGCCCCGCACAGCATCTCTATTTGCCCCAGGTCACGTAACTTCCTTGGGGGGTATGAACAAGAAGTTTTTCTTGTGGTTTATGGAACGTGGGTGGTTGTATGCACACGAGGGGGGAAGGAAAATGCCTACGACGAAGCAGACACCCCCCCCCCCCCGTTCAATTTGCGGCATGAACGGGGGGTTGGGGGTGGCTGCTTCGTCCTGGGGATTTTCCTTCCCCCTCGCGTGCATACAACAACCCTCGCTGCATAAGCCATAAGAAAAATGTCTTGTTCCTATCCGCCAAGGAACTTACGGCACCAGGGGGGGATAGGGGTGCTGTGCGGGGTAGGCAGGGTTTAAGGGGGATATGGCTTCAAGATGTGAAAAGACAGCTTTCAAGCCCGTTTTATTCGCATTTTCTGCTCATATTTCCTTTTTACTACCTACCCCGCCCAGCACCCCTACTCACTACTGGTCCCGTAACTGCCTTGGGGGTGTGAACAAGACATGTTTTTTGGGGTTTGTGGATCCAGGGGGGGGGGGTCTAGGCAGGTTTCTAAAAACAGTTTTTTGAAAAGCGTTCGGGATCTAAACTGCAAATTTACCGAAAATTCGCTACCAAAACGCACTTACTGCGTCCAGATTTTTTTCTTGCAAACGCATCATATTTCGATAAAATATGCAAAAATGCATTAACGAATTTGTTCTACGAAAATCAGCTAAAAAAATTATAGACCGTTAAACCATAAACTTCACTAAACCCACGGCGAAAGCATCAACTTAACTAAACCGACAGCCAAAGCATCAGAGAAAAGGTCTATTTAAAATGAATATTCTGTAAATATTTTAGTAAAATGAAGGGCAATGGCGGTTGAATCTGAAAGTTAAGGGTTTGCAGAATACTCTTCTTGCAACATTTTATTTTCACAATCGGTATTTATTTTACGTTCTTTGCCTAAACATTGCCAATTTTGGCGTTTAAAATAGCGAGTTTTACGTTTTGAGAAAAACTACAAAAGTTGTTTCTTTAACTGCCCAGAACTTCGTTATCTTTAAAGCTAGAGACCTACATTTTGATACAGGGTTAACTCTTTATAATATAAACACGCGTACCAATCTGGTTGCCCTTACTTTGTTATTTACGAAGATATGATTTTTTTCCGAAAGAAAATACAAAATTTTTCGGAAAAACCTGGTCCAATTTTTGTGGCTAAAGAACTTATCCAAGCCACTTGCAGAAGGAAGGTACTTACCAAATTTGATCAAGATCGGTCCATTATTTTTTGAGTTATATATAAACACAGATCTCTTCATTAGCGAATTTTAAAAAAATCGCTATTAGCCTACAACTTTCCTGGTAAAGATTCAATTTGATTGGACTAAATCTCCCAAAAACGAAACAGTAATATTTGATATAAACCACTAACTACGTTCAGCAATTCATTCAGCGTCGTACTATTAAAATCGAATGCAACATGAAAATATTACACTTACTTTTCTATATTTCATGTCTAATTATTCTGTGTAACACAATTCTGTCAACTTTCCAACATAAACAATTTCAGCTCATAATTTCTTTCGGTGGCGGGTTTCACATATACGTGACATCATATAGACATAATAAAGCTACTAATTTTAGTTTACTAAATTTGCCAAAATTGATTGGTTTAATGTTTGACAACCAATGAAATAAGTAGGTACACGATAAAGGAACTAATTTTAGTATCAATTATTCAATTTTCATATAGATGTCGCTAATGTCAATTGATAGAGCGGTCCTCCCAGTGTCGCTGACTGTCACTCTAAGAGACAAATGATGTAAATCCATTAGTGTTATCGCTCTTATATTGAGATAATGATCATTTAGAGGACTGGAACCCTCCTGTATTAAAGCACAGCCAATATTGAGCCTCTCACTCCAAGTCAGTGTCGATATGAATGGTTACAAGAAGAAAAAGAAAGTAAATCAACACATGTTTAATAAAACAACACCATCCCCATCGGAGTGATTTATCATTCAGGTCAAACGGTATCTGTATTGTGTTGTCAGTAGCAAGTGCGAAGATGAATCTGAATAACTATTTAGGGCTTAATACCGAAAGAAGGAAGATAATTAAACAGGCAAATATTAATAAAAAAAATTCGGGACGCAGTATGTGCGTTATAGTAGTGCATTTTAATAAGAATTGCATACTGTTAGTACGGCATTTTACTAAAAGTAATACATTTAATTTGTATTCATTACATCGTCCTTATCGATCAACTGTTACAATAGAATGTTCACACCGATTATATAAACAATAAACTAAGACAAACTGTCTATAAATTTAGTTAATTAAAGCACATTTTATTGTGGAACTGGGTAAAGTTATTCTATCAGAGCCTGGGGAAATTCCTACGAGGTACACAAAAGATATCGTAACATAACGCAAAAATGGATCATCAAGACAATGCTGAATAGATTAATATTATATCCCAGAGTTGAAGTTTTTCACTTCTACATATTCTCAGTTGCTAAATTCATGAAAAAATTCCCCATTCCCCTGCCTCTCGTTCTACAACAAGATCAGGGGAAGTAAAAATCTTGTGCAATTCAACTACACCAAAACTCAGTCTTGCTTTCTATCTCATAAGAGATACACCAGCCCTAGACCCATCACAATGAACAACCAAGTTATTCAAAGTAATGAGTCTTTTTCAATTGTTGGCATTTCTGTGGATCAAAATCTCAATTGGCACAAACATGTCACATCAATTGCAGAAGCAGTTGCTAAGAAATTAGGTTTCCTCCTCTGAGCTCGCAAATACTTTTCACCAGCTAATCTCTATACCTTATATACTTTACAAATAAGGCCCAACCTCGAATACTGCTCCCACATATGTGGTGCCGCTGCCGCTTCTACACTAGCTATCCTAGACTCCATTCAGAAGAGAGCTATACGTCTCGTCGGTGACCTTACCCTCACCCAAAAGCTCCCATCCATTGCTCATCGACGTGCCGTTGGTGACCTCTCTCTCTCTTTTATAGATGTCTGCACGGGCACTGCTCAGAGGAGCTTTCTTCCATAGTTCCTCCACCTGCTGCCCCCAACAGATCTACCAGGGGAACAGAACGAATGCACCCCTTTACTATCCAGGTCACCAGACATAGAACATCTTATTATGCCCGCTCTTTTGTCCCGAGGACTTCCAAGTTGTAGAATTCCTTGCCGGGACAGGTTTTTCCTTCTCCTTCGAACCTCCAAACCTTCAAGTCCAGAATTAACAAGTTGCCCCTTTCCTCCTTGTCGACACCCACGGTACGATAGTATTTAGGCTGTGAGTCCTCGTGGTGTGTTGTTCAAATAAAAAATAAAAAATCAATTAGCTCAAGCAAAGTAACAGTTCCCTTTAGGTCCTTAAATCATTCACAATAACACATTTCATACATGGGCCCACTAATAGACAATGAGATTACAGCACACTGCACAGACGGATGTCGCCCATGAAGAGGCTGCTGTATCCAAGATTGTCGATTGTCCTGATCAGTCCGATGATGACCTTGTATTTCACTTTCTTTTAATTGTAGCGGTGTTGGATAGTCTCTGATGACTCACTCCCAAATCTACATTTGTCATCTTGGACCGAATTATCTCCAACTATATATTTCAGGTATTTTCTTGTTGGGATGACCAGATCTTGTGTGGCCAGCAAAATCCCCGCTGTCTCTGTAAACATCTGTCCGGACACCAACCAGTAGTTCGACGGAAATTTGTAGACATGTGCCTGGGAGGTCTCATTTAGATGTCGCCCATGGGGAGGCTTCTGCATCCAAGATTGCAGCTTGTCCTGATCAGTCCGATGGTGACTTTCTATTTCACTTTATTTTAATTGTAGCGGTGTTGGATCATCTGCCTCGCATATGGCACGGTGTAGCCAGAAGTAAGCACCTGCTGATGGAAATATGTACGCAGGTTCACTATCTGCTGCTTCAACTGTTTACCAATATCCAACACTTCTCTTCCACCATGGTGTCTGGGTAGGGTTACCCGCTCGATAGCACTACGAGGGTGATGCTTTTTTGATTTTGTTGGGAGTGTTCGCACCTTCCGTTGTGGATTTTCGATGTCTGTTTTACTCCAGTTCACAATCAGAAATTAGTAGCTAAGTGCAGAACATGCATATGTATTCAAAGCTTTAGTCAGGTTCTTGCTGTTAAGATATGATCGTACCACCTGCTTTACTCGTTTCGTAAACTCAATTATCAGATCGTTCTTTATTACCCAGTGGTTTATTTTCGTCGCTTGCTGTATTCCCAGGTATTTGTAACACTCTTTTACATCCATCGAGGCAATTTGCTGGCCGTTCTGCATTTCATATACACCTGGTTGTATTTTACCTCCGACTACTTATTATTATTATTATTATTATTATTATTATTATTATTATTATTATTATTATTATTATTATTATTATTATTATTATTATTATTATTATTATTATTATTATTATTATTATTATTATTATTATTATTATTATTATTATTATTATTTGATATAAGCGTTACACTTTCTCAGTATTACTACTGGAAACCTTTTGACCAATCCACCGCGCGCGATGTTGGGGCTCGGCTCGGTGGATGGGGATGAAATTCATCATATATCATTATGCCCGTATTATCAGTAGAGTCTGATTTACGGTGCTCCAACACAGAAGACGTGTTTGAGGTCGCCACTTAACTGAGGAATTTTCGGACTATGTGAAATGTTTGCAGCAGAACCGCTCTCTGCCTCACGTTGAGGATGTTATTTGGTAGTCCGAGTTCCTTTAGATTTCCCATGGAATTTCTGGTGACTATTCCTTCCGTCGACATTACGAAGGGACATATAGGTAGCCACCTTCTGGAGTTTCCATACGTTTTTTATTTCATATGCCAAGTTTTCATACTTGGTCATATTTTCAATTTCAGTTTTCTGAATGTTATGGGACAGCGTTACAGCAATACCTATGATCACAGCAAGCCTCATCTGTTTGTTTATCAGGACAATGTTTGGCCTATTGAAGTCCACAGTGCGGTCCGTTATCATGGGTCGGTCCCAGTACAGGAGAAAGTCCGCCGCCCCCAGCACCGCCTCCGGAGAACACTTGTAGTAGGCTGGTGTTATTATTATTATTATTATTATTATTATTATTATTATTATTATTATTATTATTATTATTATTATTATTATTATTATTATTATTATTATTATTATTATTATTATTATAATGCTGGGTAATGAATTACACCGAACTAACTATGGGAAATACAGTCCTCTCAGCAGAGTAGTTAACAGTAGCAACCGCTTTTGTTCGAAGGTTGGCAGTATGTATTATTATTTTTATTGTTTTTGCTTGACCTTTGTAGCTTCTATTTCCACATCGTCAATACGGGTGGAAGTATGGTATCGGCGACAAAATTATTTTTTTCGCTTAAACGTCGTAAAAGTGTCAAAACATATACAGTGAGGACCTAAAGTTCATCCCCCCCTCTAATTTCTGAACCGTCCGGTATATTGTGATGAAATTTGGAACGATGATATATGAGAAAGGTCTGCATTTTTTGACATAGATATCAATGACAGCTTTAAATGTCAAGGTGACAGTTTCGAAATATTTTTTTTAATGGAAACGGGAGTCGAATGATACCTCATTTTGAAGGTATTTTTATGCTCAGAACATTCTCCAGTTTTGAAAACATTTGGTTCAGTATTTACGTGGCTGAGACATGTAATATTTCGCGTATTTCTGTCAAAAGTATTTTGAAAAGCCATAAGTTTCGCCCATATAAAATGAAAATTATACACGAAATAACAGAAGACGATTCTAATAGACGACTCAAATTTTGCGAAATTATGTCAGGAAGTATCGTAGGGAATATCTGTTTCAGTGACGAGAGTAATTTTTTTTTTTTACATGGAAAAGTTAATACCCAAAACTGTAGGTACTGGAGTGAGGAAAACCCCCATGTTTTCCGGGAGACACACACAGTTCCCCCAGAAAATAAATGTTTGGGCGGGCATTTTGGGTAATCACATCATAGATCCCATTTTGCAGGAATAAAATCTTAATGGCCCCAGATATCTGGATATGTTGCAAAATACAATTACTCCACTTATTGATGATGTTGTTGCTTAAAGCCCACATGAGTTTCAAGAGGTTATATTTCAACAAGACGGAGCCCCACCTCACTATTTTAGACAAGTCAGAATTTATCTGGATGAGAGTTATGAAAATAGGTGGATTGGTCGTCGATGTCCTACGGAATGGCCAGCTCGGTCCACAGACCTCACGCCTCTAGATTTTTTTCTTTGGGGATACGTTAAATCTGAGGTTTATAAAACGACTCCCGGCCCATTAGATGAACTTAGACAACGAACTACAGATGTTTGTTTAATAATAACGCCACAGATGCTTCATAATGTCAGAGAAGAATTTTCCCGTAGAATATTCATTTGTCAGGGGGTCCACGTTGGTCATTTTCAACATCTGTTGAAGTAACCACTTCAACAGTTTGTGCCTTTAGATTTGATTTGGATTGTTTTTCAATTTTCTTAGGTAGGGTTAATTAGTTGTTATTTGTTTACTGTTAGATTGTGTTTTATTTTGAATCATAAATAATTTAAAATTATCTATGTGTACTTTTCTGGGGAATCATTACGACAGGAACAATCAATAATGACATCCAATAGGTAAAAAAGTGTTTAGTCATAAGGGTAGTCATAACGCAGAAACGGATTTTATTGATTCTCATTTGGAAAATGCTGAACCAAATGTTTTCAAAACTGGAGAGTATTCTGAGCATAAAAAACCTTCAAAATGAGGTATCACTGGACCCCCATTTTCTTTAAAGAAATATTCCGAAAGCGCGCGCAGCTGTCACCTTGACATTTAAAGCTGCCATTGATATGCAAAAAATGCAGACCGTTCTCATATATCATCGTTCAAAATTTCATCACAATATACCGGACGGTTCAGAAATTAGAGGGGGGACTGGGGACGGACTTTAGGTCCTCACTGTAAAAAACACCATGTGGGAACGAAATGTTTTGTCTGTCGGTCTGTAGGTCTGTCTGTAGCCACGATAACTTTAGAACGAATTAAGATATCGTCTTTGGTATGCAGTTAGCACCCGATAAACCAACGATTCGGACCGTTTTTGGGTAAAATCGCTCCAGAGGGTAGTGGGTGAATGGGGGTGATTGGGTGAAAATTGACATTTTTTCATTAAAACTTAAGTAATATAAAATTTTATGGATTGTTGATTAACAAACTTTTAATTTCATTAAACGTCTGGTATTCTGTGCTCAAATTAAATAAGAGGTGAATGCGTGGGGGTGAAATATCGGTGACAGAAATTACAAATTTTGTTTCTGCTAAAACGGCGTAAAAAGTCTCGTAACATATAGAAAACTTGATTTTGGAACGAACATTTTTTTGTCTGTAGGTCTGCCAGTCGGTCTGTACGCCTGTCTGTTAGTCGGCGCAATAACTTTCGAACGAATTGAGAAACCATTTTCAAATTTTGTATACAGTTCGCAACTGACAAGGGAACGCTTCTACTTGTTTTTGGATCAGATCGCTTCGGGGAGTAGGGGACAAATGAGGGGTGATTTGGGGAACATCTTTTCGTTAAAACTCAAGCAATATAACGTTTTAGGATTGTTTATTAGCAAACTTTCAATTTCGTTAAACATCTGGTATTCTGTGCTGAAATTAAATTAGGGGTTGAATGTGAGGGGGTGGAAAATCAGTGACAGAAATTTCGAATTTTTTTTCTGCTAAAACGGCGTAAAAATACTCAAAACATATAGAAAACCTGATTTTGGAACGAAAATTATTTGTCTGTAGGTCTGTCAGTCGGTCGGTCTGTCGGTCTGTACGTCTGTTTGCTAGTAGCCGCAAAAACTTTCGAACGAACTGAGAAATCATCTTCAAATTTGGTATCCAGTTACCACCCGCCCACGGAACGCTTCGATTTCTTTTTGGATAAGACCGCTTCAGGGGGTAGGGGACAAATTAGGGGTGATTTGATTAAAATTGATATTTTTTCATTAAAACTCGAGTAATATAACGTTACGAATATTTTCTATGTGGTCAAGTCGTAGACCCTAATCCTAGAATGTCTTTCTGAAGAGACTAGATTATTGCAGCTATCTGGAAGTTATGATTTTCTTTGGATATTATGTAAAATCCCAAGTGCGTTAATAATAATAATTATTATTATTGTTAAACTTATCAAAAACATAATCTTAGCTATTATTATCACAAAAATCAGTGCTTTAAAATCTCAAAAAGCTTTAATTATAAACGGACAAGAAAAACGTATTTTCGCCACATTACCTTCCTTTCTGCCAACAAACATAATAATATTAACAAGACCTTTTGGACGACGAATCGCTTTCATTAGAAAATACAACGATTAGGAGCATAAGGGAGAAATAGGCACTAGTATGGGAGAAGAGTGAAGAAGTGGAAAAGTAAGCGGTGCAAGAGCAACGTTCATTTGTCTGCCGTTCAAAGCACTCTTGATGAGTGCACTCATCTAACCGCGCTGTTACTCGAGTGGATCACAAATTGTTAATAATTGAGGGAGTTTTGAACCATGGCTTTGTTAGACTCGTCCCCCTGATGTCTGATGTTTTGGTATATGTGCTCCGGGGGTCGCGAGACGATAACAGTTAGTAAGTCTTGGATGATGGGATTATTTTTAATGCCAGTGTTATCACGCAAACTAATTAATGCTTTTTAGCACTGACTAGTTAACATTTTATGTCAGATCTACAAATTTAATTAATTATGATTGGGTGCGAATGGTTAACCTGAACTGCAGCCAAAGAAACCGAATAATAAATGAATGAATGTTGCTACTGAGATAACGCCTTTGTTTATATTTGACAACATCACTTAAAATATTTCACAAAACTGTTATATGAAGTGATTTATTACATATGAGGCCATTATGTGCAAAACTCGCCCTATGCTTTGAAGTAAATTGTTCAGTAAATGAAAAAAACTGCTCACAGCACGACTAATGCATTTTCTTAGTACTTTTTTCTCCGCTGGTAGCTTTCAAGGAACAGAAAAGCAAAATTGTTAATTAGAAACCTAAAGGTCTAACCATTTTGCAAAAAATCAATAAATAAAGTGCATAGAGATGGTTCTGCAAATAAAACTAATATGTCATCCAAGTTTTCCCTCTTATTGATCAATCATGTATCAAAAAATAGTGTATTAGGTTTATTAATTGTAAACAAAGCAATTTTCTAACAAATATAAATGTATTAAATACAGCCAAGACAAAATAAACATATAAATTTTTCAAAGAGGAAAGTCTTCAGTTTGACTTTAGCGTCCCTCCAAAATAGCATCCTTTTCGCGTGCAGCGGCAGGATTTGAGAGGTGACTTTTATGAAACGTTAGTTGTGGAATATTCTTCCAACCCTTTCCATAGTGTTGAACCAGCAGCTTATCAATACTATTTTTGTTACCATTCAATTGATTGCCTAATGGTATCTCTTCAGGTGACAGCGCGGAAACGGTGCAGTTTTTGTTTGAAAATACCTTTAAGATGCCAACTGTCAGTGGTAATTTAACGTGCGTCAAGTTGCCCCCCCCCCCCTCTTCCAATTTTTTTTTATTGGGTATACTGCCAGTTAGTGCATCGTTAGTGCTCTTTAGTGCACAAAATATTTCGTTAGTGCTTTAATACAAACGGAGATACAGCAAAAAACCCGGGGGGTGGGGAGTTGTGCTGTGGGCCGAGTCTCCTTCGTTTTGACCATGGTAAGGGGCAAAGAATCTAAGGAATATGTCTTCTAAATTCGTTTTGTTGTTAATTACATACAGTCGAGTGGAGGCTTTAATTGATTTTTTATTTTGCCCCCTCCCACGACCGATTGCGAATAGGTATACTGTCTTAGTTCCATCTTTGTAGTATCTACCTAAAAAAGTATACAGAGCTGTAGCTATCTCACAGGAACCTCGTTTACCATTTCCCTCACTCCAGCTAAATCAAAAACACTATAAAGCCATATCGAATATTGTAAAGTTAAAAACCCCTAGTCTTCTTTTGTAGAAGATTTTGTTATCGTTTGATATGGGTACATGAATAACTTGTTGCAGGTTAAACGAAGCACAAATCACAGACATTTTATGAAGCTGGGCTTCTTCTTTGCAAATATTTTTTATGTCTCTAACCTTTTCTTCTTTTATATGCTTCTGATATTTATCATTTAAATTTGTCTTGATTTCATCCGATACCTGTAAATATGACATGAAAAGACTGTATTGGTCCTTCTTAGGCCTGTGAAAAGACAGCTGCATACTTTTAAAAATTTGACTGTATAAAGAAATAGACGCTTTCTCAATGCAATTTTCTGCACAATGTTCTAAATACAGTGTGTACATTTACGGCAAAGATAAATCGCTACATAGGTATTTCCTTGTTGAACTCTTGCGGCGATAATAGGTATCCACTTTTGGAAAGCGTTTAATATGATTGATTACAGATACTCGTAAGGCTTTATCTTTTAAAGCATACTAATGCTGGCCACCTCCACACACATCTTTAGTAATTATACCGCTGCTTTATTTTTTTTAACTGCAGTACGCATGGCTTTAACGGTAATCTCTAATGTAAAAACATACTGTTGCATACCATCTCTTTTTTCCCTCCAACGAAATAAAAAAATGCTTAGTTTTTTGACGCCTAAACTGATGCGTTGATATCGTTTTTCTTTTAATACATTCCTCATTAATAAAACAAACTACGTATTCGCGTTTCAACTACAAATCCCCTAGATTATGAAATTTGTTAAAAATTTGCTGCCGAATATCATCGTTAAACAAGAAACATTTCTAACTGATTCCCTTGCAAGATTCAGAATTGCAACCGATACCTATTTTGCTTCCAGGGACAATCAGTTTTTTGGTCGGAGACTTGTATTGGAGACCAGAATTGCGCAGAGTCTTTGCTATCTCTTTTGTGTTGATTTTTTGTTTGTTTTTTTCTAATACATACTCTCTTAATTCCCCCTTAACGATATATTTTTCGGGTTGTTTGGATATTTTGTGTTTATCAGGAATGTCGATGTTTAAAAGAGTGGTTTGTGTTATATTCTTATATATAACTACAGGCGCAGACGCAACCCAAGCAACATTTAAAGTCAAATTGACGTAAAATCGCCCTACCAATAGGTCGGCGACCAAATCACCACAGGTCATTTTCAAGTAAAATTTAAGTGTATATTACCAATGTGGGGAATAAAGTCAAAGTAATATGGAAGTCGATAATAGGTCCAGCAAGGCGTTTTGGCCAAGGCGTTTTAGTTATATTTAGGGCATTTTCATTCAACATTGGGCCAATGGACGTAATATATTGGTAAATATGTCTAACGCTTTACTTGAATCTGACATCTAGGCGCCGAGTGCCGTGACGTTCTTAACAACGAACTACGCATGTGACATTATTCAGTTCTGTAGGATCTGTAGTTATGTATGTATAAACAAACAGTAGAGTAGTAGAGATATTGTCCATCTTTTTTAAAAAATGACATCTTGAATGATCAAAGAACTTACTTTAAATATTTGGAACAATTATAAAGGAGATTCGCACTGTATAAAGAAAAAACCACCGCGGTTATATTTTTGCTGTTAACATGATGATGATACTGCGATAAAATTCGAGCGCCCGCGTAAAAGATAAAATTAGTGAAAATAAAAAATTCTTAAATTCTAATTTTGGAGGATTGGTGATGTAAACAACACAAAACTATCCTGTCGTCATGGTATACAAGCATTATTTAATGTTTTTTTCGAACTAAAATTTGATTACACTTTATTCAACAAAAAATTATTTTTCATTTTCCAATACAATCAAGATGGATACCGCAAAATTAAATTAATATGGCTGCCCTTCTAACATTATTGACCTGAAAGTTAATTTTGCCCTATTTTTTTACCTATAAGTCACAATCCCTAATGACAGGGCAAACTAACCAAACTTTAAAGGCATTTTGTCCTATTATGGGAATTTCAACTATATGGTAAACGAATTTTGTTTGAATTTATTAGAAATGAAACATTTTCGTCTATAAAAATATATATTACTTATATCCGTGCACAGCCGAGAGACATATAGGGATGATTATACAGTGTTTTTGGTTTTTGATTCCATAATATATAGACATTAATAGAAAATAGGAACAAAATAAAATAAGTAAATAAACATAAACATGACAGCTGACTGTGTTGCCAATGCTTCACTCCATTTGGCATGAAAAGGGATGTATTATATTGAAGAGGGAAACGTGCTGATTTGATACCAACATATAATTGAAATTCAGTTTTACTTTCATATACCTAGTAGTAGTACCCGATCAAGTTGTCATACTTTTTTAGGATTTACACAGAGAACATTATCGAAATAATAATAAAATGAAGCGAACTGAATACAAGCATTCTTTACTTTTCTATAATAATTTGTAGTATGTCTGTAAACTTTTATTGGTTTCAAAGGGGGCATTGTAACACTATATTTGTTACTGGTGCACGCACATTCACAACAAGAATAAACTTTTATTGATGAAGTTTATCAACTGACACACCTTTAAGATTCACAAATGTATTTCACTGCTGTACACTTTGAACTTTGAGGACAATTTTTATTTCAAGTCAGATTTTATGGGTATTTTCAACTTGAAAGTAGGCAATTTGACTTGGAAGACCATTTCTGCAGTAATTATGACTTTATAGCCGATCAAAAAGCCATTTTAGGTTAGCTCAGTGCCCAAAATATTTCCTGTGCTGTATTGCACTGAAATTGGTAATATATATGTAAGCTGGACTTCATAAGAAGACCTCTAATTTACTATATCACAGAGACATATTGAAGGTTAAAATTAGGTAATAAATTACCTTAAAGTAGGTATTTCAGGTATCTGGGCATGGTAGTCGATTTTCAGTCCAATTTAGGGCACACTTCGACCTAAAAATTACCAACTCTGGAATTGAAACACAAAAGTATATTCAAGTATATTTTATGAGTAAAATTGAACCAATTTTTTTCCCAATTTAGTTACTTGTAAGTTACTGACTTTGGAGTAATTTTAATAGTCAAAAATAAGCTAGTTCGGAGTCGCATTTCCAAATTTGTAGTCATTATGACAATCAAGGCAACATTTTGGTTATTTATTACTAAATTACAACTTGGTTAGGTTATTTGGACTCGAGTGCTGGTTAACATGCCTTAATTTGTTACTTGGGAAAGCGTTAGTTATGCCTCTTCGTGATACTAATGTTTTCCTAATGTCCTTTAAATATATTTTTTACGATAAGGCCTAATTACATAAGCCCCTTCGTCCAGTCAATATTTTAAGACATATAAGATAGGTCCAAGTATCATATTGCATTACGAACTTAACCTTGAGGAACTCAGATAAGCCGTTTCGTGGTAACATAAAGCATGGTGAAACATTCACTTTGCAGGGTTGAACTCAATTTCGCTTTTTTGTCAGTTGTCCTGAGGACGACGATATATATATATATATATATATATATATATATATATATATATATATATATATATATATATATATATATATATATATATATATATATAATTTTTAACGGACCTTGGTTTTGGGTTCTAGTTGCCCAAATTCGCGCTCATCATAAGAATTTTTTTCAAAAGCTTTTCATCGTGACCTTTGTATTAGCGAATTTTGAATGAAAATCCGCTAAAAGTATAACATTCCATTTGAAATGACGAAATTAGTAGCTACTTCCGGTGTAACCGGAAGTTCCACAAAGCTGAATGTATTTTTCCGATAAAGCCTGGATAATTGTAAAAAAAAAAATTTACAAAGTTCTGTCGGATGGCTCTTAGGATAAGAGATATATAGAGAAATTACACACTATTGGGACACCTGTATATATTATACAATTTTGGTTAAAAACATTTCAAATTATTTCTATGAAAATTCGCTGCCATAACACACTTGCTGCGTCCAGTCTTTAAGTGCATTTTCTTAAAAGAATTCACTAATGATAATATCGTGACTTTTAAAACGTAAAAAAAATTCAAATGAGCGTAAACTAGGGCGCCTAGAACTCATTTCCTTTTCAATCGGCTACAGAAAACACTGTACATTCCTACGTCACTTTTACACGAAGAAACCGACATACAGAAACAAATAGATTGAAAATCTTATTCAATATCTTTTTTGTTGGCAATTTTTACGTTTGTCAATTTGAAATTGAACAAATTTTGATACACGCCTGGCAATACGAACGCCACGAGCAGTTAAAATAGTGAACGGGCGTCGAAATGACTCTAGTCAGCAACCAAATATCACGCCAATTGGTTACTACGGTGCATAAAACCTGCAGAATCATATAACTGAGACTGTAAACTCGAGCATATGTGACAGTACGTCCTATAAATACCATCGATTCTACTAAAACGTTCACCGAAATATAAAGCCATTTCGATTCTATACATAAACTTTCATTACTATGTCGATTCTGAACATAATTCTGACATACTTATCTCTATTCAATATGCCAATTCGTAATGGCTGTTTAGCTAGCTTTGTAATTGTAATTTTATCATTGATCAAAAGCTGATTGATCATATTGTTATATTAGTCAATAAAGTGGCGACTTTGAAGTCTTCTATTATTATCAATACCAAACAATAAACGTACAGGCTATTGTAATATTATTAACGTAAAACTAGACATCTTACAAGAAGAACCTCGGTGGTTCAGGGGTAAGAACGTGTGCCTCTGAACCAAAGGGTACTGGGTTCGATCCCAGGGTACTCTTTTCACTTTTTCAGTACAAACATTAACATCAACCGAGGTTCTGGCATTGTATTTGAGCAAGTTGAATGTCTGCACGTTCCGCCCTTCGGAGGGGGCGTAAAGCCGTCGGTCCCGTGTCCATGCGATGTTGGACACGTAAAAGATCCCTACCCTCCTTACAGAAAGGCAGGGATTCGGCAAAATTTCCGGGATAGTGAGATGAAACTGCTCCTTGGCGTCGGTGATTGGTCATAGTCGCGGAAGTAGACCGACGTAAAAGAAACAAAACACACACACACACACACATCTTACAAGAATGATAAGTTATCGGTGGCCTAGGTAAACCGAGCGTGGATGTCGGCGAAATCGGTTTTGCGAGGCCCTCTTCATGTCTCGGTTAAGAAAAGTGCTATTAAATTGAATTATACTGCAATGCGTGATAAAAATGCAATTAGTATATTTTAATTAACCAAATATCAATCAATATCACTTAACCTTATGTATCATTGTAAAATTGTGATACAGTATACAGTGTGTCCCCAACTGAATGGGAATGTATTGCTATCTACGTTATTATTAGAGATAGGGAGACGGTTAAATTAGCAATGTTTTGTAGAATTTCATGCTCGTTCCAAATATGACTTGTATTTTGTCCTGCCTCTTTTCGTTTTCGAGTTACCTTGAAAAAAACAAAATTTCTCGATTTCCTTTTTCTTCAGTATCTAAGTAGGCGTTGATTTAACATGTCTAAGACTTGCACATTATCAGGACACCTTTTACAGAGTAATCCTTTTGTGATATTTTTAACTTTGGATTGTCATTTGTTTTTGAGCTACAGGCATCAACGTTTGTTTTTATTATGGCAGCCATATTGGATTTTTTGCTCAGGTTATCACCTGTAAAAAGAGCTTTCCAATGATGTACAAGATGCTTGTAATTGCACTGACAATTCTGAAAAACCCCGTTTTAAGGATAGTAGGCTACGAAATCTTTTTTTTCCTTGATTAGAGTTTTGAATTTAAGAACTGGCTCATTCAGTCACTGTCAATCTTCAAAATGAACAAGGATGCATCTGACCTTGCTTTTCATTATGGCAAAACCTGTCTTAAGAATGTTAATCTAACAAGCTCTTTAACTTTTTTGTTTTATCTTCTTTTATCCCCCTATACACTTGCTGTTTACTAAAAATATATCTTAAAATTAGAACTTACATACATATCTACTCGCACACATACGCGAGCGCATGTATACGCACTCACGTCAATAGGCTTCATACGTCCAGTACTTAACACTATGTGCAGGGCAAAAAATGCACATTAGCTCTTCATGTGCACATACACACACATCCATATGCATGCACACATCTACGCTACAAGTTGATGCAGGAGAAACACTGGGACACTTTTCACACCAATGGAGCCTGTCATGGCGACTTTTTCACATACTGGGGGAGGCTGCGGTCAAAAGAGGTTAACACAAGGAAAGACACAAAGGAACTTACATTTATCTCTCTGACTATACATTAATCTGCTAAGTTTATTTGGTATCGCTTAAGACTAATATATAGTATATTGCCACTAGTACAATATTTATTGGAACAGTCCAATTTTCAGAATATCATTTTTTGACTAAGACCTATATAAACCTAGCTAACTTAGAGTCTTTAACAAAACACATTAAAGCTACCATAACACTTTTATTACAAACAGCTTAATACATAAGTGATGTCACATCAAGTGGAAAGGAAACATTGTATTCTATCAAATTACAGAATACTATTTTTCTTTGTTCATGATGCATAATACAGAAAAAAATCAAATCAGCTGAGCTGGGTATTGTCGCATGAGCAAAATGGATTGTCTTCAACTTTTATTTTATACAAATAAGACTTAAAAGCACCATGGCCTATGATAATTCTGTTAAATGTCGTAGACAAGTACCTAGGAAGCAACAGTTCTTTGTAAATGGGCTGTTTTCTTAGATTAGGGATGATACTACTGAAGTGATTGTTACAGCTACTTTTCAACTTATTCCAATTATCCTGCCATCTTTTATTACACACATGTTTTACTTGCGGAAGTAGATCTCTGTTACTGTAAAAGTCATGTTTACAACCTGTTATCGTTGCTTTTTAAGCAAGATAGTCGGTCTTTTCATTAACCTCAAGCTTTGAGTGTCCTGTTACCCATATGAAAGTAACTCTTTTGTGCTGTTGTTCCAAGACCTCTAATTGATAAGCAATATCACATATTACCCTGGACCGATATATAGCATTTTGAAGATTCGATAGAGTTCTTAACAGGAATCGGTCAAAACAACAAAGCTACTCATATTTTGGTTACAGGCTAGTAGTAACGCTTTGTGTATGGCAACAACTTCAGAAGTGTAAATTGAAGTGAACTTTGGAAGACTAAATAGCTCAACATAAGCTATGAAATCCAATACCAGAAAACAAATGCCAAAAAGTGTTCAAAAACCAGCAGGCCATGGAGTCTAACAATAAACTTTACTTTTAACATAATTTTCCGTAATGATTCACGATTAAAAAAATATGAACTTTAAGCACACCAATTAATCGGCCCATTATTGCAAATGATATTTTACATTACAAACCTAGTAAAAAACTAAATTTACTAACATAACTCAATAAAAAGCAGATTAATGATTTACGAAGACGTCTTTGAAAATTGATTGATTTTTAAACGTAAGTCAACTGAAAAACAACAGCAGAAAATTTTCTATGGATATAAGTAATAATAAATAAATAAAAGTAAAAGTAAAACACTTTTTTTTGTCATTTGTTTTCTGGTATTGGATTTCAGAGCCTACTATTCTCAAAACGGTTTTTCTCAGAATTGTCAGTGCAATTACAAGCATATTGTACATCATTCTAAAGCTCTTTTCACAGGCTATCACCTGAGCAAAAAATACAATATGGCTGCCATAATAAAAACAAACGTTGATATCTGAGGCTCAAAAACAAATGACAATCCAAAGCTGAGAATAGCAAAAAAAGATTACTCTATAAAAAGTGTCCTGATAATGTGCGAGTCTTAGACATGTCAGATCAACGCATACTTAGATATTGAAGAAAAAATAAATCGAGAAATTTTGTTTTTTTCAAAATAACTCGAAAACGAAAAGAGCCAGGGCAAAATACAAGTCATGTTTGGAACGAGCATGAAATGCTACAAAACATTGCTAATGTAACCGTCACACACACACTGTATATACATAACTGATAACTAAAAAAAGTCTGGACACAGAAAGTGCGTTATGGTAGTGTACTATAGTGCAAAAATATGGCACCTAAGAAAAATAATTAGATAACAAATATATCGGGACCTAATCGTATGTGTCAGTTTAAGCCACGCTCAAACGACTGACCGGTCATTAGAAACTGGCTGTTACAAAGGCATACGTCAATCGAAAGACATTGTAAAAAGACTCTGTAAAAAGTGTCCTGATAATGTGCAAGTCTTAGACATGTCAGATCAACGCTTACTTAGATATTGAAGAAAAAGGAAATCGAGATTTTTTTAAAGATAACTCGAAAACGAAAAAAGGCAGGGCAAAATACAAGTCATATTTGGAACGAGCATGAAATTCTACAAAACATCGCTAATTTAACAGTCTCCCTATCTATAATAATAACGGAGATAGCAATACATTCCCATCCAGTTTGGGACACACCGTATATATATATATATATATATATATATATATATATATATATATATATATATATATATATATATATATTTTAAGCAGGACATACAGACCGGTTTCGTTCTTCTTAGGACTCCTCAATATGCGATCCCTGGCCAAATATAGTGTTGTGACGGCCTAAGTCTCCACAACAGCTTCCACATAAGCAGAGTACAGCAATAAGAAAGCTGCGGGAAAAACACTAGCGAGCGAAAACGACTACTCCCCTGGCTAATACCACGAGGGCATTAAAATACATCACTCGCTAGCCACCATCACTTCAGTCCTACCGGGTTCTAACGACTCCAATTCGCACTAATTAGAAGAAAAATCGATAATTCCAAAGTCGTTACCTGTCTATAAAAAAATATTTGGGATTTTCTATGCTTTAACTAATATTTATGAAAATTCGCTATCATAAGGCATTTCCTGCGTGGAGACTTTTTTAATGCCGCCATTTTAGTGAATTTTTATTAAAAAAATTAACTAATAGAGAGGTATCGATGGTGAAACTTTGCAAAAATTTTTGCAAATGAGCGCGAATTTGGGCCCCTAGAACCCATATCCGGAGTCAGTTTCGATTTTTATATGTATATGTATATATATATATATATATATATATATATATATATATATATATATATATATATATATATATATATATATATATATATATATATATATATATATATATATATATATATATATATATGTATCCAACCGATAACTGAAAAAATAATTAACCGATTTTGATAAAACTCGGCAAGTGCTTTTTTTTATTAATAGCTTGGATGAGTTCGTTAGCCAGAAAAATCGGACACGGTTTTCCGGGAAAATTTTGAGTTTTCTTTCGAAAAAAAATTTTTTGTCCGAAAATTACAAAGATATTTCGATAAAATTTGGTGTACATATTGCTTTGGGAAAGGCCTAACTATGTGCCAAAATTCAGCTCTCTAGGGTTACAGAAAGTTGAGCTATTAAAATTTGAAACATTTATGTTTAATATCACCGCGTTTTATTGTCAATAGCCTATATGAGATGTAGTATGTTGTTGCAGTGGTAACGGAACATTTGATATTATTGCGCAGGTCTGTTAGACGCTGTAACTGATGTCGTATGGTATTGGTATGAGATTATTTATTTGTTTATTTGTTTGAGTCGACGAATTCTTTGTGTCATTTGGGAAATTTTTATATACAAGTGCAAATTATTCCTTTATTAATGTTAGTGGGTGGATTAAACAGTGTTTGTTATGTTTTATCAACACATATAAAGGATCGAAGGGCTGATATGCAACAGGTTAGTTCTTACCCTCTAATGCTTTGGCAGTAGTTTTAGTTAAGTTTATGGTTTAACGGTCCATCATTTTTAGCTAATTTTCGTACAAAAAATTCGTCAATGAGGAGACCGCGACTTTAGATTTTTATACATTTCTTCAAATGAGCGCAAACTAAGCCCCGTGGAATCCATATCCGGGTTTACGTTCAGTTTTGATCTGCTTACATATATACATGGTGACACGTTTCTACGGTAAAGCTGAATATAATTATTATTATACAAGAGACGAGAAAAAATTGTATAAGTTAATTATAGGGTGTCTTGATCTGCATCTTATAAAGTTATTTTGACAATGACCGGCTGGCGCACAAGTCGATCGTTGGTGATCCCTACATTTTTTTCGAACAGCCTTATTTTATTGCATTTTTTATCGAAATATGTTTGTAAGAAAAAAAATCAAGGCGCAGTAAGTGCGTTTTGGTAGCAAATTTTCATTAAATGCTTCAAATTTCAATAACTCAATTTGCTATTAACATAAGATTTGTTGGTTAGAAAACCAACGTTTAAGGTATATTGTCGGAAAATGTTTGTACATTTTCAAACAATAAGTTATTTTGATAAAATATGACACATTGTTTCTACTATATAGGTTATACCGGTAACCAAATTGATGACTGCTTGCATTAAAAAGACATATTTGATATTCAAAGCATTTTAATAAAAATTCGCTGCCATAACGCACTTGCTGCGTCCAGAGTTTTTTTTTCTTTCTATGCATATTATATCAGTGTGGTAACTTCAGATAGAAATTGATTGGCTTGGTTGAATGGCAAATTAAGTTCTTGGCGTTTAAAAACATTTTTATGGCAAAATTGCTACCAAAATAGTGCACTTGCTGCTTTATGACTTCTACGTTACACATCCGAGTATTGGCGAATATTTTTTAAATTAAAACGAAATCAACGTACCAGTCGATTTAGCGAGATATTAGCTAGTCTGTCAGCTATTGTAATGATGACAACACGGTCGGCCTGAGGGCAACAGAGCGATAGCGGCGCTCGCAACAGCGATAGCAATATGCTCCCTGTTTGTAGAGAATGAATTATTAATACTTAATCAGTCCTATCTATTCTCTCATTGATATAAAGTGCCGCGAGCCAGTTAAATGTTTGCATTGAATATGCTACACTCACAGAACACACCCACCTTCATTGTTGGGGTTAAGAAACATTATAAATTAATAGAGGTTAGTCTAGTTAAAATAATTAAATTGTAAACAAACTTAGGCTCTCGTTATTACACTAACTAACTAATGATAACTTTTTTTCTTTTGGCGAATATTTATTTAAAAAAATTCGATAATAGATAGGTATCGATGGTGAGACTTTGCAATTTTTTTTCAAATTCAATTCAATTTATTCAATCCAACAATACACGAAATCATACACAGAACTTAAGATCATAAACACTTCCAAATACCAGAATTCTCTTAATGCAAGTAAAATATATTTCCTTGGATACCTAAGTCAAAATGACTTGTTTGTATCCTTTAAAGCTAACTCTATATAATCCTCAGTACATTAATTCAACCGGTTAATACCCATAATATTTACTTTTTTTCCTTCTTCTTTGTGCCCCAATATAACCAGATGTGCCTTGATCCTCAAAAGATGAGAGATGCGACTTTAAACCAAAACAATGTCAAAACAATGTCATAGGGTTAACCTCAGTAGGGAAATCAACAGCATATCCTACACTAAATATAGTCCATTTCGTCAACCCTTAGTCTCCCTTTTTCATATTTATCTTTTTAAACAACTGCATATATGATATCCATACAACCGACACCTCTATATCACCCACCACCAAAATGTTCATACACATCATAGTACTCACCCACCCACTCCTCCATTCATGCATATTATACTTACACACACATATGCACGCAGACGCGCACTCACGACAACACACTCACCCATAGCACACACTTACTTTACCTTCACCTTGTCCAGACAACACATCCACTCCACTTTCGATTCATGTAGCAAGACTATATTCTCCATACCACTCCACTATCATACTGCTCTCTACTTTAACATTTCTTTCAGTTCGACCTGCTTCAAAATACCAAAGCGACAAATTTCTTTCCTAAATTTAGATTTAGTTAAACTCCTCAAATTTTCTGGTAATTGATTATATAACTTTGGACCCCAAAACAAAACCGATCTTTTATAAACGCTCCTATTTACCGGTGGAAGTGTCAAGTTTTCACCTATTCTACAACTTGTGCCATATGTGTGGTCCACCACATTTATTGCCCGAAAATGATGATGCACATGTTTTAGTACATTTTATATAAACATTTCTCTTATATCGAGGAGTTTAATATAGTCGTTATCATAAAGAAAGTTCGTACTAGACCTAGAATCCCTATGAAGAATGACTCTTAATATACTATTTTGAGTAACTTGAAGCGCAGCTAATGCATTTTCATAGCACGATCCTCAGAAAATAATACCATACCCTATAAAATGAGCGCAACTTTGAGCCCCTAGAACACGAAACCAAAGTCCGCTTGAATTATTATATATATATATATATATATATATATATATATATATATATATATATATATATATACACAGGGTTATTGATGGTTGATGGTAGGTGAGACGTCTATGGAAAACGAGACATGAAATATAGGATTAATCTGAAAATATGGGTACTGCCATAAAGAGGCACGACCTGTCTTTCCAAAACACTTTCATTTTGGCGGTGTTGCCGCTTCTACTTAACAGTAGTAACAACTTTCTTATTTTTAATGAGACACCCTGTATATTATTTTATTGTTAGAATTGAAATTTCTTTGCGATCATTTTTTTCTTAATAGCTTCCTGTACCTATCTACACCGGTTTTCGAGATAATTCTTTTTTTCTCAGAAGAATGGTACCACTAAAATTTTAATTTAGCTGCTATTTGAACCCATAGAAAGCTGAAATTTTGGGCACAGTTTACAAAACGCTTGTATTTAATAGTTATCTAAATAAATGAATTTCATGGTATACAGGCCGGTTTAAAATTGATGATTTTAACGTGACACATAAAAAAGGCCAAAACTTTATTTTTTCAAACAGGACAGCCTGTATATTATTTAAAATTCTGAAAGGCAATTAAATTTACTTACTTATTTGCGTGCGATTTAGTCTCCCTCTCGGTATAGATCTCTACCTAACACTCAGTATATAAGGTGATGTTTATTAGTAAGCAGCTTAGAATTTTCCATCCTCTAATAATGCTAACCTTATTAGTGAAACGATCGTGAGGTCTTTAAAAAGTGAGTTGTGGTGATTTTGGTTCTCCAACTGTACTTATCAGTGTTCATCACAGGTTCGAATCGTCACTTACTGACGGACTACTTGAGTGATCCATGATCAGGGTTTTCAACGGTTGGCGCTGGTAGATGTGTTATCGTGCGTTTGAAACGTTGAGTATTGTTTATTGGTATTTTAATTTTATTTTTACCATTTAGTTTTATTTTTACAAATATTTTATTAACATTGCTTAGTGTTAAATTTATATTTTATTTATACAGCGTTTCATTTACATGTTGGTGTATTTTAGCCAGCTCGTGCATGTATCAGAAAATACAAAGCAAAGAAAACTATACTATTACCTGAACCTGTTATAAATAACTGCTATTAGTTGTAGCATCCATTTGTAACTTCCTCTACGCTCTTGGGCATTATATATTTTACTGAGTAAATAAATTATTATCATTATTATTAATTTGCTCACCGTGACATAGTTATGTTTTAGAGTGTTTATAGATAGGATTTCCAGTTTTTAGCACTGTCTCCCTCTTTCTAGTGATAAATTTCCATCATTGTCCTTTATGACCCATTTTTTTACGGTAAAAAGAACAGAACAAGGCTATACTTCAGACTGAATTTATTTAGTAAAAGCCCTTCGCGTTTCGGCCTATATCACAGGCCATCTTCAGGGCCTTCCTAAAACATTACAAAAAGTGGTTGTGTCAGAAATAAAGTTTCTGGTAGGTCGGCAAGTATCACACGACACAAGCAGCTAAACAATTCTAAACAGTCTTACAAGCAAAATCTACCTAGAAACTAGAGTCAACGCTTACATGCTCTACAACAATTACATTTATAAAATCAAAGCTGAAGGATAAAAGTTGAGCAGTTAAAAACATCAAAATGTCCAAAGCTTGGTCGAGGCACCTCCGATGCAGCACAAACAACAATGCAAAAGCAGTAAAATTAGCAAAAAAACGGGTAGGAACCCGTGTGAGTTAAGTTTAAAAGTGCACTGACACACCACTACTACTTTTAAACTTAACTCACACGGGTTCCCACCCGTTTTTTTGCTAATTTTACTGCTTTTGCATTGTTGTTTGTGCTGCATAGAGGTGCCTCGACCAAGCGTTGGACATTTTGATGTTTTTAACTACTCAACTTTTATCTTTTAGCTTTGATTTTATAAATGTAATTGTTGTAGAGCATGTTAGCGTTGACTTTAGTTTCTAGATAGACTTTGCTTGTAAGACTGTTTACAATTTTTTAGCTGCTTGTGTCGTGTGATACTTGCCGACCTACCAGAAACTTTGTTTCTGACACAAGCACTTTTTGTAATGTTTTAGGACGCCCCTGAAGATGGCCTGTGATATGAGCCGAAACCGTTGGGCTTTTACTAAATAAATTCAGACTGGAGCCTTGTTCTGTTCTTTTTACCTTAAAAATATGTCTATCTCAGACGTTGTGACGTTCAGAAGTTATACTTTGTGACCCAATTTTATTTCCTGGTTTTTACGGAAATCTTTATAAGAAGATAATCACAGAATATACAATTCCTAGTTTATATTCTGCCTTGATGCACTGGTTAAGAGAAATGTTACTGTTTGAGGTGCAACACTTAACAGATGATTTAAAATAACACCCACATTAAAACAAAAATGTACAGAAATACACAACACAACTAAATATCTACATAGGGGCAAACTGAAATACCAGACAGGATATGAACTGGTTGATCATAAATTCGTTCATAACTGTTTCTCCGGCACCATCGAACGTGACTTCTTAAAGCTGCCTCATTTTCATTTTCTTTGTTTAAACATCTTGAAAATAATAGAATCCCTCATATGCATCGCCTGAAATATCCCGACCGTCTAGATCTTTATTGGTCGTCAATCATTCAAGACACCCACGGACATACAGTGATCAATGTTTTAATTTTAAAATATGTATCTGAAATAGCTGAGGCCGATGTTTATGGGAGCTTATTGTAGTGTAAAAAAATAAGTATCAGATTAACAATATGATGCTAGAAACATATGACGAAAGCTCTGCATAAACATTTGAGCTTTGAGGAGTACATGAGCTTTAGAAGAAATTTAGATGCCGTCTCTTATATTGATTAAGTCGTTATTCGCAAGAATTCATTTAGCTATTTTGGCATTGGATAAGCTCTTTCAGTTTCAACGATCGACTGAATTGTATTTTTATAACATCATGATGATGATCAATATATATATATATATATATATATATATATATATATATATATATATATATATATATATATATATATATATATATATATATATATATATATATATAACATGTCATTGGCCAGTGGTATTGTTCCATCGAAAATGAAAGAAGCACATATAAAACCGACATATAAAAGAGGTGATCCCCAAATTATTCAAGCTACAAATAAATCAGCCTAACACCCACTTTGGCAAAAACCTTAAAAAATAAAGTCAATAACAATCCAACAACGTATCTTGCCGACAATAAACTCCTTTCGCCATAGCAACATCGCTTTCGCCAAGTGCGAAGCATTGAAATTGCTATTTGTTGAATTTGTGGAGCAAATTGTCGAATACATTGACAAAATTGGGAGTTTTTCGGGACTTCTCCAAAGCCTTTGACTTTTTAGTGAATTTTCTTTAAAAAAATTCACTAATGAGGAGATCCCGACTTTTGAATTTTGAAAAAATTTCTTCAAATGAGCGCTAATTAGGCCCCCCAGAACACATATCCGGGGTCAGTTACAATTTTTATATGTTTATATATATATATATATATATATATATATATATATATATATATATATATATATATATATATATATATATATATATATATATATGTATCACACCGATAACTCAAAAAATAATGGGCCGATTCTCATTAAATTTGGTGCATACCTTCCTTTTGCAAAGGGCTTGAATAGGTTCGCTAGCCAGGAAAATCGGTCCAGGTTTTCCCGGAAAATTTTGTGTTTTCTTTCGAAAAAAATTTATATCTCCGGAATTAACAAAGTAAGGACAACCAAATTTGGTACGCGGGTTAACATCCTTAAAGGTAAGCTACACGCCAAAATTTAGCTCTGTAGGTCAAAAGACAAAAAAGTTATAGGCTTTAAAAAAAATTGGGGTTTTCCAGAAAACGTCAAAGTTGCGATTTAAACGTCAAAATTTGCAACATTTAGGCAAATAACTTGAATCTAATACGGGCTATGGAAATAAGATGTCTCAAGAAGAATGTTTTACAAACCCTGAAGTCTTAGTTTCAACCGTCATTTCCCTTCATTTTAATAAAATATTTCCAGAAAATTCATTTCAAATAGACCCTTTTTCTGATGCTTGGAAGTATTCTTAGCTATAGAGTTTATCGTTTAATGGTATATAATTTTTGTAGAATTTTCGTAAAAAAATCAATAAAGCTCAATATATCTGTTATTATACAAGATATGAAAAAAATTTGTATATATTAATTATAGGGTGCCTTGAGCTACATCTTAAAAAATTATTTCTACAATCACAGGGTGGCCCATACGTCGTTGGTGATACAAATTTTCTTTTTTTTTAATCAAACACGCCTTAAGTTATTGCATTTTCCATCGAAATATAATGCATGTTTGTAAGAAAAAAAATTCTGGACGCAGTAAGTGCGTTATGGTAGCGAATTTTGATCAAATGCTTAATATTTGAATAGCTCAATTTGCTATTAACCTATAAGGTTGACCAAGAAACGAGTTTTTTCGGGAACACTTTAAGTTAACTTTCGGAAATTTTTGTACCTTTTCAAACAATAAAGTTATTTTGATGAAACATGGCACATTGTTTTTACTATATAGATTATACTGGTAACCAAATTTGATGCCTGCTTTCTTAAAAAAACACATTATTGCTATTAAAAAATAGTTTTATGAAAATTCACTACCATAACGCACTTGCTGCGTCCAGACTTTTTATTTTTTTAAATTAAACAACACACCACGAGGACTTACATCCTAAATACTATCGTACCGTGGGTGTCGACAAGGAGGAAATAGGAAACTTGTTAATAATGGACTTGAAGGTTTGGGGGTTCGGAGGAGAAGGAAAAACATGTGCCGGCAAGGAATTCCACAACTTGGAAGTCTTCGGGACAAAGAGCGGGCATAACAAGATGTTCTATGTCTGGTAACCTGAACAGTAAAAGGGCGCATTCGCTATGTTCCCCTGGTAGATCTGTTGGGGGCAGCAAGTGGGGGAACTATGGAAGAGAGCTGCTCTAAGCAGTGCGCGTGCATATATCTATAAAAGAGAGAGATGTCACCAACGGCGCGCGTCCGTGAGCAAGGAATGGCAGCGTTTGGGTGAGGGTAGGTTCACTGATGAGATGTATAGCTCTCTTCTGAATGGAGTCCAGGATAGCGAGTGTTGAAGCGGCAGCGGCACCCCAGATGTGGGAGCAGTATTCGAGGTTTGGTCTTATTTGTGAAGTATATAAGATATAGAGATTATCTGGTAAAAAGTATTTGCTAGCCCGGAAAAGGAAACCTTATTTCTTAGCAGCCGATTCTGCAATTGATGTAACATTTCGGTGCCAATTGAGATTTCGATCCACAGAAATTCCAACAAGTCAAAAGGACTCATTACTTTAAATAACTTGGTTGTTCATTGTGATAGGTCTAGGGCTGGTGTATCCTTTATGAGATAGAAAGCAAGACTGAGATTTGGTGGGGTTGAATTGTACAAGATTTCTACTTCCCCAGTCTAATATTTTTTGAAGATCCACGGAGACAGAACCCTCCATAAGTCTGCGTTCCTCATCTAATTGGGCTAAAGAGACAGGCTTAGAATATTGTATATTTGAGTGGAGGTGCTGACCACCGCGTAACTGTAAACTGGGTTGGATGTGCTAGAAAGGAGGTCATGGCTAAAGGTGAACCTTGAGGAACTCCTGCATCAATTGGATACAGTACAGAGTAATGACCATCCACGACAACAGAAATGCTCCGGTTGGAGAGAAAATTTTCTGTCCAGGTACATAGTTTTGGTGGTAGGCCATAGGCCGGAAGTTTATTAAGCAGCGCTGCGTGCCAGACCTGGTTAAATTCTTTGGGTATGTCTAGAGCGACAATCAGGGATTCACCGTGTAGTTTCATAGACTTGTTCTAGGAATGTGTGATAAAGGAAAGGAGGTCGGCAGTTGATCTGCGCTGATGGAATCTATACTGCCTGTCGTGGATTAAACTTTGTTTTTCAAGTAATTTTCGTAATTCGGTATTTATATACTTTTCCATCACTTTAGAGACGACTGAAAAGAGAGAAATAGGCTTGTAGTTGCTAGGAAGCGCTTTGGTTAATTTCTTGGGGACGAGTTGTACTCGAGCAGTTTTCCAGTTACTAGGGAATATGCCTCTATTGTAAGTTGTCTGGAACAGATGAGTCAGGACAGGAGCAATTTCTGGTGCGCGTTTTTTGAGAACAATTGCTCGTCAAGGTCAGAGGCTTTCCTGGTATTAAGAGAAGAGAGCATCTTTCGTACCCTTTTAGTTTTGAAAATGATATCCGTCATTTTATGCGCGACATTGGGGACTGTTGGTGGTTGAACATTTGGAGGTAGGTTAAGAGTAGAATTGCCGGCGAACAACGAGGCAAAAAGTTCAGCCTTGCTCAGGGCGGTACAAATAATTTCATCCCCTGAAACAAGAGGTGGGAACGTGCTCTTGCAGAAATTATGCCCAATATATTTAGCAAGAATTCAGAAAGGTTTGCTGCCGTTGGAGCTTGAGAGGACTTTGTTTTTAATGTGGTTATTAAACGAGTTTTTTGCCTCAGAAAAAATGCGGACATAGCGGTTTTATGCGTCGTTAACTGCTTGGCGGTTTTCTTGACTGGGATGGGATTATGTAGAAGAGTTTTGTGAGATTTGACCTTTTCAAGTCTGGCCTTGCAACAGGATTTAGAGAACCAGTGGCTGAAGAGGTTTTCTGTGTACGTGGAATAAATAATTTCATGCCAGCTTGGATGATTTCGGTGACGTTTTGTGAGGTATCGGAGGGGTCAGGATGAGAGAAGCAGACAGACGCCCATGGAAATGAGGAAAAGTAATCCCGCATTTTGTCACTTTTTGCGGATTTGTAGTGCCAAAAGATACGTGGGTGTGATGACTGTGTGACCTCGGGTTGCATTGCGCGGGTAGCAGTGACCGTGCCGTGGTCTGAGCGACCAAGGGGGGCGGTGACTTATATTTTATAGCATTCAGGTTTTGTAGTAAGAAGGAGATCCAAGGGTTTTGAGCTGTATGCTGGGTTGCGAGGAAAGTAAGTAGGTTGCCGAACCATATTGGCTAAAGTATGGCTGATTGCAAAGGCATCCGCTGTTCTCCCATGTGGATCGGTTTTTGAAGATCCTAGCCATTCCTTATTATGGACATTGAAGTTACCAAGAATAGTGACCTCGGAGGAAGGATACTTAGAAATCACATGTTCGGTTTTTTCTGAAAGGTAGTCGAAGAGCTGGACAAAGTTGTTGTCAGAAGGTGACCGGTAAATGCAACAGTTGAATTTAGTTGCATCCCTGAGAAAGAGTTTCATCCAAAGTATGTATTTTCTTCCAGCTTCTAAATTGGGGAGTCTGGTGCAGGGTAGATTGCTACGGACATATGCCCATACGCCTCCATGTAATCTAAAGGATCCAAGGAGCTCAGACCCCGAGAAATTAAGGTGATTAGTGGCTGTTTTGGCACTGATTTGGGTTTAGGTGAGGAAGATAAGTTGGGGCCTATTAGCCTGCAGGAAATGGTGGACGGAGTTCAGGTTATAATTTAGGCCACATGTATTCGACAAGGATATGTTAAATCTTGATGCCCCCCCCCCCTGTACACCCCTCTCCCGGAGATCCGAATGGAGGGGTATTTATCTCCGTAATCTTTTGTACATGGAGGAGCCATCACCATTTTTGTTTATAAGGGAAACCGACTCATATACAGAACCGGAAACGTCCGTTGGGACTGCACCGGCCCCTTGATATAAGGGGTGGTACCTCCTCGGGCGTGAAAAAATCATTTACTATCACGTAAAGGAAAAGTCCACTACCACCTGCTTAACTCCGATTAGTCGCCTCGTACGACAGGCAGAGTTACCTTGTGTCTATTCTTTTAGTTAGTCCCCGGACCCACAGGGGACTGTGTAAGTCATGAGGTCCTTATAAGTTCACTGTTAAAGTATGAAGTTACAGGCACTGCATTGGACTGATTTAGAAGCTATTTTACAGACATAACACAAAGAGTTTTAACATCTAATTCTACCAGTACCTACTCATTTAGGAGTTTCGGAGTGACGGTTGGAATGCCACAGGGAGAAGTTCTTGGACCTACGCTGTACATTATTTATACCAACAGCCTACTTCAGTACATAGCACATCAATCTGAAAACAACATCAATCCAGACAACAAAAGAACGGCCACCTCCTAAGCTGATGATACCAACTTTCTGATAGGTGGACATTATGTTCAGGACATTGTCTCAGAGGCTGATAAAACTTTCAAAAGTTATACCAACTGGATTAATAAAAAAACTTGCATTTAATAACGATAAAACAGCATGTGTGCTTTTCAAGTCCTCTAAATCAAAAAAAGATATTGAATGAGATGTAGAATTTGATGGTCAAACCGTAACTCTGCAAACCTCTACAAAATTACTAGGACTTCACGTCGATAGTGAGTTAAAATGGAATGTCCACACTGATGATCTCTGCTCGCGAATCTCATCCATTTCGTATGGAATAAGAACAATAATCCAAAGATGCAGTACCTATACTGTGTTGTCACTGTATTATGCGTTTTTTCACTCACAAATGAGGTTTGGTGTTATACACTGGGGACTAGCAACTGAATCAAATTAAGTTTTTAAACAACAAAAACAAGTGGATGATGAGGATCATATTCAATATCCCGCATAGACCCACTCGCAGAAACACTTTTAAGGAACAAGGGCATGCTTACACTCCCCAGGATCTACATCCTGGAAGTGCTGGCTCAGGTTTTTTAAAACAAAACCAAATACACACGCAACGCAGTTGAACATGGCTTTAGCACAAGAGATAAAAATAACCGGCAAACTGACAAACATCTCCCAGCTCTGTACCACAAGTCAGTGTTCTACAATGGCTGCAAGTTGCTTAATAAATTTCCAGAAGATCTACGGAATGTAGACACTTTACCAGCTTTTAATAAGAGAGTGAAAACAATTCTCGTAAACAAGGTATGCTACTCTGTGGACGATTTTTACATATAAACTACCAGCAAGCTACCTTTTAGTGAACTTTCTTAAAAAAAATTCACTAATGAGGAGATCTCGACTTTCGAATTTTGAAAAAATTTCTTCAAATGAGCGCTATTTAGGACCCCCGGAACCCAAATCCGAGGTCAGTTTCAGACTTTATATGTTTATATATATGTGTATATATATATATATATATATATATATATATATATATATATATATATATATATATATATATATATATATATATATATGTGTCACACCTATAACTTAAAAAATAATGGACCGATTTTAATAAAATTTGGCACATACCTTCCTTTCGCAAGTCGCTTGGATAAGTTCGTTAGCCAGGAAAATCCGCCGAGGTTTTCCCGGAAATTTTGTGTTTTCTTTCGAAAAAAATCGAAAAAAATTTATATCTCCAAAATTAACTAAGTAAGGGCAACCAAATTTCATACGCGGGTTTGTATCATTAGAGGCAAGTTATCTACCAAAATTTAGCTCCGTAGGTTAAATGACAAAAAAGTTACAGGCATTCAAAGAAAAATAAATTTGGGTTCTCCTCAAAACGTCAAAATCGCGATTTAAAACGTCAAAATTGGTGAGTACATTTCTTTTGCAAGTGGCTTGGATATGTTCGTTATCCAGGAAAATCCGACGAGGTTTTCCCAGAAAATTTTGTGTTTTCTTTCGAAAAAAATTTATATCTCCAAAATTAACAAAGTAAGGGCAACCAAATTTTACACGCGAGTTTATATCATTATAGGCAAGTTACCTACCAAAATTTAGCTCTGTAGGTCAAAAGACAAAAAGTTATAGGCATTTAAACAAAAATAAATTGGGGTTTTTCACAAAACGTCAAAGTTGCGATTTAAACGTCAAAATTGGCAACATTTAGGAAAAGAACTTGAATCTAATACGGGCTATGGAAATAAAATGTCTCAAGAAGAATGTTTTACAAACCCTAAAGTCTTAGTTTCAACCGTCATTGTCCTTCATTTTAATAAAATGTTTCCAGAAAATTCATTTCAAATAAACCCTTTCTCTGACGCTTGGCAGTAGCCTTAGCTATAGAGTTTATCGTTAATAGTATATAATTTTTGTAGAATTTTCGTAAAAAAAATCAATAAAGCTCATTATATCTGTTATTATACCAGATATGAAAAAAAATTGTATATATTAATTATAGGGTGTCTTAAACTACATCTTAAATTTTTTTTCTACAATCACAGGCTGGCCCATAAGTCGTTGGTGATACAAATTTTCTTTTTTTTTTTAATCAAACATGCCTTATGTTATTGCATTTTTGCATTTTCCATCGAAATATAATGCATGTTTGTAAGAACAACAATTCTGGACGCAGTAAGTGCGTTATGGTAGCGAGTTTTGATCAAATCCTTAATATTTGAATAGCTCAATTTGCTATTAACCTATAAGGTTGACCAAGAAACCACTTTTTTCGGGAACACTTTAAGTTTACTTTCGGAAATTTTTGTACATTTTCAAACAATAAAGTTATTTTGATGAAACATGGCACATTGTTTTTACTATATAGATTATACTGGTAACCAAATGTGATGCCTGCTTTCTTAAAAAAAAAAACACATTATTGGTATTAAAAAATAGTTTTATGAAAATTCACTACCATAACGCACTTGCTGCGTCCAGAGATTTTATTTTAATTTTTTTTGTTATATGCACTTTTTGTCAGTACCATAGTTACAACGGTATAATCTTTGTGCACCTGGTGTTTCTAGAAAACCATATTGGATTTTAGATGTGTATTCTGCAACTTTTATTTTGAACGTTCTTTTGTGTTTTATAGTTATTTTTGTTTTGCTTTTATCTGTTATTTAAGGAAAAATTTTGTTAAATATATTAAACGTTTACAGAGCTACCCCAAAAAACAATATTATAGCAAATAAATAATTCGGAAGGAGCATGATATGCCGTAAACGCAGCGTCCCTTGACACAAAGTATGACGCTGATCTAAGTAATGCCGTTTGCGACAGTTTCTTCACTACCTCACCTATATCACCCTACCAGTGTAAACTTGCATTTATTTAAACGCTAAAAAACCTAACACACTATTTCAAATCTTTAATAACGATATCTTTTTAAATGAATATTGTGTATAAAGCTTTTTAGTGTAATGGACAGCGTTTTCCGTCTAAATCAAGCCCTCCCCTGCCGTCTGCCTAACACAACTACAGTCCTGGAGGAGAAGCAAAGAGAGAGTGCAGGCGGCTTTGTATTAGTCTCCCTGCTTTAAAATTGAAGTTGGCCCTGGAAACATTTGAATTACGTAGGCGTCTGAACGATGGCACGTCTACAAAGCATCGCTATTTTATTATGAAATTGAATTTATGATGTGTATTTTCTAACACTTTGATGCTTTAGCATCCTGCAGATTTTATAATTACGTGTTTTGCTGGTGGGGTCTGTTTTTGAAAGGTCGTTCTCGGTGTGCCCTCCTGTTACGGTGTCGTCTGTGTCAAGACATCGACTTCACTAAAGCAGATAGGAGATTTACAGCAATAGTGGAATAAAGCCGCAGTAAGCTTTCAGGAAGCAGATACACAAATCGTAACATTTGTAGAATAAGAGCTTCCAAATTAAACGCATGATTTTCAACAGAACTAAACCCCCAGCCAAAGACAAAAAAACTTCAAAATGAAACGTGTCAATCAGATAGTTTTAGACCTCAACTACAGCTCTTTTTGAGGATGTGTGGCTACACTAATATTGAATTCCAGCTGCTACATTCCAGAAAGAGATTTGGGTGTTTTACCAAAAGAAATTGTATTTTTTAATTAATAAGTGCTGAACATGATCACCGTTGGCTTCGATATATAAAAAGTCTGGACGCAGCAAGTGCGTTATGGAAGTGAATTTTTATAAAAATGCCTTGAATAGCAAATATGTCTTTTTAATGCAAGCAGTCATCAATTTGGTTACCGATATAACCTATATAGTAGAAACAATGTGCCATATTTTATCTAAATAACTTATTGTTTGAAAATGTACAAAAAATTTCCGAGAATAAACTTTAAATGTTGGTTTCCTAGCCAACAAACCTTAGGTTAATAGCAAATTGAATTATTGAAATTTGAAGCATTTAATGACAATTTGCTACTGCGTCTCGATTTTTTTTCTTACAAACATATTTCGATAAGAAGTTCAATAACATAAGGGTGTTCGAAAAAAATTGTAGGGATCACCAACGACTTATGGGCCATCCTGTGGTTGTCAAAATAATTTTATAAGATACAGTTCAAGACACGCTATAATTAACTTATACAATTTTTTCTCGTCTTTTTTTTTTTTTATGTCAACAACACACCACGAGGGCTTACAGCCTAAATACTATCGTACCGTGGGTGTTGACAAGGAGGAAAGAGGCAGCTTGTTAATTCTGGACTTGAAGGTTTGGAGGTTCGGAGGAGAAGGAAAAACATGTGCCGGCAAGGAATTCCACAACTTGGAAGTCCTCGGGACAAAAGAGCGGGCATAACAAGATGTTCTATGTCTGGTCACCTGGACATTAAAAGGGTGCATTCGCTCTGTTCCCCTGGTAGATCTGCTGGGGGTATCAGGTGGGGGAATTATGGAGGAAAGCTCCTCTGAGCAGTGCCCGTGCAGATATCTATAAAAGAGAGAGAGGTCACCAACGGCACGTCGGTGGGCAAGGGATGGAAGCCTTTGGGTGAGGGTAGGGTCACCGATGAGACGTATAGCTCTCTTTTGAATGGAGTCCAGGATAGCGAGTGTAGAAGCGGCAGCTGCACCCCAGATGTGGGAGCAGTATTCGAGGTTTGGCCTTATTTGTGAAGTGTATAAGGTATAGAGATTAGTTGGTGAAAAGTATTTGCGAGCCCGGAAGAGGAAACCCAATTTCTTAGCAGCCGCTTCTGCAATTGATGTAACATGTTGGTGCCAATTAAGATTTCGATCCACAGAAATGCCAACAAGAGAAAAGGATTCATTACTTTGAATAACTTGGTTGTTCATTGTGATGGGTCTAGGGCTGCTGTATCTCTTGTGAGAAAGAAAGCAAGACTTAGTTTTGGTGGGGTTGAATTGTCTCTTGTATAATAATAATTATATTCAGCTTTACCGTAGAAATGCGTCACCCTATATATATATATATATATATATATATATATATATATATATATATATATATATATATATATATATATATATATATATATATATATATATATATATATATATATATATATATATGTAAACAGATAAAAACTGAACGTAAACCCGGATATGGATTCTAGGGGGCCTAGTTTGCGCTCATTTGAAAAAATCTTTTTAAAATTCTAAAGTCGCGGTCTCCTCATTGACGAACTTTTGTAAGAAAATCAGCTAAAAATTATGGACCGTTAAACCATGAACTTAACTAAAACTACCGCCAAAGCATCAGAGAGAAAATAACTAACTTGTTGCATATCAGCCCTTATTATAAAACTTCGATCCTTTATATGTGTTGACAAAACATAACAAACACTATTTAGTCCACCCACTAACATTAATAAAATCGTAAAGGAATAATTTGCACTTGTATATAAAAATTCCGAAATAACACAAATAATTTGTGATAAACAATATAATACCATACGATAAACGTCAGTTACAGCGTGTAACAGACCTGCGCAATAATATCAAATGATCCGTTGTCAGGCAACGACATACTAGATCTCATATACCAAGCCAGGTTTGCCATTTACAATGAAACGCGGTGATATTAAAAATAAATGCTTTAAATTTTAATAGCTAAATTTTCTGTAAACCTAGAAAGCTGAATTTTTGTACATAGTTAGGTCTTTCGCAAAGCAGCATGTGCACCAAATTTCATTGAAATAGGTTTGTAATTTTCGAAGGAAACATTTTTTTCGAAAGAAAACTCAAAATTTTTCGGGAAACCTTGTCCGATTTTCCTCATTTAACTCATTTAAGCTATTAGTAAAAGAAAGGCACTTACCCAGTTTAATCAAAATCGGTTAATTATTTCTTGAGTTATCGGTTGGATATATATATATATATATATATATATATATTATAAACGTATAAAAATCGAAACTGACCCCGGATATGGGTTGTAGGGGCCCAAATTCGCGCTCATTTGAAAAATCTTTGCAAAGTCTCACCATCGATACCTCTCTATTAGTGATTTTTTTAAAAATAAAAATTCACTAATAATACAGTGTGCGATAAAATCTTCTTCTGACATTTGCCAACATCTCCGATGTCAATCTGTGATATTCAGTAGTAATAGTAATAATTCCTGCAAATCTTGTGGTTAGATTTAGAAGACTTTGCTGTTTAAAAACCTCACAGAAAAAACTTGGATTTAGATCTGGAAATCCAGCTGGACATTTAATAGGACATATTCTTCCTATCCACTCATCTAAATTAAAAAATTAGACAAAACCTGAATTACTAACTAGCTTACATCTCTGAAAATGCTTCGTAGATTTTCAACATCGTTTCGCCTTTAAATGGGCTGTTATTTCAAAATTAAGTAACAACCTCCCTGGATAATGATTATTCAAAAATCTCGCAACCGCACCTGCATAATAAGCATAACGGGCATCATCTTGCTAAAATATAGGTGATTGACGTTACAATTCTCGTCATTTTCTTGTATTACGATTATCAGAACACATATTTCACTCTTCAGCAAGTTAAGACACATCTACCCAATCAAATCACCAGGAATTAAAACCGGACCAGGAATTCTAATGCCTAGAACCCCTGCTCAGACGTTATGTTTTTCAGAATGTTGAATTAGGATTTGTGGCACTCCAATAGCGGCAGTTATGCCTGTTAATAACTCCGTTTAATGAAAACACGCATTTGTAAGAAACTAACAAATATTATAGTGCAGCTCTGGGTTATTTATAATTCTTTCACTCGCGTTTTAACAGAATTTTAGCCTTCTGTCATTATCATCTTCATTCAACGCTTGTAGCAACTTTATTTTGTAGGGATGGTATTGTAGGTCTGCAAGATATTGTGCATTTACCTGCATATTCGAACTATATACCAATAGCTAAAGATAATTAACAAATACTCAGATTTTTATTTTCCTTAAATTTTACAGCCACATCCATTGCTTCGTTCCTTACTATACGCGCTTGCTGCTGCTTCTTATTGCAAACCGAACCAGTTTGTCCAAATTTTCGCAATATTCTCGAAACATGAAGCTCACTTACATTTTTGTCTGGATGGTCTACATTTAAAATACGAGCAGTTCCTTTGCATCGATTATTTCCATAATAGATTGTCACAAGTTCAACGCGCTTTGGATTAGGTCACTCATTTAGCCATTAAATTAATTAAACAACATTTAAAACTAAATTAGAAAACATGATAAAAAAATTCAAAAGCCTAACTACATCAATTTCACTTCTTTTTACCAACTAGTATACGTTATCAAAGAAAATACAATAAGACTAAGAAAAGTTTTTTCAATATCCAGTGATCACCAAATATTTTATAATTTTTCAAATACTAATCGATGGTTTAAACACGACATAAATACTACCATCGTCGCGACCAAGGTGAAAAACCCAAAGTCTATCTCACAAAAAACGGAAGGCCTGGAAACCGAAAACGGCCGAGAAAAAAATAGCAGCTTCACCCAGGAAAAACTAAACGATGTTCAGTCATTGCATTATATAAAAGTAATAATAGAGTGCAACGTATTTATAAAAAAAAATTCAATCCACCCAACCGAACCTATTGGTTTAGTTAGGGCCAGCTGAAGGCCGTGGTTAAGCGCATAGAGTTTTCACCATCTAATGACGCTAACCTTCGTACTGAAACAATCTTTAGGTCCACAAATGCGCTGTGATGCATTCGGTTCTCCAAAATCTCCTTATCAGTCCTTATCACAGGTTCCAACCTTCCCTTACTGAATTTCGGTATTTCAGTATAAAACTAAAAATATCTCAAAATTTAAATCTGCACTAAGTGAGATGTACGACACGAAGCACGTGCCGCCACCTCTTTGCGGAACCAAGTGGTATGTTGTCACAGCAGTTCCAAATAACACAGAATATTAAAAAATAGAGACTGTATACAACCAACTAACAATTTAGAAAATTTCAGCCCTGGTCCATTTCTACACTAATATAGGGACACAAATTATGTAAGATTATGTAAAAGTCTTACATACCGAGCGTGAACTAGCCGCCCTAGAACCCATATCCAGGGTCAGTTTCAATTTATATATATATATATATATATATATATATATATATATATATATATATATATATATATATATATATATATATATATATATATATATATATATTCAGCGAACACGTTGACATCTCCCCATTTAAAATTTACGGTAAAGATGACATCCGTTATACGGATGCCAACTTGTTTTCCACTTTAAGGTTTTCTAAATACTATTTTGTGACGCCAGCTATCGGAAAAACCTAAATTCAGCCGGACGTTAATTTAAAAGCTACAGTGAAATAAATATGCACTTTAGTTCATGGATTCGCTGCTAGGCGTCTCCTTGTAGTGCAGGTACGTAAAATATATATAGAGCTTAAATTGACATCCTTGAAATCTGACAACGTAGTTTTACGCGAGTATTTATTATTTATTTAAATGTTACGACATCATTCCGTCACAATGTATTTAAAAGAGAGTGCTTCATCATACATAGTGATCTCCTGGCTTAAGGCTTATAGAAAAATGAGTTCGAGAGGTTTGCGAATGGTGCAGATGGCACTAAATCAATCAGTTAAAGGTATGCATTAATAACTCAAAACTGTGTTAATTTTAATATTGACGGTTACGAAAAATTTGTTGTTTGTTTTTATACCATTGAGTATTACTTAAATAAATGTATTAATTCTAAGGTAATTTTAAACATACTTTTTAAAGTAACTGAGTCTTGTATTTGGAGTTTGCAGTATTAAAAACTAAGCTGAAGCTTTGACTAATGTCAGCAGACAAAAAATAAGGAAGCCTAATTATTTTCGCTCAAATTCTACTTTGTCAAGGAACGCCGATTGTTAAAGTTAATATTAAGGGCAACCTGTCTACATTTCATGATCCAAAAATACAGTTAACTATTTATTTTTACAAAAAGTTTAAGGCATTGATACAGCGATGCTTTTAATGTTTTAAATAGTCTTTTTATGCTATCAGCTGCCCACTTTTGGGACACAACGTGTTACAGGATATATGTTGCATCTATAATTAAGATGGCCCTTTCTATGTTTTCGTGGATGTGATTTCATGTTATAGTTTTCATGCACGGCAACAATTACAGCTCTTGAAATATAACGGTCGACTATAGGAGTTAAGCATAGTTGGGGACAGTCAGAAGTTGGATCAATGATCACCTGGGAATGTGTGTTGTATCGAATGTTTTAGGAAGGCAATGGCAAACCACCGTAGTATAAATATCAGTGAAGTTTCCTATTTTCGTTAGACAATCTTTTTTTTAAACATTTATCGACGTGCATTTAAATTTTTTTTAATGTTGAGAAAATCGTATTTATGTTCTGCTTTTTTAACTAGCTACTTCAATAACAATAGATATCCAAACGTATGTCAAAAACGCTGTTTTTCTAATAATGATATAGCAAACATGACTGCAGGTTGTTAAATCTCTGAGATGTTGCTTATTGCATGTAATATTCTATTTAAGCGATTTGCTTGAAATCACCCAGTTTATCAAATAGAATACTAATTTACCTTATTTTATGCGATCATAATACACCGAATTGTTTTACTAAAAATTAAGAAATTGTTTTATCAGCAAACAGTCGGTTGCCTTCTTCCAGTTTAAGGTTGCTGTAGTGATCCACAATGCGTTAGATATTGTGTAATATCGTACATTTGTTTGCCAGGATACCAATAAAAGTTTTAGAATAAAATGTGTGTTATATAATTAATCTATCAAGAAAAATGTTGTTCCTAAAGAGTGTCTATTTTTTTAACTTGGTATTAGCTAAGTGAGTAAAGCGCTGGACTCTACGTACTTTTACAAGGAGGTTAGCAGCTTTGGATCCCGCACCCACTAAAATAAAGTTTTCGAAGTCGAAGACCGCGACTTTTGAATTTAAAAAGATTTCTTCAAATGGGCGCAAACTAGGCCGCGTAGAATGCATATCCGGGTTTAGTTTCAGTTTTCGTCTGGTTACATATATACAGGGTGACGCATTTCTACGGTAAAGCTCAATATAATTGTTATCATACAAGATACGAGAAAAAAGTCGTTGGTGATACCTACAAGTTTTTTTCGAACACCCTTATATTATTGCATTTTTACATTTTTTATCGAAATGTGATGCATGTTTGTAAGAAAAAAATCGAAACGCAGTAAGTGCGTTTCGTTGGCGAATTTTCATTACATGCTTACAATTTCACTAACTCAATTTGCTATTAACCTAAGGTTCGTTGGCTAGGAAACCAGTTTATTTTCGGAAAATTTTTGTACAGTTTGAAACAATAAGTTATTTTGATAAAATATGGTACATTGTTTTTACTATATAGGTTATACCGGTAACCAGATTGATACCTGCTTGCATTAGAGATACATATTTGCTATTAAAAACATTTTTATGAAATCAACCTTCATAACGCACTTGCTGCGTCCAGGCTTTTTACATTGGTTTTCATAGTTTTGTGTTTATTTTAATACGTTGATTGTTTTTGCCCTTACTTGGTGAAACTGGCACATACTACATACAGACTTGGAGACTACTTCTCTGGCTTCACTGTTGGTTTTCGTTTCTGTAGGTGAAGGACGTAGCCAGCGCGTAAGCTAAGTAGAGCAAGTGGCCCTTATGAATTCTGGATGTTCTAGGATGTTCTTCAACGTTTCTGTGATTAGTTTCGCTGCTTGACAGAATTCTCAGACAGATAAAAATTTAATTAGTACGAAATCATGACAACTACAAATAAATATCTGCTGCTATGTTATGATATGATGGTTTGATCAAAATTTTTTCTATCAAATTGAAAATAAAATGAAACACATGTGACAGATGAGGCTTTCAAAATGTCTACGTGATGTATGTCAATATTTAACACAAAAATAGAACTAGGCTATAATAACTATGATAAGAGTTACAACAATAAAATAACTAAACAATAACAGTATAAAAGCAATCTCTATACAACGAAAGTATCGACATACATCAACTCATTATATTATTACAACTTTTTTGAAAGAATAGTTAAATTTATTTTCTTTGCCTTATTTAATTAGAAAGAAGAATATCCAAGAAAGGGGAATTCATTAAATCAGTTTGCTCGTTTAAAACAAGGTAGCTATTGTTGTGTGTGTGCCTTTTGACTTTTAAAGCTTCAAAAAAGTCTAGTTTACGTTTGTCATTATAAAAATGTAGTGGTTGTATGCGGTTATTTACTGTAGGTCTATGTTCGGTATCAATAATATGTTTGGCAAATGTAGATTTGTCAGCGTGGTTATTTATAAATGCAGAAATATGTTCTTTCTTTCGGGTGTTAAAATTTCTAGAAGTTTGACCTATGTAGATTGCGTTACAATGTCTAGAAGCTAATTTATAAACTCCAGCTTTTGTCAGGAAACAAGATTTTTCTTTCGTGTTAAATAGCAAATCACGCGCCGTGTTTTAAAATCTACCTTTGTATTTGTACAGGTATTTAAAATTTTTGAAATGTTTTCTGAAATGGTTCCAAAATAAGTTATCGAAACGTATCTGTTGTCTTCTTTGTCTCTAATATTTGGATAAATTAAATTAATCGCTAATTCGTATTTTTTTCTCTCGATCATTTTATCTATATAAATACTGTTTGCTTAATTATTGAAATTTCTTTTTCAAAATTGTTCTGTGACATAGGTATTGAAAATGCACGATGTATCATAGAATGGTAGGCTGACAGCTTTTGTGAAAAAGGGTGACATGAATCGTATGGTATGGTTGTGTCAGTGTAAATTGGTTTCCTATATATTGAAAAGTCAAATGAATTATTTTCTAACTTTCTAATTGTTAAGTCTAAAAAATCTATACAACTGTTAGCTTCTTCTTCTAAAGTAAACGTAATATTTGTGTGAAAGTTACTATTAAAATTCAAAAATTCATTTAGTTCTGTATGACTACCTTGAAACATGCTAAAATATCATCTACGTATCTGTACCAAAAGACAATATTATGCGAAAGTTCTGATGTTAAACTTTGGTTTTCTAAATTTTCCATAAATATGTTGGCTAATAAAGAGGCCAATGGACTACGCATAGGTAGGCCTTCATTTTGCATATAAATTTTATTATTAAATTTAAAATAGTTTTGTTTTGACGTGCTCAGCCATTTGTAAATGGAATCATAGAAAAATAAATTATAGACTATTCAATGTGTCTAGTTGGCACGCACCTTACAAAATGTAAGTAGTATAATTACCAAATATACTAAAATTAGTAGTTACGTAAAATCTCTGCCAAAATTATTTTGTTCTAGACCGATAAAATATTGCTTTTACTGCTGGAACTGTATTACATAAAATGTTTTTAACTTAATACGGATCTGATCTACAAGCTTTATTCCCGTAAGCTGGAGTGACACTTGTTCCTGACAGAAGCTCGCTACATATATCTCAGCACTTGCCTGATACTCTTTCTCTGCTGGGCTCTTCATATCACGACCTAATGCATCCAAATTCACTTGTTCTCGACATGACAGTATATTACAGCTTTTTATAAATGGCTCGTATTATGGGGACCGTTTTTATTCCGACACAGAGAAGGTTGTTACTGATAAGAAGTCACAATGCTGTGAACTGTGATGTGCATTTGGTAACACATCAAGTATGCACTCTGTTATCTTGTGTTTTGGTTCATTAGATTGTCTCTTTAAGTGCATAGAACATCTCTCTTGAGAACAATGTTATGCAGTGATCGTTTTAATCTTTGTGTGGTCATTGACACCAAGTCATCTGTGTAGTTTTTCTGATAGTTTGAAATCGCTGTTTTTGTAAGACCTAAGAAATTAAGGGTTAAAGCAAATTCTAATACCAACTGAATAATAGAATGTTTTAAATACAACAAAAACATTGACAACGAAATATATTCCTCAGCTAGAGGGCTGGTGGAGAATGTTCACTAAACAAAATTTTTCTTAATGGAACAATTTAATTTTTACGTGGATTCAGCTCAATTTTCGGTACACCGGATATGAAGTTTCATTATGTTACACGGAATATTTCAAAAATTATGGTCATCTTTATAACGAAGTCGCAATGGCATAGACACCCAGTATCTTTATAAATGCTTAACCCGTTAATGCTCAGAACTAATTTTTATTTGAAAAATAAATTTTCTCCAGAGTAACTGTTCAATATAGTGTTGTTATCTTTAAAATAAATCTTGAAAAAATACACATGTCAAAAGTATTTGACATTTGATGTGGGTCACTAACGAACTCTTGGGATTCATAAGATAGGATTGTGGACCTTAAAAAGCAGTTAATTTTTATCAAATATATTGAAAAGTCACATGTAAATGCTTTTTATAGGTATTCTATCACATCTACAACAGACATATTTGGGCTATTTTAAATAACTCTTATTTTCTTAATTTTTTATTTATTTCAACAACACACCACGAGGGCTCACAGCCTAAATACTATCGTACCGTGGCTGTCGACAAGGAGGAAAGAGGCCACTCGTCAATTCTGGACTTGAAGGTTTGGAGGTTCGGAGGAGAAGAAAAAGCATGTGCCGTCAAGAAATTCCACAACTTGGAAGTCCTCGGCACAAAAGAGCGAGCATTACAAGATGTTCTATATCTGGTGACCTGGAAAGTAAAAGGGTGCATTCGCTCTGCTCCCCTGGTAGATCTGTTGTGGGCAGCAGGTGGAGGAACTATGGAAGAAAGCTCCTCTGAGCAGTGCCCGTGCACATATCTATAAAAGAGAGAGAGAGAGAGAGGTTACCAACGGCACATCGGTGGGCAAGGGATGGCAACCTTTGAGTGAGGATAGGGTCACCGATGAGACGTATAGCTCTCTTCTAAGTGGAGTCAAGGATAGCGGCAGCGGCACCCCAGATGTGGGAGCAGTATTCGAGGTTTGGCCTTATTTGTGAAGCATACAAGGTATATAGGTTAGCTGGTGAAAAGTATTTGCGAGCCCGGAAGAGGAAACCTAATTTCTTAGCAGCCGCTTCTGCAATTGATGTGACATGTTTTGATCCAAAACTGAGATTTGGTGAAGCTGGATTGTACAAGATTTCTACTTCCCCAGTCTATTACTTTTCGGAGATCCGCAGAGACAAAACCCTCCATGAGTCTGCGGTCCTAATCCAATTGGGCTAAAAAGACAGGCTTAGGATATTATATATTTGAGTGGAGGGTGCTGTTGGAGAGTAAATTTGCTGTCCACGTACAGAGTTTTGGTGGTAGGCCATAGGCCGGTAGTTTATGAAGCACCGCTGTATGCCAGACCTAGTCGCGCCGGTTCGTACCCATATCCGCAGCAGGTCTCCAAGGTGAAGAGCCTCTAGTCGATAGAATAATGTAGGTAAGGGAAGTCGGCAAATTGGATCCGTAACTTCGGGATAAGGATTGGCTCTGAGGATCGGGGCGTGTCGGGCTTGTCGAGGAAGCGGGTCGCGGCCGACGTGCCGGGCCTGTGCGAGGTGAACAGCTTAGCTTATGCGACGCCGGATCCGAGCACGGTCCCGTGCCTTGGCCTCCCGCGGAACCGTCTTGCTGCGAGGCCCCGGAGCGCACCCGCAAGGGTGTCCGGGTGTCCTCTTCGGCCGCCATTTAACGGTCAGCTCAGAACTGGCACGTAAGTAGAATTGGGTCATGGTGCTGTTGTGTTCCATTGGGAGCTGTTTTGTGTGGTTAAAACCTAACAAAATTGGGGAAAATGAGTATGAGCTTAAAGCTGAAAAAATTCTGCATCCACTGAATTAGTTTGCAAGTGGATCTTATGTTGAACAATTAGAAGATTAGGTGTTCTAAAGATTGGAAAATTGAATACTGAAAAAAGTGTGCAGATAAGGATATCTTTATGTACTGATAGCTCATTGTCTCTGAGAGGTTGATTCATTTCTTTCAAATTTGCAGTATACAGGGGGCAATCAATATATTTTGTTCCTTGCTGAGCTGCAATCCTGATAATTAAATTAAACGTTTTGGGCCTTTAAGACATATAACTGCATCGTATTCTTTCTTCAGGGACCCATTTGTGTGTACAGTGCAAGAAATCGGACAGTGACATAAGGCAAATCAACTTTTTGCGAACTCAGCAGCAGCTTAAACTGTGTTGTTTTGAAGTTTGCCGGAAATTTGTGGGTTCTAATTTGACAGTATTATTGAAATTTATATTGTATTGTTGCTGTTTTTGTGGACCTTTTAGTGATAGATTAGGTGCTTTTGATACAGATTTGATAAATGAAGAATCTAGCAATACAAGTAAGATTTAATTTGAAAATTTAATGTTTATAAAGCTTATCAGTGGCTGCAAAAACTCATTGGTGATAAAGAATTATTTATCCAAGTGCCAGTGTTGGACTCAGCAGAAATGGATTCAAAATTCAGATGCTGTAGAAAGGAATTCAATAATTATTTCTGTATAGGATGTCATAATGTTTTCCACCCTAGCTGTTTGGAAAGGGATTGGAAGTATCACAAGAAATACGAGAACTTTGCAATAATATGCTCACAAGACTGCCAGAGGATTCAGAATGAGTGGACCAGTAGAGAAGAGATCCTTTTGGAAAAGATAAGTAGTTTAGAACACAGGACCAGCCAAAAAGATTTAGAAATTGAAGAGATGGCTGCTAGATATCAGGAGAAAATAGATAATCTTTCATCAGAGGCCTCCACATTGAACATTGTTATAAGGGAGAAAGATAAGTTTTTGAGTAGAATGAAGCGTAGAACACAAGAGTTTGAAGATGAGGTGTTTGAGGTGGAAAACAAATTCGTGGAACAATTAAATGAGTACAAGGTAAAAATGGCAGACTTGAATAGTGATATTTGTAACATAAATGAAAGAAACAAAAATTTGCAATGGAATGTGAACGAGGAGAAGAGCAAGGTGGCTGAACTGGAAGGGGAAGTGGAGAAATTGAACTCATTGATGAAGAGTATGCTGGTGAGTATTGAAACACTTGAAAAGGAAAATTATTCATTGATGAGTGAAACCAAGAGACTTCGCTACGAAAATTTAGAATTACAGTGCTTAACTAAGAATACTTGTGATGGTAATAATGGTGGTGCCGTCCGTGAGAACTTGACTGAACATAAACAGAATAGTGCTGTAAACCAACACTTTGTAGTTCAGAATAAAAACGTTATAAATGAAAATTATAAGACCTATATTAAAAATAAAGACACAAAAAGGATTCTAATTTTAAGTGACGAGTATGGCAGATATCTCCGACCTCTATTAGTGAAACAATTGGAAAGTGAGAATTACACTGTACAGTCTATTATTAAGCCCGGTGCTTCTTTTGAAGGTGTTCTGGAAAACGTTGATATGCTGGTGAAAACATATGATAAAAGTGATTTTGTGATTATAAATGCTGGTTTTCATGATTTTATTCGAAGGAAATATCCAAAAATAAAACAGATATGGAACAAAATTAAATTTTGTACCCAAACGAATTTTATATTCTTGCCTGTTCTGAGTCCGGGCCTGGTTGGGAGTAGAATTTACAAAAATGTTTGTAAATTCAATAATAAAATTTGTGATTTTCTGATGAAAGTTAATAACTATTCACAGGGTAATATTTCTCTTTTAAACTCTTATATGCTGCCAAGACACTTGATCAATAATCCTAAAATCTGTATGAAAATAGTAGAGATTATTAATAGCAAACCTATGGTAAAAAATTTAATTTTTATTGAGCCTGAAAATATAGCACTTTATGAATCCATGGTACCTCATTATAGTGCTTCAGTTGCTAATGAAACTGTAGGACAAGATGCTAGTGGCAGCAGTAAAACTTATTTTTTAGGTACAAAAAAGTAGAGTTCTCAGTTGTACTTTTAAATGTTCAATCTATACGTAATAAGGTTGATGAATTGAGTTTATTCTTGGATAGTATAGGCAATCCTGAGATACTGCTGCTAACTGAGCATTGGCTGAAGCCAGAAGAAGGTTTTTCTGTGCCCCCCTATGTTATAATATCCCGGTTTAATAGATCTTGTTTTTCTCATGGCGGTACATTGATTATGATAAGAGAAGACTTTTTAGAATGTTACAACTTTGTTGATGTTGATAAGTACAATCAGCTCTTAGTGGAAAAGGATTTTGAGTTCTCTATTGCCTGTTGCAAGAAATTGAATATGTATGTATTGTGCATTTATAGATCGCCTGCTTCTAATACTAGTTTTTTTCTTCAAAAGTTGGAGATGGTTCTCTCTGTGTTGCCTGTAAATTCTACTGTGATTCTCACAGGAGATTTTAATCTCGATTATTTAAATAAAGCCTCTTCTAATGTTGTCAACCTGTCTTGTATGTTGGATTCTTTTGATCTGCATATGTTGATAGATTCACCAACTAGATGTTCCCAACACTCCAGAAGTATTATAGACTACATATGTACAAATGTAGGTGTGAATGTTTTGGACTGTTGCATTGTTAACGCTGGTTTGTCTGATCATGAAGCTTGCTTATGTAAGCTGTCTTTAACCGATTCCAAAAGAAAAATTGAAAAAAAACGTGGAAGAGTGTTTGCTCCGCATAACTACAGTATATTTTCACAACTATGTGCAACAAACAGCTGGGATTGTATATTGAATTCTTCAGATCCCTTAAGCGAGTTCCATAATAGATTAATATACTTCTTCAATATTGCATTTCCTTTGAAGGACATAAAGAATAGAATAAAGAAACCATGGATTACTAAAGGATTGAAAGTATCATCAAGAAACATGCGTTGCCTGCATACAATTAGAAAATATGCTGGTAACAATGCCTCCTTCATATTCTATTTTAATAATTATCGACGGATATACAGAAGGGTTTTAAAGGTTGCAAAACAACAATATTATAGACAAAGGATACTGCGGTCTTCAAACAGGCAGAGAGAGTCATGGTCGATTGTTAATGATCTTTCGGGAAGGCATGGTTCGCATAGGGTGACTCCTGAACTGGATCCTAATCATCTCAATGATTATTATTGTTCTATTGCTTCTGGGCTGATACAGTGGAGGGTCCCTTGGACGGATCCACTGGGCTTCATGGATGATGTTTTTATCCTTGACACCTTCTTTTTTACGCCGGTCGATTCTGCTGAGATTCATGGAGTGCTCCATGACTTTAAGAACAAGGACTCTATCGGGTGGGATGGTATATCTGTCAAACTGCTTCTTCACCTTCCTAACTGGGTTCTTGAAATCTTGGCAGAGGCAATTAATAGTTCGATTGTAACGGGATCTTTTCCTTCGTCTCTGAAAATGGCTAGAGTAATTCTTGCATATAAAGGAGGTGAAACAGATTCTCCAAATAGTTTTCGTGCTCTGTCTCTACTTCCTACCATCTCTAAAATAGTTGAGAAATTAATTAAAAATAGAATGCAGGTATTTATTTGTAAGCACAAGATCCTAACACCTTCCCAGTTTGGATTTCAACCTAAAAAAGGTACAGATGATGCAATATTTTCTTTTCTTGAAAATCTGTACCTTTCACTGAATAACAATCAGGTGGCTGCGGCAGTGTTCTGTGATCTCACTAAAGCATTTGATTGTGTTGACCATGGGATACTGTTACGCAAGCTTCCTACTTATGGCTTTAGGGGGACTTTGCTTGAATGGTTGAGGTCCTATTTATCTGATCGTCAGCAGAGTGTTCAACTTGGTCATGTTAGCTCTGGGTACAAATATATTCACCATGGTGTTCCGCAGGGGTCTGTTCTTGGCCCACTGCTGTTTTTACTCTATATTAATGACCTGTCTATGTTGAAAATTAAGGGTCATATGACTATCTATGCTGATGATATAACCATCTTGTGGAGTAGTGATAGTGTTGGAACACTGGAGTGCACTGTGGCAGAGGATATGAAGATGATAGAAAACTGGTTTATTTCAAATCTGTTAACTTTGAATGTCTCTAAGACTAATATCATGCATTTTAAATGTAGTCTGCCTGCTGTGACTCTAGCAGCTGAGGAACTTGGAAACGAGAGCTGTGTTAGGTTTTTGGGACTATACATTGATCAATCATTAAAGTTTGAAACACATATAAATCATCTATGTAAGAAGCTTTCATCAGGTTGTCACGCACTAAGAGTTGTTTCAAAAAGCTTGGACAAGAGTACATCTAGAAGTGTTTACTTCTCACTTGTGGAGTCCCATCTAAGGCATGGCATTTGTTACTGGGGCTCTTGTGCAGGTTATCTTTTCAATTCTGTATTTATTCTGCAGAAAAGAGCCATCAGATATTTGTGTGGGGTTAGTGTCCGTGACTCTTGTAGACCTTTATTTGTTTCTGAGCGGATATTGACCCTACCGTCTCTGTTTGTTTTGGAGACTGCATGCCTTATGCATGGAAAATATAAAGATGAAATCAGGTCAGTGTCTTCTCGTGATACAAGACAAAAGAACTGCATTCCTCTTCCTATACCGTCCACATCATTATTAAAGAGGTCATTGATATATAATAGTAAAAAGATATTTAACCAGATACCACTAAACTTGAGGAGGATTGGTGACATTGAAATTTTTAGGAAAGAGCTTAAGGAATTTTTAATTGAAAAATGTTATTATTCAATAGATGAATTTTTTAATGATACACTACTGTGACAGATTCGATTGGTTGTTTTCATTTGAGCTGCTTTCTATATATTGTGTGTTTTTATTATATTGTTAGTCAGCTGTGTATTTATGTTTATATTGTTTTTTATATTGTTATTTATATATAGTTATACTAGTTACATAGGCACTTATATTACTATTTGTTGTGAACTTATATTTTTGTGTTTTTATCTTTTGACCACTTTTACTTTTATATGTTAACACTTTGCTTGTCAATAAGATTTTTATCTTTGGACAATAAAGCACCTAGTCAAATGCTTTCGATATGCCTAGAGCGACAATCTGGGATTCACCGTGTAGTTCCATAGACTTGTTCCAAGAATGGGTGACAAAGGAAAGGAGGTCGGCAGTTGATCTGCGCTGACGGAATCCATACTGCCTGTCGTGGATTAGACTGTGTTTTTCAAGAAATTTTAGTAATCCGGTGTTTATATACCTTTCCATTACTTTAGAGACGACTGAAAGGAGAGAAATAGGCCTGTAGTTGCTAGGAAGCGCTTTGGATCCTTTCTTGGGGACGGGTTGTACTCGAGCAGTTTTCCAGTTACTAGGGAATATGCCTCTATTGTAAGATGTCTGAAACAGACGAGTCAGGACAGGAGCAAGTTCTGGTGCGCATTTTTTGAGAACAATTGTGGGGATCTCGTCAAGGCCAGAGGCTTTCCTGGTATTAAGAGAAAAGAGCATCTTTCGTACTTTTTTAGTTTTGGAAATGATATCCGTCATTTTATGCGCGACATTGGGAACTGTTGGTGGTTGAACATTTGGAGGTGAGTTAGGAGTATAATTGCCGGCGAACAACGAGGCAAAATGTTAAACCCCAGGGCGGTAGAAACAATTTCATCCCCTGAGACAATAGGTGGGAACGTGCTCTTGCAGAAATTATTCCCAATAAATTTAGCAGGAGTCCAGAAGGGTTTGCTGCCGTTGGAGCTTGAGAGGACTTTGTTTTTGATGTGGTTATTAAACGAGTTTTTTGCCTCAGAAACAATGCGGACTTACCGGTTTCTTGCGTCGTTAAATGCTTGACGGTTTGCTTGACCGGAATTGTGTAGGAGCGTTTTGTGAGCTTTGACCTTTTCAAGTCTGGCCTTGTCACAGGATTTAGATAACCAAGGCTTTTGAGTGGCTGCAGTGGTTTTCTGTGTACGTGGAATAAATAATTCCATGCCAGCTTGGATAACATCGGTGACGTTTTGTGAGATATCAGAGGGGTCGGAATGAGAGAAGCAGGCAGACGCCCATGGAAATGAGGAAAAGTAATCTCGCATTTCGTCCCAGTTCGCGGAGTTGTAGTGCCAAACGATACGTGGGTATGATGACTGTGTGACTCCGGGTTGCATTGCGCAGGAAGCAGTCACCATGCCGTGGTCTGAGCGATCCAGGGGGGCGGTGACTGATATCTTATAGCAGTCAGGATTTGTAGTAAGAAGGAGATCCCAGGGATTTGAGCTGTGTGTTGTGATGCGAGGAAAGTAAGTAGGTTACTGACCCATATTGGCTAAAGAATTGCTGACTGCAAAGGCCTCCGCTGCTCTTCCTTGTGGATCGGTTTTCGAAGATCCTAGCTATTTCTTATTATGGACATTGAAGTCACCAATAATAGTGACCTCGGAGGAAGGATATTCAGAAATCAGATGGTCGGTTTTTTTTGAAAGGTAGTCAAAGAGCTGGGCAAAGTTGTTGTCAGAAGTTGACCGGTAAATGCAACAGATGAATTTAGTTGCAGCCCTGAGAGAGAGTTTTATCCATGGTATGTCTTTTCTTCCAGCTTCTAAATTGGGAAGTCTTGTGCAGTGTAGATTGCTACAGACGTACGCGCACACGCCTCCATGCAATCTAAAGGAATTAAGGAGCTCATACCCCGGGAAATTAAGGTTATTTTTGGCTGTTTTGGCACTGATTTGAGTTTCGGTGCGGAAGAGGAGTTGGGGCCTGTTAGCCTGGAGGAAATGGTGGACGGAGTTCAGGTTAGAATTTAGGCCACATATATTTAAGAAGGATATGTTAAATCTTGATGCTGGCGCCCCCTGTACACCCCTATCCCGGAGATCCGAATGGAGGGGTATTTTACCTCCAGAATCTTTTGTACAAGGAGGAGCCATCATCGTTTTTACTTATAAGGGAAACCGACTCATACACCAGAACTGGAAACGTCCGTTGGGACTTCACCGGCCCCTTGATGTAAGGGGTGGTACCTCCTCGGGCGTGAAAAATATCATTTACTGTCACGTAAAAAAATTCCACTACCACCTACCATATTACAAGTATACTACACCAGCCAACTATTAAAGAGCTGACCATCTCTAGAACATGCTAACTCCAATGGAACAATTTATACGATATTTAAATGTCCAGACAAGTCGCTTGGTTTGAACTTTTCTGTTTGTTATAATATCAAGGCATTTACTGCAAGAAAATATGCAGTGGATTGAGCAATGCCTCTGTTGCAGCTGAAAGGCATGGCGCCATAGCACCGGTTATTCCGAGACATATTAGCGGCTGCAATTTAGTAATTTGCTTTATGTTGAAGCTTCATCCATTTTTGGACACCTAGCCCAACGAAAATTTAAGGTATGTAGCTAGATACTAGAAAAAACATAGCAAAATTAACGTTAGACGTTTAAACAACGCTGGACGTTATTTTGACATAATGAAATATATACTGAATGTTATTATTTCTAAACGTCAAGATGTCTGGGTTTGACATTCTTAGATGAATTTGGAATTAAAAGGCTTTTTCTGCCAGAAAAATACGTTTAATTTATAACCCATTATATATTTTTTAATTATAAATTAAACGTCTTTAGCAGAAAATCATTTTAATTCCAAATTCATCTAAACATACTGAATGACTCTGCTTTTGCGGAAAATCCAAAATTATATAATTCTCCGCGATGGCGCACTTGTTGGGCCGGAAACTTTGTTTTTGAAAGTTGTTAACGATCTCCGTTAATGGTGAACCCAACTTTTGTTTTACTAAATAATTAAAAAGTATTATAAGGCTCTTGCTATGATAATTATGACAGTATATTAAAAATGTTCGGGACGCAGCAAGTGCATCATAGTAGTGAATTTTCATAAGAATTTTACACTATTAGTAAAGTATGTTATTAAAACTAATTCTTTAAATTTAAATGAACTTGGGAGACCGGTTTTAAAAGGCCCAGTTAGCGATTATTTAAATAAGTTTCTATTTTATATGGAGCTAGAAATTTATAATTTGGTAGAGATATATGTAAGTACTGCAAGTCTCTTTAAAAAGATTGTGTTACAAATTTCATTAAAGTTACAAAAGTTTTCTAGAAAAAATAATTATTTACAAAGGGAATGTAACTGCCAATGCATAAATATGGCACGTATTTTTCCTTTTAATTGCTTGGATGGTTTTGTTTTAGTCAACCCAATCGAACTAGTTTTTGCAAACAAAACAACAAAAAATATTTCTTAAAACCAACTTGTAGTTATCCGCGCAGCTCATTATGTTATTTTTCTTTAATTTAGTACGCAGGCTCCATTTACATAGGTGTTACTATGGTTCAAGATTGAAGATTCTAGCTTAATAGGAAATTGAGTTATCGGATTTCAAATATTTAAAAAAAAACTCTCTACCATAATGTGTTTGCTGCACCTAGACTTTTTTCAACACTTATTTACTGTTTCTGTATCCACACTTTTTGAAAATGATAAAATATTGTAGGTCTCTATCTAAGACTGACAAACAAGGCAACCTAAATTTCATTTTTGGAAAAATATTTTAAACAAATAAAATGGGGTAACAATTTAAACATAAATTGAAAATCTTGGTTTGCTGCTGTGTCGCAGAGGTTCGCCCTTCTCTTCTGCATGCATACAACCACCCTCAATGCATAAACAAGAACAACGTAAACAAGTAAAGTCTATTGGGAACAACCCGCCAGAAAGTTACTGGTAAATATAGAGATAAAGATAATTTTAAGGAGGTATAGCTGTAAAATGGGATAAAGGCAGCTTATAGAGGTCCAACTAAGCTGGTTTTTTACACTTTTTGATCACATTTACTTTCTATCTTCTTACCCGCCCAACACCCCTATTCACTCCTGGTCCCGTAACTTTCTTGGGGCCTGTTTACAAGAAATATTTCTGGTGGTTTGTGCATCCAGAAGGAGATTTAAGCATGTTCTGATTTTTTTTCTAAAATGCCCCTGTGTGATAATCTGCAAATTTACCAAAAATTTAATTTTTATTTACAAAACGAATGTACCTGCCAAATTATGAACGTGGCAGGCATTTTCCCTTATTAGTCGCTTGGATGATCCGTTTTAGTCCTCTCAAACGAAACAGTTTCTGCAAACAAAATAACGAAAACGGTTTATCATAGCTCGTGAAGCTCATTGTGTTATTTTTTAAATTTAGTACCCACGCTGCTTTTATGTACGTTTTTACCCACGCTGCTTTTATGTACGTTTTAGTATCTATCAAAACTGAAGATTCTAGTTTAATGGGAAATTGAATCACCTTTGGAATATTTTTACGAAAGGTCGCTACCATAACGCACTTGCTGCAGCTAAACCCTTTTCCAAATTTATTTACTATTGCTGTATCCATACTTTTTGAAAATGAAATAAATAAATATAAACAATAAAAATTTTTGAAATTAAAATTTTAATAATTTACAAAACATCTGTTTATTGGTATAATTTAAAATAATGCATGATATTATGTAGTTTCATTTACCTAAAATTTTCCAGATACGACATGAAGAGTAAATAATAATGAAAATTCACTAAAGAAGCTGAGTCTTACTATTGCTTATGACATCTGTAAAGAAAGAAGAAGAAGAATATAACCTCGAATTCGACTCGTCCCCTCCTGTCAGTTTGCAAAGTAACAAATCACAATGACAAATATCTAACTGGCGTTATCAGATTTAACTATGAGAGGACGATGGGTTTTAAATACCTTGAAGATAATTATACATAATAAAACGTTGTTCTAGATTGCCTTTAAACAAATTAAATAACTTTCATTAAAATTTTTATTTATTACTATATATTTTCCTGGTATCTTCAAATTCAGATGACAGTTTTGACAAATGACAACCCCGCTGATTGTTTATTGTGACATATTTTTCGAACCTGTTCGTTTGAA
>OZ023268.1:26003470-26043470 GCA_964006375.1 Tillus elongatus | reverse complement strand
AATTACCTACCAAAATTTAGATCTGTAGGTTTAAAGATAAAAACTTTATAGGCATTTAAAGAAAAATAAATTGGGATTTTCCTCAAAACGTTAAATTCGATTTGAAACGTCAAAATTGGCAATGTTTAGGCAAAGAACGTGAAACAAATACGGATTGTGAAAGAAAAATGTTTCAAGAAGAGTGTTCCGCGAACCCTTAAGCTTCAGCTTCAAACGTCATTGCCTTTTATTTTACTAAAATATTTACAAAAAACTCATTTCAAATAGACCCTTTCTCTGGTGCTTTGGCTGTCGGTTTAGTTAAGTTGATGCTTTCGCTGTAGGTTTAGTTAAGTTTATGGTTTAATCGTCTATAATTTTTAGCTAATTTTCGTAGAACAAACTCCTTAATGCATTTTTATATTTTTTATCGAAATATGATGCATGTTTGTAAGAAAAAAATCTGGACGCAGTAAGTGCGTTTTTGTAGCGATTTGTCGTTGCTATTAACGTAAACTAGCAAACCAACATTTAAGCTTATTTTCGGAAAACTTTTGTATATTTTCAAACCATAAGTAATTTTGATAAAATATAGTACATTGTTTCTACTACATGGCTAAACCGGTAATCAGATTGATGCCTGCTCGCATTTGTTATTAAAAATATTGTTGAGAATCGAACACGGCTTATGTTATTGCATTTTTGCATTTTCCATCGAAATATAATGCATGTTTGTAAGAAAAGAAATTCGGGACGCAGCAAGTGCGTTATGGTAGCGAATTTTCATTAAATGCTTAAAATTTGAATAGCTCAATTTGTTATTAACCTATAAGGTTGACCAAGAAACCTATTTTTTCTGGAATCCTTTAAGTTTACTTTCGAAAATTTTTGTACATTTTCAAACAAAAAAAGTTATTTTGATTAAACACGGCACATTGTTTCTGCTATATAGGTTATGCTGGTAACCAAATTTGACATATTTGGTATTAAAAACAATTTTATGAAAATTCGCTACCATAACGCACTTGCTGCGTCCAGACTTTTTTTACTTGGCCAAAGCAAAATTGTTACCATGCGTTTTAACATAAAAAATTCACAAGCCAACTGAATATAATCAAATAATAATATCTAGGTTGTTATCATAGTTTGGAGGAGAGTCGCTTGTCGTAGCAACCACCATTTTCAATCTCCACCAATTATTGTTATTTTTCTGTTACGTTCGTGCAATTAGATTAGATTTTCCAAAACCTTTCTTCTCTCGTTGCCTCTTCTTCCTTTTTATTCATGAATTTTCGTAGAAAAAAATCACTGATCAGGAGATAGCGACCCCCTAAAGCACAAATCCGTGGTCAGTTTTAATTAATTAATTAATTAATGCATATATATATATATATATATATATATATATATATATATATATATATATATATATATATATATATATAGGTATCACACCGATAACTTAAATTCTAAGGGTGTGTATACTTTCCTTTTTTATTGTTTTATTTCAACAACACACCACGAGGGCTTACAGCCTAAATACTATCGTACCGTGGGTGTCGACAAGGAGGAAAGAGGCAACTTGAAAAACATGTGCCGGCAAGGAATTCCACAACTTGGAAGTCCTCGGGACAAAAGAGCGGGCATAGCAAGATGTTCTTTGTCTTGTGACCTGGACAGTAAAAGGGTGCATTCGCTCTATTCTTCTGGTAGATCTGTTGGGGGCAGCAGATAGAGGAACCATGGAAGAAAGCTCCTCTGAGCAGTGCCCCTGCAAATATCTATAAAAGAGAGGGAGGTCACCAACGGCACGCTGGTGGGGAAGGGATGGCAGCCTTTGGGTAAGGGTAGAGTCACCGATGAGACTTATAGCTCTCTTCTAAATGGAGTCCAGGATAGAGAGTGTAGAAGCAACAGCAACACCGCAGATGTGGGAGCAGTATTCGAGGTTTTGTCTTATTTGTGAAGTATATACAGTATAGAGATTAGCTGGTGAAAAGTATTTGCGAGCCCGGAAGAAGAAACCTAATTTCTTAGCAGCCGCTTCTGCAATTGATGTGACATGTTGGTGCCAATTGAGATTTCGATCCACAGAGATGCCAACAAGTGAAAAGGACTCATTACTTTGAATAACTTGGTTGTTTATTGTGATGGGTCTAGGGCTGGTGTATCTTTTATAAGAAAGAAAGCAAGACTGTGATTTGGTGGGGTTGAAGTGTACAAGATTTCTACTTCCCCAGTCTAATATTTTTTGGAGATCCACGGAAATAGAACCCTCCATGAGCCTGCGATCCTCACCTAATTGGGCTAAAGAGACAGGTTTAGAATATTGTATATTTGAGTGGAGGGTGCTGTTGTCCGCGTAACTGTGAACTGGGTTGGATGTGCTAGAGAAAAGGTCATTGATGTGGAGAAGATACAAAGTAGGGGCTAAAGCTGAACCTTGAGGAACTCCTGCATTAATTGGATACAGTTTACAGGAATGGCCATCCACGACAACAAAAATGCTCCGGTTGGAGAGGAAATTTGCTGTCCACGTACAGAGTTTTGGTGGTAGGCCATAGGCCGGTAGTTTATTAAGCAGCGCTGCGTGACAGACCTGGTCGAATGCTTTGGATATGTCTAGAGCGACATCTGGGATTCGCCATGTAGTTCCATAGACTTGTTCCAAAAATGGGTGACAAAGGAAAGGAGGTCGGCAGTTGATCTGCGCTGACGGAATCCATACTGCCTGTCGTGGATTAGACTGTGTTTTTCAAGAAATTTTAGTAATTCGGTTTATATAATTTTCCATCACTTTAGAGATGACTGAAAGGAGAGAAATAGGCATGTAGTTGATAGGAAGCGCTTTCGATCCTTTCTTGGGGACGGGTTGTACTCGAGCAGTTTTCCAGTTACTAGGGAATATGCCTCTATTGTAAGATGTCTGAAACAAACGATTCAGGACAGGAGCAAGTTCTGGTGCGCATTTCTTTAAAACAATTGCTGGGATCTCGTCAAGGCCAGAGGCTTTTCTGGTATTAAGAGAAGAGAGCGTCTTTCGTACCATGTTAGTTTTGAAAATGATATCCGTCATTTTATGCGCGACATTGGGGACTGTTGGTGGTTGAACAATTGGAGGTGGGTTGAGAGTAGAATTGCCGGCGAACAACGAGGCAAAAAATTCAGCCTTGCCCAGGGCGGTAGAAACAAATTCATCCCCTGAGACAAGGGGTGGGAACGTGTTCTTGCAGAAATTATTTCCAATAGATTTAGCAAGAGTCCAGAAGGGTTTGCTGCCGCTGGAGCTTAAGAGGACTTTGTTTTTGGTGTGGTTATTAAACGGTTTTTTTTCCTCAGAAAAATGCGGACATAGCGGTTTCTTGCGTCGTTAAATGCTTGACGGTTTTCTTGACTGGGATTATGTAGGAGCGAACCTCCAAACCTTCAAGTCTGGAATTAACAAGTTGCCTCTTTCCTCCTTGTCGACACCCACGTTACGATAGTATTTAGGCTGTAAGCCCCCGTGGTGTGTTGTTGAAATATATATTAAAAAAGTCTTTTTCTCTCTATCTTATTCTACGCCACTGTGAATCACCAGATAAAACACAATGCAGAGATATACAACGCTACAGAATGGTAAATGTCGCAGCTTCCACCTTCAAAGTTAGTGGGGTTGACTATATCAACTTATGAATGTACCTTAGTGATATTTGCATTTATACATAGACGAAAACCTAATATCTGATGTGATGTGAAAACTCTCTGACATGATTGTTACATATGGTTTTTTAAAAGGATAATTTGCATACATGTCCACGAAACATGGAGTCAGGTAGTAGAATTACGTATTCCTCAAACTTTTCCTATGCTATCTGCAGGAAGAGCCACAGTCAGAGATATGATTTATAATTTTTTATGTTAGATGACTTTTAAATCAGTATTCAAGATATTCAGAGAGTTTTTTTAAGAAGCGGTGAAATTGATATTTTGTATCGTATAATATAAGGTTAATTGAAAAATACGTTAGGTTTATATGGGGTGAATAATACCACTTCAATTTTTTAACCAATTGTGTATAATATAGCACGCTAACAAATTTGTAAATTCGATATTTAAACAAAGAAATTTATTTCAATTTCATAGATGAATGCTTGTTGATAAAATTAAAATAAATATTCATTTAACCCGCGAAATCATGTTAATGATTTTATAAACGATTCAGCATAACCAATTGTTTTGCTACTGTCATGGAGAGAGTTTTAATATCTTTTGATTTTTAAGTATCTTTATACTGTGAAAATATTTGGCGATAATCGAAAAATATTATTCTATAAGAAAGCAATGAAAATTCACTGCTTTACTTGCACATCGTCACAACGCGTGAAGTATCGCATCGGCAACAAAAATTTCGAATTTTTTTTCGCTTAGACGTCGTAAAAAGGGTCAAAACACATAGAAAACATGATTTGGGACCAAAATTTTGTTTGTCTGGCGGTCTGTATGTCTGTCTGTTTGTAGTCACGATAACTTTAGAACGAATTGAGATATCGTCTTCAAATTTAGTATACAGTTAGCACCCGACAAATTAACGGTTCGGATTGTTTTCGGGTAAAATCGCTCCAGAAGGTAGAGGATGAATGGGGGGTGATTTGGTGAAAACTGACATTTTTAGTGAATTTTTATTTTAAAAAAATTCACTATTAGAGAGGTATCGGATAGTGAGACTTTGCAAAAAATTTTTTAAATGAGCGCGAATTTGGGCCCCTAGTACCCATATTCGGGGCCACTTTCGATTATATATATATATATATATATATATATATATATATATATATATATATATATATATATATATATATATATATATATATATATATATATATATATATATATATATTTATGTATCCAACCGATAACTCAACAAATAATTAACCGATTTTAATGAAACTCGACAAGTGCCTTTCTTTTATTAATAACTTATATAACTTTTGAAATAATTGATCTAAAGAAATGCTGTTTTCGCCAGTCTTCTTCTTATTTTTTTGACTTTGTTTCTGGGTATCTTTTTTTATACTCACACATACTTTAACCGGAAATGACAAAACGTAATTTCAAGGATAGGGCAACTTTGTAATTTAAAAGACCAATATGTTCCCTTTCCAAATGCCAATGCCATACTTGTTACAGTTATTATACAGGTTGATGGTTTTACAAGCCTTTAAAATAAATATTCCGTTTTATGTAAAATCTGCGAAAAAAGGTATGTTTCGCAAAGTCGACTATTGAAATAAAGCACAGCAACACTTGCAAACGTCAAACTAGTTTAATAAACACACAGATACGTGAATTATTCTAAGAGGAATGTTTACTTTAAGTAAAAAAGCCAAGTGTGTAATCTTTTATGCTGAAACTAAATCTTATACAACTCAAAGAAGATTTAGAACTATGTTTAACAAGGAACCTCCAACAAAAAAATTCAATTAAAACACGATATACAAACTTTTGAAATTCGGGTTATATAGAACGTAAAAAAAAGAACTTTAAATGGTGAAAACAGACTTAAAAGGGCAATTGAAATTTTACAAAAAACAGAAAACTATCCTATGTTATCAACAAGAAAAATTTCATCTGCAACAGGTATTCCGAAAACTACTGTCCATTCTTCTTCTTCAAGTGCCGTCTCCTCTTAGAAAGTTGGCTATCATCATGGCTACTCTCACTTTTGATGCTGCAGCTCTGAACAACTCAACGTAACTACAGTTGTACCATTTTCTCAGGTTATTTAGCCAGGAAATGCGTCTTCTTCCTTTGCTTCTCTTTCCCCGTATCTTTCCCTGCATAATATTCTGCAACAATACATATTTCTCTCCTCTCATCACGTGGCCCAGATATTGCAGCCTCATTATTTTAATTGTGTTCAATATGTCTTTTTCTTTTCTCAATCTTCCCAGTACCTGCTCATTTGTTACCATGTCCATCCAACTTATCCTCAAGATCCTTCTATATGACCACATCTCAAATTCCTCCAGTCGACCACTTATATCTTTCTTTAACGTCCATGATTCCATCCCATACAGCAACACCGAGAAAACGTAGCATCTCAATATTCTGACTCTAAGTTGTAAGTTAAGATCTCTCCTGCATAACACGCTTCTCATTCTGTTAAATATGGTTCTGGCTTGTCCAATTCTTGATTTAATTTCTTCAGTGTACTCATTATTTTCATTGACAGTTGTTCCCAGGTACCTGTACTTACTGACTTTCTCTACTAGTTCTCCGTTGATCCATAGGTTTTCTTGTTGCTGAACTGATTTTGTAATGGTCATAAATTTGGTCTTTTTGATATTTAAGGTAAGTCCGCTCTCCTCGCCACTCGTCACTACTTGCTCTACTAAGCTCTGTAAATCTTCCATTGTTTCGGCAATGAGTATGGTGTCGTCTGCATACCGGATATTGTTAATGGGTATTCCATAGACCTTTACTCCTATTGTTGTTTCTACCAAGGCTCTCTGAATGATTTCTTCCGAGTAAAGATTAAATAATAGCGGCTATAGTACACATACTTGCCTTACACCACGTTGTATTTTTATTTCTTCTGAGACTTCATTGTCCACCTTGATATTAGCCGTCTGGCTGTAGTATAAATTATTTATTATTCTAATATCTTTGATGTCTATATTTTTACTTTTAAGTAACTGAATGAGGTGGTTGTGGCAGACTATATCAAATGCTTTGTTATAGTCAAGGAAACAGAGATACATCGGCTGATTGATGTCCATGCATCTTTGAGTCAACACATTGAAGGCAAACAAGGATTGTCTTGTTCCCATTGCATTTCTGAAGCCAAATTGGGTTTCGCTAATATATTCTTCAAATTTCCTAAAAATTCTCTGGTGTATTATATTTGGGAATATTTTGAGCGCGCGACTCATTAGACTGATGGTTCGGTGGTCGCTACATTCTTGTGCATTAACCTTTTTTGGGAATGATTCCTGTGTTGTATATGGTGTTAAATAGTTCCACCAATATGCCCATTTGATCTTCTGTGATTAGTTTAATTATTTCTTCTAGAATTTCGTCGGGTCCTGGAGCTTTATTAGACTTTGACATTTTACCGCGTGCATTACCTCTTCCTTTGTTATTGTTAGGCCCAAATCTCCTTCTGTGTCCTCTTCTACTATTTCTTGTTGTCTGTCATCGTCGAATAGTTCCTGGGTATACTCCTTTCATCTTGCCAGCTTCCATGCAGTGTCTGGGATTATTTTGCCATCTCTGTCCAGCAAAACATTGCTTTGGTTTTGCCTTTTTATACCAGCCACCTCCCTAATTTTTTTATAGAGGTTGAGATCATCGTGTTTCATTGTCAAATCTTCTATCTCCGCACATTTTTCTCTGTACCACTTTTGTTTGGCTTCACGTTTTTTTTTCTTATCTCACTATGTATATAGTTATATGCATTGTTGTCTTTGTTTTTGTACGTTCCTCTTTCTTCCATTAGTTATAAAACTTCGTCAGTTATCCATGGTTTTTGTTTGTGAACAGTATTCTTTGTTTGCAGTAACTTTTGTTGAAGTCGTTGTCGTGGTTTTGATGGTATCCCATATTATTTTTGGATCTTCATTCGGTTCAGCTCTGATCTTACTTAGTTCGTTGTTAAAATTCTTGGTCAATTGTTCTTTCATTATTGGGCTTTTAAAGTTTAAAGTTTGTAGATTTTTTTGTTTTGTTGGGATTTTGGCTTTTTCAGTCGTACTCTGAGCCTTACTATTACTGGATTATGATCTGTTGCTGCATCTGCTCCAGGATAAGCCTTAGCCGACATTATGGAGTTTCGGTACCTTTTATTAATTAAGACGTAATAAATTTGTTTCCTAGCTATGTGTTTGGTGTTATCAGCGGGTGATTTCCAAGTATAAAGCCTCCTATCAGGCAGTTTAAAGTATGTGTTTGTAGTCACCTTGTCTTGCTCTTGACAGAACTGTGCCAATATATCCCCCCTTTTATTTCTTGTGCCCAACTCAAAATCACCAATATAATCTTCTACTTTCCCCTTTCCGACATTTGCGTTGAAGTCTCCCATTATTATCGTTATATCCCTGTTCTTTGTGACATCCAGAGCTTCTTGAATTTCATTATAGAATTGTTCGATTTCTTCTTCACTCTTATCGGAAGTGGGGGCGTATACTTGAATGATGTTAAGTATTCTTTGGGTTGTTGTTGTTGCTCTTATCATCATTACTCTATCTGAGATGGGGATGAAGCCAGTTATAGCTTGACAAAAGTTACCTTCCACCACAATCGCTACTCCGTTTCGGTGATTTGCGTCGTTGTTACCCGAGTAGTAAATCTTTGACTGATTAATCTTCATTTCATCTTAATTAGGCCATCTAGTTTCACTGAGTCCCATTATGTTCACATTGAGTCGCTGCATCTCTTGAAGCACGTTGTGAATTTTACCTGCTTCGAACATGGATCTGATGTTCCAGGTACCGATCCTTATGTCTATTTCCTTTTTCGTAGCTGCATTTCAAACTGTCCCCCTTGGAGATCCGAATAGGAGACTAGAAACTCCGGAATTTTTCGCCTTGAACTCAGCCATGTTGATTAACTAGGGATATCCATTTGGATCTTTACTGCAGTGGTTTCCCGTTGCCTTCTGCATCTTCCTGCCGTTCACCATTCATTGGTTTCTCCGCCTTTAGAGATGATTTCTCATCTCAAGGGCAAAAAGGTGCCCTATCTCTTAGTAGAGTTGGTTACTTATACCGGTAACTGTTCGGTCAGTGCTAGTTTTGGTCCGCCCCGAGTTTTTGATTTCCTCGGTACCACCTATATCTATGAGGCGTTCCCCTATCCGCCACCTGGAAGGCGCCCGATGGAGGACTAGCAACCCCACACGGGGTTGTCCATACTCTTATGAAAAAAGTATCAAACTTGAACGCCTATAAAATTCAGACCCATCAAGAATTAAAGGAAACTTTATTTCCTAAACGTTTTGTACAGCACCCTGTATATGTAAAAATATTGTTAGTTTGCTGCTAACGTTAGTACCTGCAATTTTTGTTCTAAAAGTTTTTTTATTATTGAATAATAAAGGAGATATTGAAGTTGAATGCACTGTTGGACCAGCCTGTATATCTCTTTGTTATGTTAAGTAATACAGTTTTTATTAAAAACGAAAAAACAGAAACATTTTGGCTCTTACAAAACTTAAACTGACGCCGAATGCGTGTTCTATTTGAAGTATTTTTTTTCAACATTCTAAAGTCGCCATCGCCTCATTAGTGAATTTTGTCTGCGAAAATCCACTAAACGTCATAACTTGTGTATGCATAGGACACCACCTAAATTCTAAATAATTGTAAACATAAGTAATTGTCAAAGGTCTCTGATGATGCTCACCCTATTCCTGATTTTAAAATTACGTGTATATCCTAATTATTTGAGTTTGTCTTCGATAATATGTTTTACAATAAAATATAGATTTGTCAGCGAACTTAAAAGATTAGAAATTTTCGGGACGCAACAAGTGCATTATAATGGCGAATTTTCATAAGAATTGTACACTATTATTATACGGCATATTAGTAAAGTTAATACTTTAAACTTACACAGACCTTCAGTGTCGATTTTAGAGGTCCTAGTAAGCGCACATTTGAAGAATTCTTTCGAAAGTGTTACCAATGATATCTCTCTATTATCAAATAAATCTTGAGTTCTAACTCCTTTTGAGAAAAATGCTCAAAACTCAATTTTCTATGAAGCTAAAGAATTAAATTTTGCCATATCTGTAGATAGTGTAAGTATCTTTAAAAGAAACTTGTTTTACAAATGTCATTAAAGTTATACAAAAGGTTCCCAGAAGCAAACTTTATTCTTATTTAGAAAACTAAAGTATCTGCCAAATTATAAACGAAGCAGTTATTTTTCCTTATTAATCACCAGTATGATTTCGTTTTAGTCAACCTCAACAGTCAATATCAACAATAACAAAATTGTAATTTCAGACTCAAAGGTGACAAACTTATTCAGTCGTTTTAAACAAAAATAAGATCTTGTTCAAAACGTATGAAATGTGTGCACTATTGTTTCTCCAAATGTCAAAATAAAAGATAAAAAAACATACATTCATTAAACTGGATTCGATCGCGTAATATTCTGCTTAGGAGGGAAGCAATTAAATTCAATTCAAATGGTTTATTTAGTATAAGGTGGTTACAATATTTTACAATAAGTCAAATAATGTGCTTTAGTCTAACATACTCATTATACATATTGTTTGTAGTTAGATATAATAACAAATACATGGTCCCTATCATATTTTCGAAGAATGGGAAGCTTGACATTTGTCAAACTAAAGTAATTTTTATGTCCTACAAATTTAAAAATTTTGGTGAAAAATGGGTTGCTTGTAAAGAATGGCAGTTAGAAAGACATTATCGAATAGCAGAGATTTATGGCAAATGAAGGTGATGGTTGAAGTGTTAGAAGGTGCGAAATAGACGAGAAAAAGAATTTAAGTTTGGTACGTCAAAATCTGAAGTTTATTTAATTTGGTGTCGGACTGTCAAACTATTTAGGATTCAACCTTCTAAATTGTGTTATATGATACACCACAAGTCGCATAAGTCTTATTGTATTAACATAATGTATAATTTTTGCCAATAAACAATAATACTATGATTTATCCATGGATAATGTTGATTTAAACGATGTCTTAATTTAAGAACAATCTTAAGGGAGTTTATAGAATTTTGTATGTGTATATTTTGGTTTATATTTAATCTACATATTTTGTGAACTATGACAAGAAAAGCAGCTAAAAAACCTGCCTCGAGTAATTCAGTGTTTTAGTTTTAGTATATTATGCTAGTAGGTATTTACAAATTATTTAGAATCTATTTACAAACTATTTACATTTTACAATCTTATATATATATATATATATATATATATATATATATATATATATATATATATATATATATATATATATATATGTATAATTTTCAATTAGTGAGAAGCATCCTTTCATCGTAACTTAGTATTCAATTTGCCGCACTGCCCCAGAATTTGGTACGAGAATACGTAAGTTTGTGTTTAAAATTAAGGTTTGGGTTGTTGGTTCTTGTACGGTAGGAGGGAAGCACGGTAGCCCCTGCGCTATCTAGGCACGCGTCAACAAATGTTTTACTGGCGTCATACCTTAGATCGGCTTCATTCCGGGATATTATATCCAAACTATACGTAATTAATTAGAGAATTAGTAGAATTACCATTGAAACACATCCCACGACTGTTTTGGTCTTATATGACGTTGTATGTTTAAGTTTAAACATAAAATAGACTATTTTAGAAACATTTTTATAGAGACTTGGCTTGATTTTGTTTACATTTCTAGTACCTATATCATACGACAACATAATATATCAATGCTGCGCTAAACTGTATTTGAGGCCGCTCATAAAGCTACAAATATAGTGTCTTTCAATAATTGATTGAACGTCCCAGGTAAATAACAATTGGCAAATTTTTAATTTCATGTCGTCTATCATTTTCCATAATTGCGGCCGAGATTTTACGATTGTTGGTTCGGCTAGTATGTATTATGCATGGTATATATTTAGTTTGGTCGCGTTGATGTAAGGTTTATACCTGTTGTATGAAACAATCTGCGCGTGGCAGTTAACTGCCCTGTCTGTCAGAGATTGGACTTTAATCACTAAGTCCATTCAAACGCATGTCTTTGGAATTTTATTTTTAAGTTGGGAAAAACTCTATATATTGTATACCAAGTTACTTAAAAATCACAACATATGTTTATTTGCTCTATTTCTAACCACATGTAAAGTCTCATTTCAGTTGCTCTGATACTTACAAAAATATAGCGTTTTCAAACAGTTTTCCCCGATTTTCCACCGGAAAAACTTGAGTATAAAGGCTGATTAACGAACTCGACCTCGGTTTTCGACCAGCAAGATTTTTTCCAAGTTTGATTGAAATCAGTTTAGTATTTTTTGAGTTATCGCTCGGATACAGACATATCTCTATCTCGGTAAGCGATAGAGAAAGGACCATCATTTTGGCAAAACAGGTGCGCAATACGATTGTAATTATTCTAGTGTACACTAAAGCCAGACTAGATATACAGTGCGTTCACAAAAGGACATCCACTTCTGACAACTTCAACAATCAAAAACTATTTTTTTTTTTCAAACAGAACACCCTGTATATTATTATATCGTTGAACTTTACATTTAATTACCTTTCATCCTATGTATGCATACCTATACAAAAACTTAAAACATTTTGAGATATATGATGAAACAACAAATTTAGAATGAATTATACGGCTATTCATGTGTAGGAGCTAAGGAAGATCTAGTATAAGCTAATTAGTTGGACTTTGGATAATTTATTTAATCGATTTCCTGATAAGCCACTCATATTTTGGAAATTATGAAATCAGAGACACACCTAATATCCATTATATTTTTTACGAATTTTATGCAAAGTCTATGCAGTTAAAAGTATACATTTATCATTCTTGAAGGAATACCAACACATTTAATAAATATTCACTCTTTCACTTGGTTGTAGACCTTTATTGTAAACAACATTGTACATCAACATTTTCCCCTTTAATCATGTTGACTGCTTTGCTTAACTTTTCCTCGACATACTTTACATATTATCTGCTCTTGTTTACAAAGTGTGCTTTGCTTAGAAATTTAAAAGTTGACAAACCCGCGGCACTTTTTGACACTGTCAAAGAGTATTCTGTTAATTGTAGTTTAAAAAAATCCTCCGAAAAAAAAAATGAATTATTCTGAAGCTGAATTACGAGATATGCTCTTACCTTTGGGCGAATGTGATAGTAATACAATATTAGCATCCAGAATTTATCACCAACGTTTTCCTGACAGGCGATTCCCAACCAGAACGTCATTCAAAAGGCTAAACACCCGTTTTTCCACTACAGTCAGTGTAAAATATTGCAATAATGCCAGGGGTTCATACAAAAATGATGAGCTAACGCAATGATCCACAAACCGGTACGAGAAAAATATCAAGACAACTTAACGTAGGCGGTTGGTCAGTGAGAAAGGCTTTGAAAAGAAACCGTTACAGTGCCTACCATGTTTCAAGGCAGCACGCTTTACAAGAGGCAGACTACAGAAATAGGGTGCAATTTTGTGAGTGGGCAGTAGAAATGATGGACAATGATCCTCATTTCTTTGAATATGTACTTTTCAGTGATGAATATTCATTTAGTAGTACCGGTAAGCCAAATCAACACAATATTCACTACTACGCAGATAGTAATCCCCATTTTAGGCATACTGTGGAAAACCAACATCGATAGACTGTAAAAGTATGGGCAGGATGTTTTGGCAACTACATCATTGGGCCATATTTTTATAAAGGCACTCTGACAGGCCAAAGGTATTTTAATTTTTTAGAAAATGTTTTGCCTGAATTTTTAGATAACGTGCCATTAGAAACGCTGCGACGAATCTGGTTCCAACAGGATGGCGCACCACCTCACACAACGTTACGTGTCCGAGATTGGCTCAATAATAATTTTCCTAATCGCTCGATTGGTCGCGGGGGACCAGTTCAGTGTGCCCGAAATTGGTGATGCATGTATTGCGATCTCCGAAACTGTTAGAGATAGGAAAGCTGTTAAATAGGGAAAGTTTTAGACAATTCTGTTTGTAATTGAATGCCGTTTAGTTTACGATTTTATCTCTTGTGGTTTTTACGATATTTGAAAAAACTAAAATGACGCATTTTCGAAAATACCCTGTATTTTCTTTATTTAAAAAAGTTTCTGAATTCTGTAAAAACTTTCTTATGGCAACTTTTTTACGTAGGAAATGCCTATGTAGTCAGATTTAGTTTCCAACGTTTCGATAGTTTGGAACCATCATCAACTTTGTTTTTTCATATGGGCGCCACATTGGATTTTCACGGTTTTGAAATGCCCATGTTTTTACCTTTACAAATAGGTATCACACTTAGTGAAAAAAGTTACGTTATGGGCTGAAAAATGAAAAAATATGATTTTGTTACGAATTTGGCAACGTCGCACGAAGAAACACTCACACTTAAGGTGATTCTACTGCATTTAATCTCTTAACTACAATTAATAACAACATATCCTTATAAGGAATAGTTTCTTCTATGGGAAAATCTTTTGAAAACATAGAAATTACTCTTTTTGAAATTTTAAAACAATAATGTGTCAAATGATATAATAATTACCAAAATAAATTGTCTAATTTAACGTTCAAAATGCGACCCATCTGCTTCCATACATTTCTCACATTTTTTATCACCGATTTGGTAACACGATAAATTGTGAAAGAATCATATCTAACAGTGGCCCGGTGCGGTAGCCAGCGAGATCTCCCGACCTCACTCCATTAGACTTTTATTTGTGGGGACATGTTAAACACGAAATCTATGAATTTGATCCCCCAGAAACCAGAGAAGTCCTCGAACAGCGAACGCGGGATGTTCTGTCCAATGTTAACCGTAACACAATTAATCGAGTTACCATATCGGTGATTAAAAAAATGTGAGAAATGTATGGAAGCAAATGGGTCGCATTTTGAACGTTAAATTAGACAACTTATTTTGGTAATTATTTTGTTATTTGACACATTATTGTTTTTTCCTTTCTTTTTTGTGTTAAAATTCCAAAAAGGGTAATTTCTATGATTTCAAAAGATTTTCACATAGGAGAAAATATTACTTATAAGGATATGTTGTTATTAATTGTAGTTAAGAGATTAAATGCAGTAGAATCACCTTAAGTGTGAGTGTTTCTTCGTGCGACGTTGCCAAATTCGTAACAAAATCATATTTCTTAGTTTTTCAGCCCATAACGTAACTTTTTTCACTAAGTGTGATATATATTTGTAAAGGCAAAAGCAGGGGCTTTTTAAAACCGTGAAAATCCAATATGGCGCCCATATGAAAAAAACGAAGTTGATGATGGTTCCAAAGTATAGAAACGTTGGAAATAAAATCTGACTACACAGGCGTTTCCTACGTAAAAAGTTGCCATGAGAAAGTTTTTACAGATTTCAGAAGTTTTCATAAATAAGGAAAATACAGGGTATTTTCGAAAATGCGTCATTTTAGTTTTTTTCAAATATCGTAAAAACCAAAATAAAGATAAAATCGTAAACTAAACGGCATTCAATTACAAACAGAATTGTCTGAAACTTTCCCCATTTAACCGCTTTCCTAGCTCTAACAGTTTCGGAGATCGCAACACATGCATCACCAATTTCGGGCACACTGTATATATATATTTATATATATATATATATATATATATATATATATATATATATATATATATATATATATATATATATATATATATATATATATATATATATATATATATATATAGATAGATAGATAAACATATAAAAATTTAAACGGACCTTAGTTTTTGGTTCTAGGGACCGAAATTCGTGCGCATCTGAAGAAAATTTTCTGAAAGCTTTTCATCGTGACCTCTCTATCAGCGAATTTTTTTAAAGAAAATGTGCTAAAAGTAACCAATTTAGAAATAATTTACGCTTGAAAAGCTCTACGTTAATAAAAATGCGGTACCGTAACATGCTGATTCAGAACTTTCTATTTACTTAAGATAATTAGTAAATAACTGCAATAACAAGACAATTCACATACTCGAATAAAAATAGTCACATCGCTTAAAAATTCATAGGAACTTTAGAAGCAAAATAAAATTTTAATATTACCTGCTCTGGTATTCCAGCGGTTACTCCCGAATCCGGATTTTAAGAAACGACATAACAATACAGAATAATTACAGTCGCACATGTCCACATCAAGGAATGTCAACTTCGTACGGTTACTTTTTACTCTTTTTATTGTGAAAGGGTGAAAACTTGTCGAATTTACCTGTGCAACACCTAAAAATCTTGTCAATAAGAAAGGGTTCCCGTCACGCCTCAAATTATTTAAAAGCGGTCGCATGGTGGTTAAGCAAGGATTTATATAATTTTAACAAGATTTGAAAAAGATCCGTACCATCCCGGAACTTAACCCTTGATATTGTTGGGGTTGACCGTGTGAAATTTATTTTTTTACGATTTTGTCAATAAAACCATCAACCCGAACGGGTTTATCCAGATACAAGTGTGAAACCGGGATGATTCGCAAATTTTTACACAAAAGCTCTTGAGAGTTTCAGGTTTGTAGTAAATATCTTTTAAATTGATAGGGTAAAATCTATCAATAGATTTATAATTTTGATGTCACTATTTCTAACGAAACTTTCTAGTAAAATTGGACATTGTCTGGACACGTTTCGGTTATTTTATATTTTTTGATTTCGGTTTTAATGCCACAACGAAAATATAATTTCAAAAAGTCCCAAGGGGTAAAGTGCGTTGTGGTATGGAATTTTCATAAAAAAAATTGCGGGTAGTTAAACATTCAATTAAAGTCTATATGCAACAAGTGCGTTATGGAAGCGATATTTCATAGAAATGATCGACGTATATATATATATATATATATATATATATATATATATATATATATATATATATATATATATATATATATATATATATATACATTGAAACTGACCTGGGTTATCTTACAGTTTAAGTCTCCTCACCGGTCAGGTTTTTGCACATCAGATTTTCTGTTTCCTAATTTACACTGTGTTTCCATTTCTCTTTATTGACTGATTAGGGTATATGAAATCGCAGTGAGTTATATATAGCTCATTGTTTTATAGTTACTTCGTTGCTCTCCTTAATAAACAAAAAAAGTTCGGGACGCAGCAAGTGCGTTATGGTAGTGAATTTTTATTAAATGGTTCAAATTTGAATAACTCAATTTTCTATAAACTTAGAAAGCCGAATTTTGGTAGGTAGTAAGGTCTTTACTAGGGCAGTGTATCCACAAAATTTCATTAAAATAACTATCTCCGTTATTATTAGAGATAGGGAGACGGTTAAATTAGCAATGTTTTGTGGAATTTCATACTCGTTCTACATATCACTTGTATTTTGCTCAGCTCTTTTCGTTTTCGAGTTAATTTGAAAAAACAAAATTTGCCGATTTATTGTTTCTTCAATATCTAAGTAGGCGTTGATCTGACACATTATCAGGACACTTTTTACAGAGTAATCTTTTTCTGCTATTCGCAACTTTGGATTGTCATTCGTTTTTGAGCTACATGGAAAATTATGTTAAAAGTAGAAGTCTATTGTTAGACTCCATGGCCTACTCCTTTTTGAACACTTTTTTTTTGTCATTTGTTTTCTGGTATTGGATTTCATAGCTTACTATCCTCAAAACGGTTTTTCTCAAAATTGTCAGTGCAATTACAAGATTTATCAAGCATGTTGTACATCATTAGAAAGCTCTTTTCACAGGCAATCACATGAGCAAAAAATCAAATATGGATGCAATAGTAAAAACAAACGTCGACAAGGAAAATTTGAAACTTGTCAAAAATGTTAGACATCATACTATGCTTGATGTTTATGAAAGCGTTTATATATCAAGGTTGATTAAGAACAAAACGTCATTAAATCGTGCAACACATTTAATTTCAAGCCCTTTATTTTCACTTTGCATTTGATCAGTTAAACACTCCTAATATGTCGGGAAGAATAATAAAGTGTTGTCAATAACTCGGCCGGTCTATACAGATACTAGGCTCTACTTTGAGTACTCGGCTGAAAAAATCCCATTTCGTTTTCTTTGTATCTAAGAAATCAATATAAATGCTTGTTTTTAGGTAGAATAATATAAATACTTGTTTTTATATATCATTTTAGTTACAATATTCATCCTGTGTTAAAGTTAATTGTGTGCGAACCAGTCGTTTTTGCTTTAAAAAGATGTGCTGCAGTTATTGGTTTGATGTGCTTATCGGCGTTTATCACGGGCTCGAGTATTCACATAGTGAATTTATAGATCAACAAAGAACGTGAGCTTCCTTAGATAACGCGGCACCTTTCATTTTAAGCCGATTATCCTTTAAATTAGATAAAAGTTCATACATTTGTCAACTAGAAGAATAAAGTAGTTCGTCAACCTCGTCCGTGCAATATAGACACAATAGACAAACGATGGGTCTCCGACTTCAATTTTTACCTTCGGCTTAGTTCGTCTATCTAGGTATGATATAAATACATTTGTAACTGTTAATTTAGTTCTCAATTTTTCATCCTTTGTTGATGCTAACGTGGTTGGTCAAACGATCGTAAGGTCTTTAAAAAATATGTGTTGTGGTGATTTGGGTTTTCCAATTGTGATTATCGGTGCTCATCACAGGTTCCAGTTTTCACATAGTTTCTTGGCGATTGTTCCGAAGAATTTTTTCTTGTTTATGTTCTTGCTTATGCATTGAGGGTGGTTGTAGGCATGTAGAACGGAGAGGACAACCCCTGTGACGAGGCCGCGAACCAAGATTTTCAATTTATGTTTAAATTGTTACCTCATTTCATTGGTTTAAAAATATTTTTGTAAAAATGAATTTGAGGTTGCCTTGTTTGTCAGTCTCACATAGAGAGCTACAATATTTTATCATTTAAGAAAAGTGTGGATACAGCAACAGTAAATAAGTGATGAAAAGGGTCTGGGTGCAGCAAGTACGTTTTGGTAGAGAATTATCGTAAAAAGATTTCAAATCCGATAACTCAATATCCCATTAAGTTATAATCTTCAATCTTGAGCGATAGTAAAACCTATGTAAATAACCTTTTTTGCTGTTTTGTTTGCAAAAACTAGTTCGAATGGGTTGACAAAAACAACCAAGCAATTAATAAGGAAAAATACCTGCCATATTGATAATTTGGCAGGTACACTCCCATTGTAAATATTTTTTTTCTTCTGGAAAACCTTTGTAACTTTAATGAAATTTGTAACACAATTTTTTCAAAGCGACTTGCATTATTTACATATATGTACCAAATTTGAATTTTGTAGCTCCATGGAAAATAGAAATGTCTTCAAATAATCGCTTACTGGGACCTCTAAAACCAATCTCTAAGATGAAAATTTAAAGAATTAGTTTTAATAATATACCTTACTAATAGTGTCAAATTCTTATGAAAATTCACTACTATAATGCACTTGCTGCGTCGCAAACTTTTGCTAATGTAAAATTAAATATTATTTCTGAACGCCATAACGTCTGGGTTTGACATGCTTAAAGGAACTTAAAGGCTTTTACTACCAGACAAACTGATTTATTCTTAAAACCCTACGCGTTTCAACACATTATCGTGCCATCTTCAGGGGTTTAGACCTAGAATGTGAAAAAGTGGTTGCCAGAAAACTATGTTTCTGGTAGGTCTACCATGCGAGTAACTAACACTGCAACTACAGAAATAATACAAAGTCCAGCAAAGCTAAATGTCAAATACAGAGTAGCCCTAACGACCATGCAATATTTAAACTGACATTACTGTCAGGAGTTATAAAATATTTCTATAAAAATGTACAATTTAACATTTAAAAAACTTAAAACGGGACTGGGGTCCCACAAATATGAACAACACTCTTATGGAGTCACAATCAATAAGTCAATGTCAACGGCGCGGAGAGAGAACCAAATAAACAACGGATTTTTGCTCTATGGCTAGAATCGATCACACATCATTCGGAGCACTACCATTGAAAGTTCCAGTCAGGTTTCTGCAAATGAAAGTCTATTCACTCAGGTTTTTCTGTATGTGAAAAGAAGGTTATTCTTGAACTTGGTACCAAAAGAAGCACTGTAATTATATGGCGCCAGAGCATTGAAAGTTTATTCAATAAGGTTTCTGTAAATGGAAGGAAAGTTCATGCTGCTGGTGTTTGAAACATTAAGAACATTATTATTGGAGCCATTTATGTACTTATAGATCTCCATTTGTCCTGGAGGAAATGAAGATCTACATGTTGACATTTTCTCCGCCAGCCGTAGTTCACATGTCACTTTTGGTTGTCATGTCACTTGTCACCTTCAGTTTGCATTTTTAGTGAATTTTCTTAGAAAAAATTCACTAATGAGGAGATCTCGACTTTTGAATTTTGAAAAAATTTCTTCAAATGAGCGCGATCTAGGACCCCTAGAACCCATATCCGGGGTCAGTTTCAATTTTTATATGTTTATATATATATATTTATATATATATATATATATATATATATATATATATATATATATATATATATATATATATATATATATATATATATATATATATATATATATATATATATATATATATATATATATATATATATGTATCACACCGATAACTCAAAAAATAATGGGCCGATTTTGATAAAATTTGGCATGTATCTTTCTTTTGTAAAAAGCTTGGATAAGTTCGTTAGTCAGGAAAATCGGACGAGGTTTTCCGGGAAAATTTTGAGTTTTCATTCGAAAAAAATTCTTATCTCAAAAAGTAATTAGCCGATTTTAATAAAATTTGGCATGTACCTTTCCTTTGTAAATAGCTTTGACAAGTTTGTTAGTCAGGAAAATCGGACGAGGTTTTCCGGGAAAATTTTGAGTTTTCATTCGAATAAAATTCTTATCTCAAAAAGTAATTAGCCGATTTTAATAAAATTTGGCACGTACCTTTCCTTTGTAAATAGCTTTGACAAGTTTGTTAGTCAGAAAAATCGGACAAGGTTTTCCGGGAAAATTTTGAGTTTTCATTTGAAAAAAAATTTTATCTAAAAAAATAAATAACCAAATTTGGTAGGTAGGTTTACGATATAAAAAGTAAACTACACACCAAAATTTAGATTTCTATGTTGCAATAAAAAAAAGTTATAAAATATTTTGTGCCAGATCATTTCTATGAAAATTCACTACCATAACGCACTTGCTGCGTCCAGGCTTTTTAAGTTAAATATCTAGAGATCCATGGGACTCCATTTTGTTCGTTTGATAAAATTAAGCTTAAAAATAAGCGTTTTTTGCATTCATCCTCTGATTTCTTCAAGTCTTGTGATGTTCCTGCCTTCCTGTTCTACGCAGATTCTGTTTGGTATCCTGAAGACAATAGATTAAAAGCCAAACTTTGACAATATTTCATATAGCATCTTTCTCTAATTGAGATAGGAAATTTGTGAGTATTAACCCAAATGTGGCATCCATCTCCTTCTTTTTTTCTGAATTTCATATGTTCTCGGGGAGTTCTGCTCAGCTGTGCAGCCTGCTTTGCTTTTATATTTGTGCTTGTCTATAGCTTTTAGTGAATTTTCTTTAAAAAAATTCAATAATGAGGAGATCCCGACTTTTGAATTTTGAAAAAATTTCTTTAAATGAGCGCTAATTAGGCCCCCCAGAAAACATATCCGGGGTCAGTTTCAATTTTTATATGTTTATATATATATATATATATATATATATATATATATATATATATATATATATATATATATATATATATATATACGTATCACACCGATAACTCAAAAAATAATGAGCCGATTTTGATCAAATTTGGTGAAAAAATTCCTTTTGCAAATGGCTTGGATGAGTTCGTTAGTCAGAAAATCTGCCTAGGTTTTCCCGGAAAATTTTGTATTTTCTTTCGAAAAAAAATTATATCTCCGGAATTAACAAAGTAAGGGCAACCAAATTTGGTACGCACGTTTACATCCTCATAGGTAAATTACCTACCAAAATTTAGCTATGTAGGTCAAAAGACAAAAAAGTTATAGGCATTTAAAAATAAATAAATTGAGGTTTTCCTCAAAACGTCAAAGTGGCGATTTAAAATGTCAAAATTGGCAACATTTAGGCAAATAACTTAAATCTAATACGGGCTATAGAAATAAAATGTCTCAAGAAGGATGTTCTACAAACCCTAAAGTCTTAATTTCAACCGTCATTGTCCTTCATTTTACTAAAATGTTTGCAGAAAATTCATTTCAAATAGACCCTTTCTCTGATACTTGGCAGTAGCCTTAGCTATAGAGTTTATCATTTAATGGTATATAATTTTTGTCGAATTTTCGTAAAAAATTAATAAAGCTCAATATATCCGTTATTATTTAAGATATGAAGAAAATTTGTATATATTAATTATAGGGTGTCCTGAGCTACATCTTAAAATAATATTTCTGCAATCACAGGGTGGTCCATAAGTCGTTGGTGATACAAATTTCCTTTTTTTAATTAAACACGCCTTATGTTATTGCATTTTTGCATTTTCCATCGAAATATAATGCATGTTTGTAAGAAAAGAAATTCTGGATGCAGCAAGTGCGTTATGGTGGCGAATTTTGATCAAATGCTTCATATTTGAGTAGCCCAATTTGCTATTAACCTATAAGGTTGACGAAGAAACGTGTTTTTCGGGAACATTTTAAGTTTACTTTTGGAAATTTTTGTACATTTTCACACAATAAAGTTATTTTAATGGAACATGGCACATTGTTTTTACTATATAGGTTATACTGGTAACCAAATTTGATGCCTCCTTTCTTAAAAAACACACATATTTGTTATTAAAAAGATTTTTATGAAAATTCACTACCATAACGCACTTGCTGCGTCCAGAATTTTTTATGTAATTTGACTAGTTTGAATTTAACTTATTGCTTGTGGCTCCATAAAAGTGTTGTTCATATTTGTGGGACCCCAGTCCCGTTTTAAGTTTTCTAAATCTTAAATTGTACATTTTTATAGAAATGTATTATATAATTTTTAAATATTGCATGGCCGTTAGGGCTACTCTGTATTTGACATTTAGCTTTGCTGAACTTTGTATTCTTTCTGTAGTTGCAGTGTTAGTCACCCGCACGGTAGACCTATCAGAAACATAGTTTTCTGACAACCACCTATTTACATTCTAGGTCTAAACTCCTGAAGATGGCACGATAATGTGGTGAAACGCGTAGGGTTTTAAGAATAAATCAGTTTGTCTGGTAGTAAAAGCCTTTAATTTCCTTTAACCATAAAATTGAATATGCTCAGTTTTTGTTTTATACGTGATGTATATGATATATGTTCACCAAAGTTTTAAGTTCGTTACCTACATAGTCCTTTAATAACAAATAGTTTTTCTCTGAAAAAAAGTGCGATGCATATATGTCTAGATTAATCTCTACAAATCTTAACCACCGCTACTGCGATTGTTTTCGAGTTCTCTGTCAATAATTTAAGGCGGCTGTACGGCATATCAAGATTTGTTGGATATCTATTGTAGTAAAGTTGTAAGCAGTCTGTATCTAGCCTCCGCATTTATTGGACACATAAAAAGCCTCGTTGGTTTAGTGGTAAGAACGTGTGCCTCTGAACCGACGGGTACTGGGTTCGATCCCAGGGTATTCTTTTCACTTTTTCAGTACACACTGTACAATTAACATCAACCGAGGTTGTGGCATTGTATTTTAGCAAGTTGAATGTCTGCACGTTCCGCCCTTCGGAGGGGGGGGGGTAAAGCCGTCGGTCCCGTGTCCTTGCAATGTTGGGCACATTAAATATCCCTACCCTCCTTACAGAAAGGCAGGGTTTCGGCCAAATTTCCAGGATAATGAAATGAAACTGCTCCCTGGCGTCGGTGATTGGTCATAGTAGCGGAAATAGGCCGACGTTAAAGAAATAAAACACAAACAAACATTGTACACATAAATAATATGTGGTCCAGGTCAGCAATATCATCGTTATTGCAACTTCATTCCTGAAAAAGTGAAATTACTATTAGCATGAGAACCTTTTGGTTTCAAAGGCATACGGTCTCACCACTGCTGCACCGCTGCTTTGTCGACCTAGATATTTCAACTTTAAGTTGTATTTAAATAAACACATGTTCTAGGAGTTTTTAAATTTGTAAACTATAGTAAGTTTTCCTGGCTGATCAATTCTCAACTAATTCAAATATTTTTTCTTGCAGGTATGTGAAATGAATTGCTGTGAAACGTACAGGTCAACGCAGGTAAATATTCACCCTTCGGTATTATTAGATGTAACCTTTTTGCGTAATCATTTGTATTGTCAGAGGTGTTTCTGAAAACAGGGAAAACGCAGAGTTTTAAATAAATGTAAGAAATTTAAATGAAGGTAGACACTCAATTGGTAGGTTTTATTTTTTCTTCTATTCAGCAAACGAAATTATAAGAAAGGCTCACTGATAATGATATATTTTGGTTGCCTTTACCCCAAGCTTCTTGTCTACCTGACTAACGTTGTAAGAGTTAGAATAAAGAGTTCTTTTTGTGATCCTAAAACTCATTCCTTATGAAAATTATTAAGAAATGTACCTCATTGTGCTCATATCACAGAAGCAGATACCAGGTACAAACAAAGTTTCGGAAAGTAAAATACCTTACAAATTGGAAATATTGTGTAATATTTAAATTGTCGCAACGGTCAGTATGTCTCATGTCAGACTAGATGCATTCTCGCAACAATTAGAACCGTAGACCGGTTTCGCTCTCATTAGAGCTCTTCAGTACGGCATACTAATTGCAGCAAAAATGCACCAAAAATAACACGGCTATCGTATAGCCAGTCTTAAAACACTAAGTGAGTGGCGAACGTGTCGCCACCTAGTTCGGAACCAAGTACTATGTTGTCACGCCCGCTCCAAATAATACAGAGTATTAAAAATAGAGACGGTATACAACTAACTAACAATTTAAAAAATTGTTAGCCCTGGCCCATTTCTACCCCAATATAGGGACAAAGTATGTAAGACTAGATGCATTCTCGCAACAATTAGAACCGTAGACCGGTTTCGCTCTCATTAGAGCTCTTCAGTACGGCATACTAATTGCAGCAAAAATGCACCAAAAATAACACGGCTATCGTATAGCCAGTCTTAAAACACTAAGTGAGTGGCGAACGTGTCGCCACCTAGTTCGGAACCAAGTACTATGTTGTCACGCCCGCTCCAAATAATACAGAGTATTAAAAATAGAGACGGTATACAACTAACTAACAATTTAAAAAATTGTTAGCCCTGGCCCATTTCTACCCCAATATTATTTGGAGCGGGCGTGACAACATAGTACTTGGTTCCGAACCAGGTGGCGACACGTTCGCCACTCACTTAGTGTTTTAAGACTGGCTATACGATAGCCGTGTTATTTTTGGTGCATTTTTGCTGCAATTAGTATGCCGTACTGAAGAGCTCTAATGAGAGCGAAACCGGTCTACGGTTCTAATTGTTGCGAGAATGCATCTAGTCTTACATACTTTGTCCCTATATTGGGGTAGAAATGGGCCAGGGCTAACAATTTTTTAAATTGTTAGTTAGTTGTATACCGTCTCTATTTTTAATACTCTGTATTATTTGGAGCGGGCGTGACAACATAGTACTTGGTTCCGAACTAGGTGGCGACACGTTCGCCACTCACTTAGTGTTTTAAGACTGGCTATACGATAGCCGTGTTATTTTTGGTGCATTTTTGCTGCAATTAGTATGCCGTACTGAAGAGCTCTAATGAGAGCGAAACCGGTCTACGGTTCTAATTGTTGCGAGAATGCATCTAGTCTTACATACTTTGTCCCTATATTGGGTTAGAAATGGGCCAGGGCTAACAATTTTTTAAATTGTTAGTTAGTTGTATACCGTCTCTATTTTTAATACTCTGTATTATTTGGAGCGGGCGTGACAACATAGTACTTGGTTCCGAACTAGGTGGCGACACGTTCGCCACTCACTTAGTGTTTTAAGACTGGCTATACGATAGCCGTGTTATTTTTGGTGCATTTTTGCTGCAATTAGTATGCCGTACTGAAGAGCTCTAATGAGAGCGAAACCGGTCTACGGTTCTAATTGTTGCGAGAATGCATCTAGTCTTACATACTTTGTCCCTATATTGGGGTAGAAATGGGCCAGGGCTAACAATTTTTTAAATTGTTAGTTAGTTGTATACCGTCTCTATTTTTAATACTCTGTATTATTTGGAGCGGGCGTAACAACATAGTACTTGGTTCCGAACTAGGTGGCGACACGTTCGCCACTCACTTAATGTATCATGTCCTTAAATATGTATAAATGCTAATGGTCTCTTAATGACAAACTTCATTATGAAAAATGGTTTTTGACCTGAACGAAAGTCGCAGTTTTGCCATGTTTTCTTTTTCATTTTATCTAACTGTTAATTTTCTGTTGGTTGCAATGATCATATTTAATTTTCTATTTAGTGTCACATTTTAAGGTTTCTTACATATATGTCGTGCATCTCACAATGTCTAGTAGGCTGGCTGTCTTAGCTGTATTATTTTAGTGAATTTTCTTTAAAAAAATTTACTAATGAGGAGAGAACACTTATCCGGGGTCAGTTTCAACTTATATATATATATATATATATATATATATATATATATATATATATATATATATATATATATATATATATATATATATATATATCAAAAAGTAAAGTATCTCTTTATTAGCAAAATTTTTTAAATAAAGATTCGCTAAAAACGGTGGTAATTTTGAACAATATTTGCAAATTTAAATGTAATCACCCAAGATACTTTTCTTGATTTTCTAAAAACAATGTCTTAGTTTGTAAAATTCGTTTTTTAGTATGTTAATTTGTTGTAAAATTTAGTTACAAATGAGGCGCGCAGTTTCAAAATGTACTTTATTTGCTTTACTTCTAGTTCATTAATGCGGAGATCCCGACTTTTGCATTTTGAAAAAATTTCTCCAATTGAGCGCGAACTAGGCCCTCTACAACCCCTATCCAGGGTCTATATATATCTATATATATATATATATATATATATATATATATATATATATATATATATATATATATATATATATATATATATATATATATATATCACACCGATAACTCAAAAAAAATTACTGGCCGATTTTGATTCTTTTTGCAAGTGCCTTGGATAAGTTCGTTGGCCAGGAAAATTGGCAACATTTAGGCAAAGTACCTGAAACAAATACGGATTATGTAAAGAAAGTGTCGCAAGAAGAGTGTTCTGCAAATATTTAAGTTTCAGCTTCAACCGTCATTGTCCTTTATTTTTTACTAAAATATTTCCAGAAATTTCATTTCAAATAGACCCTTTCTCTGATGCTTTGGCGGTAGTTTTAGTTGAGTTTATGGTTTAACGGCCTATAATTTTTAGCTAATTTTCGTAGAAAAAATTCGTTAATGAGGAGACCGCAATATTTGAATTTTAAAAACATATTCAAATGAGCCCAAACTAGGCCGCCTAAAATCCATATCCGGGTTTAGTTTCAGTTTTTAATCTGCTTACATATATACAGGGTGACGCATTTCTACGGTAAAGCTCAATATAACCGTTATTATACAAGATACGAGAAAAAGTTGTACATTAATTATAGGTGTCTTGAGTTGTATCTTGTCAATAAGTCGTTGGTGATAGCTACCTTTTTTTCGATCATACCTTATATTATTGCATTTTCGCATTTTTTATCAAAATATGTTGCATGTTTGTAAGAAAAAAATCGAGACGCAGTAATTGCGTTTTGGTAGCGAATTTTTATTAAATGCTTCAAATTCCAATAACTCAATTTGCTGTTAACCTAATGTTTGTTGACTGGGAAACGAGTTTTTTCGGAAATATTTTTAGCTTTTTTTCGGATTTTTTTTTACATTTTCAAACCATAAGTTGGTTTGATAAAATATCGTACATTGTTTCTACTGTATAGTTTATACCGGTAACCAAAAATTGATAGGGAGACATATTTGCTATTAAAAACATTTTAATGAAAATTCAATAACGCACTTGCTGCGTCCAGACTTTTATTGTTTATGCTCTTTCCAAATCTTAAAACATATTTTTTAAATTTTCGATACAGGGAGTTTTTTTTTAGACTTAACAATTCGGCCACCTTTTTCTAAGCTGACCTGTATTTTGATTCCGCTAAATTGAGAAATAGACCTAGCTCATTGAGGAAAATATATACAATTAATTTTGCTTCTTTAAGTCTAGTGGTCCTAAAATGACGGCCGCAGAAAAAAATAGGCCAAATAAATAAACCATGTATCTTGATAATTAAGGATTATTAACCCACTGAAATCCCCCAAGCCACATATGCTGGTGAAGTATCTACCCTTAACAATGAACCAGCCTGTATATATATATATATATATATATATATATGTATATATATATATATATATATATATATATATATATATATATATATATATATATATATATATATATATATATATATGTATGTATGTATCACACTAAGAGCCTCGGTGGTTCAGAAGAATGTGTGCCTCTGAACCGAAGGTTACTGGGTTCGAACCCAGGGTTCTCCTTTCACTTTTTCAGTACAAACTGTAACATTAACATTAACCGAGGTTCTGGCATTGTATTTGAGCAAGTTGAATGTCTGCACGTTCAGTCCTTCGGAGAGGGGGTAAAGCCGTCGGTCTCGTGTCCATGCGATGTTGGGCACGTTAAAGATCCATACCTTCCTTACAGAAAGGCAGGGGTTTGGCAAAATTTCCAGGATGGTGAGGTGAAACTGCTCCCTGGCGTCGGTGATTGGCCATAGTCGCGGAAATAGGCAGACGTTAAAGAAACAAAATACATAGATACATATGTATCACATCGATACTTAAAAAAATAATAAGCCGATTTTAATAAAATTTGGTATATACCTTTCTTTTCTAAGTGGCCAGGAAAATCGGACCAGTTTTTCCGGAAAAATGTTGGGTTTTCTTTCGGAAACGTTTTGTATCTCCAAAAATAACAAAGCTATGGAAACCAATTTTGGTACGCCGCGCCGGTTTACATTGTAAAACGCAAAATATGTAGCAACATTTAGATCTTTAAGTCAAAGGATAAAAAAGTTATAAGCATTTAAAAAGAAACTTTTGGGTGCCATTGGTGATAAGGGAATGACACAGAACCAAACTATTGTATGTGTTAAACAAAATAGATTAAATATTATAGAAAATATTTTTTTCTTCTTGCGACGAAGAGGTCGAGAAGAACGAGAAAATTGCTAGGAGGGCGATGCCTTGAGAAGTGAAACAGGTTTCAGAAAACAAATCAACACTTCAGGAACCAGATACGAAGTTTCTACATCTGTATTTATTATGAAATGGTTAAACTAAGTAGAGGCAGTAACAATTAATACATTTTCTTATCCTTAACTTTCTCAGAAAATCGTACCCCAGTTCATTCACATCATCCTTGTCTAAACGTTTTATCTGCACCAACGGCTGTTATTTCAATGTCCACAGCCTCGATTATAATCAAGAGAGGTTATAAAATCAAACAGCGTACTCTTCAGACATCAATACGTTAAACAAATAAATTCCTCCTCACTCCTCTTATTTCACATCGTCTATAAAGGGCATAAGTGAAGTAGAAGTGACTACAGCTTCTTGTAGACAATGCACAGTAGGTGCCACTGTACATTCGGCATCTGATCAGGCGGTCCAACATATTATTAGTGGCCTCCCTTGATGAAATGGGAAGCATAAAGGTGCGCGGAAGTCTTTTATTTCGCGAAGAAAGCGGAACTGAATACGATCAGATCGGAGTCATGACTATGTGGCATTGCACAATGCCGTGATGTGTTCATTATTGTATGGAATATATATTATATAGACTGCAGTACTTCCAACTAGGGGTTGTACCCACTCATTAGGACAAAATCGAGTTATTTAACGGACTTCTGAATCATAACAATGATCTTGATAGAGTTTTGAATGGCGTTACTGCAGCCATTTGTCTATATAAGTTGTTTTTTGTTGTTACTTCTAACTGTCAACACGAGTCATTGTTAAGAAGTTGGTCTCTGCGACGCTTTTAATTTCAGAGATCGTTTAGTTCCAAGCTAATAAATTATTTTTGACAAATTATATAGAATATATATATATATATATATATATATATATATATATATATATATATATATATATATATATATATATATATATATATATATATATATATTGCTATGGTATTTTTAGTACTTTTAATTGTTGAGCATGATAACTTTAATAATTTTAATGGGTTTTCCTTTTTTATTCTAAAACACTTATTTTTATTAAAGTATCAACATTGATGAAAATGAAATTATGCCAATATTTCTTTACTTACCAGTGTATCTGTAAATTTTTCTCTTATCTCATGGGTAGAGTTTTGAAATTGGGCATTTTTGTTGTGATGTACCTTATTTGTATATTTTTGTTAATCCAGAGTGTTAGAAATTTCGTTAAAATATTTTCAATTGAGTTTTTATTCATTTTACTCTTTTAATTTATAATCATTTGAATATAGACTTATTTGGTGATATTATATTTTTTTAGGGTCAAATTAATCAGACTATATAACTGCAAGCTATAATGTTTTATTTTTGGTTATTTAAATTCTTTTGAAAACCATAGCTATATCAAAAATTATTATTGATCGTTGCCAATAAATTACACAAATCAACATCTTATTTTAACAATAAATTAAATCACACTATGCTCTATTAATTCAGCCTTTATCAGCATATTCCCCTTAATGTTCTAAGTATACACAAAATTCATCAATGTAACTGAAATCCATAAAACTAAACACAATATAAAGAATCTGCACATTTATAATTACAATATTCACAAGATTGACTTACTGCTTAATGTTTCTAATTGATTCTTCATTGAGATTTGTATTATTCGCCATTGAATCACCTATTTGGATTTTATTACTGTCACCATTTCATTGGGGCAATTAATTGATATCGGTCTTATTTTGGATAGCCCTTTGTGTCGAAAATTTTCTTCTACCTTGACTGTTATTGCTGATTAATGTTCATTACCCTGCCATCTTATATTAAGGCAGTTTAAAATCGAGTGCTAATTACACTCATACTTTCACTTTCGCAGTTCCACACTTATATCTTTTACCTCATCTCACCGCAATTTATAATCGAATGTTCCTTAACTCACATTGCCGCAGTCTATCATCGAATGCCTCCTATATTTCCCTGGTTTGTTTAAACATCTACTTTTCTCTTAAAAAAAACATCTCCTTTTGGATACAGGCTGTGCAATACAAAGTTCATTAGCCCTGTATCTTGCCATTGTCCAACTTCTAATTAGCTACACTTAATAAAAGACGTCCCCGCGTTCACTGCTAACACTGTGTGTCTTTTTATAATTTATTGACAATAAAAAAAATTACCTTTAATTTACTTATTCACTAGGACCAAATAAAATTTGTTTTCTTTAAACAAAATACTATGTATAAAATCAATGCATTGTTCTGTGTTCTTTATATTATAACGATCTTTACTAGTCAACCAAAACAATACAAGTATAAACAAAGCATTGATCGGTATTCTTTCAATTCTCATGATATTTATTATTTAACCCAAAATACTCAACACTCTTTTAAATATACAGGGCTTTTAAATATTAGGATGAATAAATTTAATATACATGGCTCGTTTCTCTCCACAATTAAAGGTTTCTATTTTTATGGCATATTTGCTATTTATAGCAATATATATATATATATATATATATATATATATATATATATATATATATATATATATATATATATATATATATATATATATACCGGGTGTCCCAAACTGATTTGACGAGGCTGTAGTTCCTAAACCGTTTGAGATATCCAATTGAAACTACAACCAAAGTTCTCAACTGTGAATATGCTTCGAAATGACAATGCTTTTTCCTAATTGAAAATCGGTAAATAGCTGAGAAAATCAAATTTCATTCTTCATATCAACCCATTACTTGATTAAACTAAAACAAGTAGTTTTTGACATTTGTCGAATCAAGTAATGGCTTGATATGAAGAAAAAATGTTCATTTTCTCAGCTATTTATTAACCGATTTTCAATAGGGAAAAAGCACTGAACAGGGAATTGAAAATTCCAAAAAATTTTGTGAAAGAATATACAGGTATCATTTAAAAGTTTAACATCGCGGTCACATTTTTTGCGAATGGGTTTTTTCAAAGTTTTTTTTGCTGTCATTTCGAAGCATCTTCGAAAACTTTGGTTTTTGTTTCAATTTGATATCTCAAACGGTTTAGGAACTACAGCTTCGTCATATCAGTTTGGGACATCCGGTATATCCATTATAAAAAAAAATCTATCTAGGAAGACGACGAAATGGTCTACGCAATGTTTTTTTTTACGAAAATTATGTATGCGATAAGAAAAATTATATTTTGCTTGTAATATTCAGTAGATTTTGCTAACCACACATAATATTTCGGTTCTGGTCATCAGTGGCACCCAGTTTTTCTTTTCTTCAAATGCCTATAACTTTTGGTAAATTTTCTTAAAAAAAGTTCACTAATGACTTTTGAATTTAAAAAGAAATTTTTCAAATGAGCTATAAGTAGGCCTCCTAGAACACATATCTGGGGTCAGTTTAAATTTATATATATATATATATATATATATATATATATATATATATATATATATATATATATATATATATATATATATATATATATATATATATATATATATATATTGTGATGATTTGTTGTTAGGATTTTCAGTCCCACGATTGGGTGTCATTTTGTAATCTTATTACAGGTTCTGTAAGATCTGAATTACCACTACTATTATCTTAATACAGAAAGAAAATGCCCTTATTAAATTAATCTCAGGGTGGATTCAGCTATTAATTAATTTAAAGAAAAAAATGATCTTAAGAATGTGTTTTTTATCGCCAAATAAATAACCAAATAATGCATCAAACTTTGAATTTAAAGGTGTTTTCAGTTCCAATATTTAATTACTGTTAAACGGTTTATAATTTTTCTTTGTGTTAATCTCTACTTTAAAACCTCTCTCGCATACAAAAAATTTTTTTAATGATACTTCAATATATATATATATATATATATATATATATATATATATATATATATATATATATATATATATATATATATATATATAATGCAAAAAAATGTATTCACGGAAATATATTTAACTCTATTTTTATATAGAACAATAACCTTTATTCCGTGATCACGTTTCTACAATCTATATAATATATTTGCTTACACTATAAATACCTTAAATACATTCTTCCATCAGCCCTTAAAATAATAATAGTACTTTGTTATACAGAGCCACAGCTTGCTACACAGCTATTAAATTTGCAATTACCAAATTGGCTGCACCATTACTTTTCAGAAATGTTTTTTTTGGTATCGATAACAATAACAATAGTAATAATAATATCAATGTGCGTATTATGTATGTGTATACGTGAGCCTGGATAACACCACAATATATATATATATATATATATATATATATATATATATATATATATATATATATATATATATATATATATATATATATATATATATATATATATCTTGTTCGAATTTAGTGAGTACCTTCCTTTTACAAGTGGCTTGCATAATTTCGTTAGCCAGGAAAATCGGCCTAGGTTTTCCAGGAAAATTTTAGGTTTTCTTTCTAAAAAAATTTATATCTCCCGAAATAACAAAGTAAGGGCAACCAAATTTGGTACGCGTGTTTGTATTATCAAGTAAACCATGTACCAAAATTTAGGTTTCTAAGTTTAAAGACAAAAAAGTTATGGGTAGTTAAAGACAAAAAAATTGGAGTTGTCCTCAAAATGTCAACGTCGCGATTTGAAACGTCAAAATTGACAATGTTTAGGCAAAGAACGGGAAAGAAATACGGATTGTGAAAAGAAAATGTTGCAAGAAGAGTGTTCCGCGAACCCTTAGGTTTCAGCTTCAACCGTCATTGCCCTTCATTTTACTAAAATATTTACAGAAAATTCATTTCAAATAGACCCTTTCGCTGATGCTTTGGTTGTCGGTTTAATTAAGTTGATGCTTTGGCTGTATGTTTAGTTAAATTTATGGTTTAACGGTCTATAATTTGTAGCTAATTTTCGTAGAACAAATTCGTTACCGCATTTTTGCATTTTTTATCGAAATATGATGCATGTTTGTAAAAAAAATCTGGACGCAGTAAGTACTTTTTGGTAGCGAATTTTCATTAAATCCTTCAAATTTAAATAACTCAATTTGCTATTAACGTAAGGTTTGTTGGCTAGGAAACGAACATTTAAGTTTAATTTCGGAAAATTTGTGTACGTTTTCAAACAATAAACTTTAATAAAATATAGTACAATGTTTCTACTACATAGGCTATACCGGTAATCAGATTGATGCCTGCTCGCATTCCCTATTAAAAACATTTTTATGAAAATTCACTTCCATAACGCACCTGCTGTGTCCAGACTTTTCTCTCTTTCAACTTGGAGATATAAATTTTAGGATAGAGTATACCTACTTTTTATAATGTTTGTTTGCCAAATTTTATTACCATAGTTTTTTTTGTTTTCGGAGATACAAAAAGACTTTCAAATATTTTTAATGTGTAACAATCGGCTACCTAAAAAACGAGTATTTTGTTTAAAATTTGGTGGATGATAGGTACGCTGAAATTTTTGTTATTTAAATTCCCAAAACTTTTGTGTCTTCAAACTTGCAGACCTAAATTTTGGAACATGTTTCACTCTTTATAATACAAATATGCTTAACAAATCTGGTTGTTACTTTGTTGTTTCCGGAGATATAATTTCTTTGCGAAAGAAAACACGAAATTTTGCGAGAAAACCGAAGCCAATTTTCCTGGATAATGGACCTTTTTAAGCTACTTACAAACGCAAGGTACTCAGAAAATTTGATCAAAATCGGCCCATTATTTTTTTAGTTATCGGTATATATATATATATATATATATATATATATATATATATATATATATATATATATATATATATATATATATATATATATATATATAGATTTTATCAAAAGTCGGGAGCTCCTTATTAGTGATTTTTGTAAAGAAAATTCACCAAAATAGTTTGTGGGAAAGGGTACAAGAGGGTAAAGAAAGGTAATAAAGAAATAATATATGTGTGACTTATTTCCGTAAAAAAATTAAATCTACTAACATTTTATTTGAAAGGCACGCTTTATCTACAGTTTTACACGGTATCCTTTTAAAATACGTAATTATCTACATAACTTAAAACTCTGTGAAGAAGTGCCCGCATTGTTCTGCAGGAAGCACTAACAATTTATAACATGACTGTCTGCAACATTGGTAAAGCCAGCAGTGGATTTATCAGTCTCCCAGTTTGGCTTGTTGTAAGTCACTGCTCCTGCTATCCCATTCTATCCCGTTTTATCCTGATGTTATCCCGATTCTGTGTGTGTGTTCCAGTTCAGGGGGGTATTAGATCGATTTCTTTTCTTGTGCGCAGTGACGAATCTCCGTAGATTTTGTCGGCCGCACGGATCCAACAATGGAACAAACTGAAATAGATGGCCATGTCTTATCTAAATGCCCCGCTTTAAAGTCGGGACTATTGCATTTAAATTTGGTCATTTCGCTACGTGATCCAGAAGGCTATTGCGTTTGCTTTTTATTGCGAGATGTGACAATTTGATTTTATCGCGTTGGCGATGGTTGAAGAGTCATATATTTCAAGTTCCATCAGTCGGACAATGTAACTGAAATATATGGAATCTCTCTTTGATACTTTGTTACAGTGTTCAATCTGACATCTAGCGGAGATAAGATTTCGTTCGGTTATATAACACTATATTTTCAGACGGGTCTGAAATCCACTTTCGATTTCTAAATGCTTACTCTCCAAACTGTCATTAAAACTTAAGAAACATAACATAAATAAAATAGATCCCAAGCAACATTTAAAGTCAAATTGACGTAAATTTATTCTGATAATAGCGACCAAATCAGCAGAGGTCATTTTGAAGTAAAATTCAAGTGTATACTACCAATATAAGGATTAACTTCGAATTAATAGATATATAAGTCAAAATTCGATTTAGATATTTAAGACATTTGTATTCGACATTGCACCAATTGACGTAATCTATTGGTAAATACGTGCAACGCTAAATATCTTATTATTTTTTTGAAGTTTCCACCGCTATCAGAAGCCTTCTTCAACACGAGAGACCTCGAAAATCAATTAATATGTTCCACAACACCAGCAATGTTTAATACAAATAATAAATACATACTACCACATTTTTCTGTTACAATACCGCAATACTCTGAACATCCAAATATGAACCAGAAAATAGTATTAAACATTTTAGACAAATATACAAATTATACAAAAATATTTACTGATGGAAAAAAAAACAGTAAAGGCACAGGATGTCCTTTTACGGTGAGACGTTTAAATTTGCCGCCCCATACAAACTCAGTTCGTATGCTACGATATATACAGCAGAATTATATGCAATTAAAAAGGCAATGGAATGGTGCGAAAATCAGCATCTAAAAAAATTGTAATACTAAGTGATATCCAGGCCTCACTAATAACATTAAAACAATTTGCCACAAAGCATTACAACAACGCAATTGCAAACGAAATTGCCAACATACACACCAAGCTAATTAAGAAAGTCAGCACTGTGGAGTTTATATGGGTAAAGGGGCACCAGAACATGAGAGGCAATGAAATAGCAGATAAATATGCGAAAGAAGCCATAGAAAAAAAAAAGTTAGGTCACATATACAGACATTGTCACAGAAATTAAGCAAAGAGCAAGTAACGATTGGAAAGTAGAATGGAGGAATATGTTGAACGATCACAAAACCACTATATACTAATTCACCCAAATCTCTCAAGAAAAATAGAACTGTATAAACACATTCAATCAAGGAGTTACTCATCTGCTTTGGTCAGACTTAAATCAGGCCACGGTAGATCTCCGGCTCACTTAAGACGGATAGGTGTAGTAGGTTCGGATGCCTGTTTAAAGTTTCCGTTATCGGCTATCCGTGCAGTCATAACTTCACAAAACTCCAGCCGCCGATCAAAATCATCTTCATTCAGTTGTTGTAAAAGATGAGTTTTATACGGGTGAAATTTATGATGCTTCAATATTCGCTGAATAGTTCTTTTGATGTTTGAAACAGTTGCCAATTTTCTCGTGCTCAAAGTTGGGTCTGCAGCAATTTGTCCTATAACTTCAATCTCAGTAGTCTCATTTCTAACCGGAAATTCACGTTCAGGATCCCGTTTTTTGTTGGCTACTGAACCACTTTGTCGAAACTTTGCAACTACCTCCAAAATGTATTTTCTGTTAACATGTCTCTTCGGATGTCGTTCATTAAACAAATTTGCGATACGGTTGGCACAGTCATCGTTTTTGAAAAAAAGAGTAATTATTTCAACACTTTCTTCTACAGAATACACCATTGTGAAATTAATTTTCGGTAGTACTATCAAGTATTAAACCGATCGATAAACTGAAATAATAAACCGCATTTCTCTCATTCCGATAAGAAATGTTTTGATAGTCATTTTTTTGTTTGTTTACAAACCAACAAAACATTGACTATCAGCATATTTCTTATCGGAATGAGTGAAATGCTTTTTTGCATCTTCAACTGTGAATAATTTTTAAACGAGTTGATAAAACTTCCAAAAAAAATAGTGTGCTGAATTCAGAAAAGAAAGAGCTTTCAAATGTTGTGCACTCGACCCATGTTCCCTATTTAAAATATAAGGGTTGTTATCACCACTCTTAAGGGGTTGATGTGACAAAGTTGAGTTGCATGTCAAAACAGGTTCCCCTAAATATTAAAATTGACGTGTTTCACAGTTTCTTAAAAAAATTCTCTGGACGCAAATCGGTCTGTTTCGTTTTCAATGCGCCACCCTGTATAGATCCTCCGTTGCCCGGCATATTTGAGATAATACTCACCACGTAGGTAAGAATAATCTAAAATTGATTAAAATGTTAGATATCCGGGACAGCAAAGCGCTTGCGAAAGTGTATATATATATATATATATATATATATATATATATATATATATATATATATATATATATATATATATATATATATTGCCAAATATAGTAATAATAAAAAGTGTATGAACTTCGGACCGCCGCCTATGATAGGTTGGTAGATCACTTCACAAGAAAGACCGGCAGAGGCACGTCGGATGGATAATAAAATAATTTAGATATAAACGAAATGGACCATACTCTATCGCTATGGACCGACTATCTGCGCAATAATATAAGCAGAGCTATAGATGTAACATATATAGAATTATGCATCCTCCGATGACGCTAACTTGGTTAGTGAAACAATCGTGCGATTTTTTAAAGTGTGTTATGGTAATTTGGGTTTTCTAAGTGTACTTAAACGAAGCAATATTTGAAAAACGTTTTCGTCTTAAAATTATTTTTTCAGAAAGGTTAAGGCTGTCTATATGCGCGCTTTGCCTGAATAGTTTTCAAGCATCTTATTTGTTTACCGAAATCGTGATACTCTGATAGAATAAGTAGGAACCGCTATTTTAAATAATCGTAAACTAACTTCCTCGTCTCTCTTTCTAAAACCGTTTCTCCTTTAGCTGAACTAGACCTGTGATATCTACTTCCTACCTTCTCTGACCGAGACCGGCAGACACAAAACGTTTCACGAGATAACAGCCGAGAGAGAATCATATAGATCCCCGGGTATGAGAGAAGAGTGGGGGTTCTATCCTGTGGGATAGGCCGGTGTGAGAGTCGCCCCACCCCTGGAACACGCCCATGACAGCTTCATCCTGATTCCAGGAGCATCCCGATCAGTCCACCACTGGAAATAGTGCAGAACATTACATGTCCATCTCTACACATATCATTATCATCTTCCTTAATCATTTATATCATCTTCAAGACGTTTCTCTGTTCAATTATATGGACCACAAGCTAAACTAGGAAGGAAGCTCATAATAATCCATCTGAAGTAAATAAAAGAGACTAATAAAGCAGTGGTGTTAGTTTGAGGTGAAAAACAAAACAATGGCACAGCATAGTTGATTATGCTGTGACAATAGTGTCAGTTGTTTTATAAGCGATTCCTGAAGATGTCATAGTTGTTTTTTAAAAGTGGATCGTTGTAATATCACTTTAACAAATATTCAGTTTTTGTACGAGAAGCAACTAGTCTTCGTTGCAGTTTATTGACAGTTCGAAAATTGACATTACCGTTGAAATTTAAACCTCAAAAAGTTTTAAATTTAAGTGTGTTCAAAGTGACAGTTCTTACTAACAATGGCTTGAGTTTATTAGAAAGACAAATAAGGGACCTTAGCCTTATATTGCTGGACAGTAAGAACCAGGACCCTAATTTAGAGTCTAATGTTCGTGAAAATGACAGGTAAGTCTCTTGGTATATATTTTGTAGTCTATATCATTTAATGACCACCCCTTGTTTGTATTGTTTCTTTTGTTGGTATTACGTTGGACGTATGTACTTATTGTAATAATATGTTTTAGTATTATTAATCTAGCCATTCGATACTATTAAGTAAACAAGGAGCCATTGTCTGTATTTGAAAAACTGTTATATGTTTTAAATAATAATAATATACAGCATATATAATAATAAAATTAAGTTGGTTAATCACAGACGAGGAGATTTTTTCTCTGGCGTACAATTTCTTATTTTCTTCTCTGTTTTGTCAATTTGCAGCATCATCAGACGGGAGAAAATTGAGTGTATTATAACGCAATCATTTGTCAAGGAATATGATTTTTCTTTAGCGGTCAATAGAAAATCACGCAAATAAAATAAGAAATATGTTTCGATGACTTATTTTAGAAACATTTCAAAATTTTTTAATGACAGTACAGATACAAAAGTAGCTTTTCAACACGACGCATGATTTGATATTTAAAGCGAGAGAAAATCATGTTTCTGGACAAAAGTTGGAAAAAGTTTACTTGTCCATATATTTTAACGCAGGCTACATCGGTCAAACTTCTAGGAGTTTTGAAACCAGATGCAAATAATATACTTCTGCACTTAAAAATAACCAAGCTGTCAAATGTACATTTGGAAAACATAATATCGATACTCAACTTAGGCCCACAGTAAATAAGGACATAAAGCCACTAGATTTTTGTAACGACAGGCGTAAACTTGTTTTTTTTAAAGGTTTAGGAATAAAAAGCA
>OZ023268.1:25800970-25998470 GCA_964006375.1 Tillus elongatus | reverse complement strand
TTGGTCACTTTTAACTGGCTCACTATTGAGATCTCCCAAACTTTATAGTTAATGATCTATTCTGAAAAAAACTGGAAACTTGTATGTTCTTATTTTCTTGATATCTTTTTTATTATCAAATAAAATGTCGCTTAAATTGGTGAGTTTCTACAATTGGCTACATGTTATTAAACGGATAGATTAGAATGTATCTAGGCCTACTGTACTTGAGTTTCCATGTTTTTATTATGGGCGCTTTATTGGATTTTTATAGCATTTTATAGAGTAAACAATGACCAATTCAACTGTGTATCATGCATGACTTATTTGACTTAGTTAACCAGTGGTTCCAGCAAGATGGAGTACCGCCTCATAATATCCGAATTGTCACTGAGTATTTATGTCAGCGATTCCCAATCTTTTGTATTGCGACCAATGGTCCAATACATTGGCCACTACGGTCCACCTGTTTAAATCCTCTGGATTATTCCATCTGGGGAACTGCAAAAAAACAAAGTGGTTTATATATCAAGCCAGAATGTATATAATTAACGAGAAAGAGTCACATAAGCCTTCCATAGCATTGGAGACGATACTAAAGGCCGTGAATGGTATGGACGTCGAATATCACTTTATCATTTTGTATTAAGCATGAAGGTATACATTTTGTACAAATTATGTAATTCGCTAATTACATTGTTTTCGAGGTTGTAGGTACTATGCTGCTTATTATAAATACTTGTTATTTTCCTCAGAATCTTATAAAAGTCATTTTTCCAGTATTTGTATTTCGAACCAGTTTTTATTGAGATTTTAAATTGTTCTGAATTTGTGATGAAATAAAACTTACTTGTGGTAAGCCAGTTTTCTTCTTAACAAATGACAGATTATTAGGTACTGCTACTTTATTATCACCACTGATTCAAATACAATGCCACAACCCCAGTTGATGAAAATTGTACAGTATATACTTAAAAAGGGAAGGGGAACCCTGGGAATCGAACCCAGTACTCCTCAGGCCAGAGGCACACGTTCTTGCCGATGAACCACCGAGGCTCTGACAGTCGATATAATAAAATATTAGATATTAAAAAAATAAGAAAATGGAAGTTTTTCGTTTTTCAGGATATTTCAGAAATGATAATTCAAAATTAGTTTATAGTATGAACAAAGTTGGTATCTGGTATGGATGGATCTGGCAACGTCATATTTTCAAAATGAAGATCATGACTATTTTTAAACAAAAACTAAATTTCAGATTTCTATCTTTTTTGGTTCACTATATACTTCTAATTCGCCATTGAGCTTGGTCCACTCTGTATATATATATATATATATATATATATATATATATATATATATATATATATATATATATATATATATGCATACATACATAGATACATGTTATTGCATACAGGGTGTCTACAAAAAAATGGGCTTTTGGGAGAACATAGAAGAGCAAGTAATGCGAAAAAGAAATGAAAAAGAGAAATTCATTAATAGAAAGGTAACGATGGTGAGACTTTAAGAAAAATTTTTCAAATCAACGCGATATAGGGCTCCTAGAACCTAACTGATTTGAACGAAACTTGGTACATATCTTCATTGTCTCAAGACCACGGAAGAGTTCGTAAATCAGCTATAACGCACATTTTTTCCTCTAAATATGTACAAAAATATGTTTGAAAACGCTATATTGTTGAAAGTTTTAGGGTAACTGGAATGAGACTTTATATGTGGCTAAAAATGATATAATTAATTTATGTTGTGAATTTTAAGTAATTTGGTTCACAGAATTTAGAGTTTTTTTCAAACTAAAAATAAAATCTGAAAGACATGCGTTGAAACGACTTAGTGGTTAAAGTCCAATGACCGGCAGACAGAGTGGTTAACATCCATGCGTAGATTGACTCATACAACAGGCATACAACATACATCAACGGTAATCAAACAATATAAATAATCAAATGACAGACATGGAATAAAAAAATTGCCAAGTGATTATTTTTTAGCTGGGACATTCCACTAATTTTAAAAAAATACCATATTTGTAGCTTGATGAACGGCCTCAATTACAATTTAAGACTGAAACTGTAGCATAATAAAAATGTAAACAAAATGAAATCACGTCTCTATAAAATAATTTAAATCAATTTATTCTTTCATATTTAAACATAAACATAAGACGTCATCTAAGATCGAAGCAGCCGTTGAATGTGTTTTAAGTGACAATTCTACTAATTCTGTAAATAGTTGTTACGCTTACCTCTAATATAATATAAACTATCCCGAGGCATGAAATCGCCGTCAAGTATCAGGTAAACAAAGCTTTAGTTATCGTATCTCAGCTGGATTAGTATTATGTTTGTCTCCTACGCAGAAGGTTCCGAGATCGATTCCAGGTTGATGAATGTATCGCTTTCCTTTTTGTTTTGCTTTGACTTTTGAAACAACACTGTACAGATTTCATACGTTTAGAACAAGATATGATTTTTGTTGAAAACGCCGGAATAACTTTGTCACCTTTGAGTCTAAAATTATAAATTTCAGCAGACATTTCGTTATTGTTGATATTGAATTTTTATTAAGAAAATTCACTAACAGTTCTTGGAAAAACCGGTTTCATTAGGTTGACTAAAACGAAATCATTCAGGTGATTATTAACGAAAATAACTGCTACTTTTATAATTTCGCAGCTACTTTACTTTTCTAAATCTGAATTAGGGTTTCAGCTGGAAGGTTTTGTAACTTGAATGAAACTTGTAATACAAGTTTCTTTTTAAAAGGGCTTACACTATCTATACCTAGATATAGCAAAATTTAATTCTGTAGCTTCATAGAAAACTAAGTTCTGGGTATTTTTTAAAAAAATAGTTGAAATACAAAATTTTTTGTTAAGTGATATTGATGGTAACACTTTCGACAGAATTCTTCAAATGTGCGCTTATTAGGAACTCTAAAACCGATCTTCAAGGTCTGTATAAATTTAAAGTAATAATTTTAGTAATATGCCGTTTACACTTCTTATGAAAATTCACTACTACAACCCACTTGCTGCGTTCCGAAATTTTTAAGTCTGATAGTTGTAATCTCCTCATAAGTAAATTTCGTCTATAAAAATTTGTTAATGTCAACCTTATACTTCCCCCTTTACATTTTATATTTGTATGTTCACCATGCCTCCCCATCTTTCTCCGAAACATAAACAATACCTTAAACAAACAATACAACAACATTTAGAAATGACAATGACTATAAGACAATAAAAATATGAACACAAAAACACAGACCTAACATAGTTAATAATCTGTACATGGTATATCTGACGTCTTCGTGTTGCTATATGCGGTTTTCATATATGAAACTAATCGGGAATCGCCAGGAGACAAAAGACAGGTATGAAATCATTTGCGACGATGCGTACGATTCTTAAAACTCATATATCTCATATATTCATAACTCGGAATGCTTGAATGGATCCTCCAGGTACACAATATCAGGCTGGCTATCACCGTGACATCGACTTTTACATGCCTTGTGTTTGATTGTTCCTGACGTGTTCAAAAAAGATGTAGTAGTAAGTAGCCTGCCGTGTCATATTGCTCACCTATGCCTTCGAATTATCTCTGGATTATCCTTTCTTTACAGCATGGCCTAAAAGAAGCTTCACATGTGTATTTGTACTCTCTACATAAGGCTACAAAGACGTGGAACAGTCACGAGGTAAAAATATCAATAAACTGTACTTAACTATGTGAAAACTGGAACACACTGTGATAAGCACTGATAAGTACACTTGGAGAACCGAAATTACCACAACACATACTTTAAAGACCTTACGATCGTTTCACTGACCACGTCAGCGTCATCAGAAGATGAAAAATTCTAAATTAAACTAGCAGCTACATGCCCAGTTTCACAAAGCTCTGTTAAATATTTAACGGCCGGTTAGTTAATCAAGGCTTAACACAACCAATCACAGCTCCAAAATATTTGGTTGTCATGGCAACAATCGAAATCATAGTCTGTGATTGGTAGTCTGGAGCCCTGATTAACTAACCGTCCGTTAAATATTTAATCGGGCTTTGTGAAACTGGGCAACGGTGTATTTATATCGCACCTAGGTAGACGAACTAATCCGAAGTAAAAATTATAGTCGGCGATCCATCGTTTGTCCATTGTGTCAATATTGAACGGACGAGGTCGAAGAACTACTTTAATCTTCTGGTTGACAAATTTATGAGCTTTTATTGAATTTAAGAATAATGGGCTTAAAATAAAAGGTACCGAGGTATTTAAGGAAGCTCACGTTCTTTTTGATCTAAAAATTTCACTTTGTGAATATTGGAGCCCGTGATGAGCGCCGACAAGCATCTTTTTTTAAAAACAAAACGACTGTTTCCCTCAATTTTAACAAAGGCTAAATATTCCAACTAAAATTCTGCATAAAAACAAGTATTTCTTATTCTACGTAAAAACAGAATTGCACAAGCCAAAAGCAGCTTTACAAAAATACGAAGCCTTCTTTGCAATTCGCATTTCGACATTAACCTAAAGTTCAGGTTAGCAAAATGCTACATATGGTCAGTCCTTCTGTATGGAGTAAATACATGGATCTTAAAATAACGAGCATGAATATACTGGAAGCTTTCGAGATGTGGGTCTATCGGCGCATACTAAAAATACCATGGACAAGAAGATGCGAAATGAAGAGGTCTTACGCAGAGTGAACAGAGATAGAGAGCTTCTCCAGGTTGTCAAGCGGAGGAAGACAGCATATCTGGGCTACTTATTGCGCAGTCCCAAATATTATATCCCCCAGCTCATAATTAAAGGCAAACTAGAGGGGAAAAGAAGTGTGGGCAGAAAGAAACTGTCATGGCTGAGAAACATAAGATATTGGACAGGTCTGGGCTTTGAGCACTTGATGAGAGCGACGGAGGATAGAAAGGAATTTGCTGTTGTAGTCGCTAACCTCCATTAGCGGAGATGGCACCCAAAGAAGAATAAGACGTAAAAACAAGTATTTATATTGACTTCTTAGATACAAAGAAAACGAGAGGTGACTTTTAATTCGAGAACTAAACGTAGAGCCTAGTATCTGTATAGACCGGCCGTGTTATTGACAATAATTTATTATTCTGACAGGCAGATTAGGAGTGTATAGCTGGTCAAATGCAAAGTAAAAATAAAGGGCTTGAAATTAAAGGTGCCGCACGATTCAACAAACGCTTTCAAAAGTATCAAGGATAGTTTGATGTCTAACATTTTTGACAAGTTTCAAATTTTTCTTGTTAATGTGGTGATTATTATCCCATATATGTTGTGCCACACATGATTTGTCTACCGTACTATATCGTAAATGTGCGATATGTTCACGAAATCTGGTGGCTATGTTTCTCTTGGTTTGATCCACGTATTTAAGATTACAATCTTTGCTACTTTTCTCATAAATACCCGATATTTCAGTGGCTTTGTCTTTGTCTTTAGTATTACCCAACAATTTTTTTAAATTACTTTTCGTCGAAAAAGTCAAATATAAATCGGCTTTCTTAAAAATGCTTTCCAAACCCTTTGTAATACGTGGTTCATCAGGTAGACATACAATTTATTTCTATTTTATCATTCTTCAATGTCGTGCATCCAGATATAATTTTCTTTGTTCTGTGCTTGTTAACCAATTTGTCCACTAAACCATCCAATTAACCGTTATATCTCGCCACGTTTTTTATGTACTTTAATTCTGTATTAAATCTACTTTTACTTAACGGAAAATTTATCAATCTGTTTACCAAGAAATTGAAACTAGCCGTTTTTTGAGCAAACGTATGATGTGAGTCGTTAGGAATAGAACTAATAGTGGCAGTTTCCTTTTTTTTATTTCAACAACACACCACGAGGGCTTACGACCTAAATACTATCGTACCGTGGGTGTCAACAATGAGAAAAGAGGCAACTTGTTAATTCTGGACTTGAAGGTTTGGAGGTTCGGGGGAGAAGGAAAAACATGTGCCGGCAAGGAATTCCACAACTTGGAAGTCCTGGGGACAAAAGAGCGGGCATAACAAGATGTTCTATGTCTGGTGACCTGGACAGTAAAAGGGTGCATTCGCTCTGTTACCCTGGTAGATCTGTTGGGGCAGCAGGAGGAGGAACTATGGAAGAAAGCTCCTCTGAGCAGTGTCCGTGCAGATATCTATAAAAAAGAGAGAGTGAGGTCACCCACGGCACGTCGGTGGTCAAGAGATGGCAGCCTTTGGGTGAGGGTAGGGTCACCAATGGGACATATAGTTCTCTTATGAATGAAGTGCAGGATAGCGAGTGTAGAAGCGACAGCAGCACCCCAGATGTAGGAGCAGTATTCGAGGTTTGGTCTTATTTGTGAAGTATATAAGGTATATGGATTAGCTGGTGAAAAGTATTTGCGAGCCCGGAAGAGGAAACCTAATTTCTTAGCAGCCGCTTCTGCAATTAATGTGAAGAAACAGAAATGTCAACAAGTGAAAAGGACTCATTACTTTGAATAACTTTGTTGTTTATTGTGATGGGTCTAGGGCTGGTGTATCTCTTATGAGAAAGAAAGTAAGACTGTGATTTGGTGGGGTTGAATTGAACTCCCCAGTCTAATATTTTTTGGAGATCCACGGTGATAGAACCCTCCATGAGTTTGCGATCCTTATCTAATTGGGCTAAAGAGACAGGCTTAGAATATTTTATATTTGAGTGGAGGGTGCTGTCGTCCGCGTAACTGTGAACTGGGTTGAATATGCTAGAGAGGAGGTCATTGATGTGGAGAAGAAACAAAATAGGGGCTAAAGCTGAACCCTGAGGAACTCCTGCATTAATTGGATACAGTTTAGAGGAATGGCCATCCCCGACAACAGAAATGCTCCGGTTGGAGAGGAAATTTGCTGTCCACGTACAGAGTTGTGGTGGTAGGCCATAGGCCGGTAGTTTATTAAGCAGCGCTGCGTGCCAGACCTGGTCGAATGCTTTGGATATGTTCAGAGCGACAATCTGGGATTCACCGTGTAGTTCCATAGACTTGCTCCAAGGATGGGTGACAAAGGAAATGAGTTCGGAAGTTGATCTGCGCTGACGGAATCCATACTGCATGTCGTCGATTAGACTGTATTTTTTTTTAAATTTTAGTAATTCGGTGCTTATATACTTTTCCATCACTTTAGAGACGACTGAAAGGAGAGAAATAGGCCTGTAGTTGCTAGGAAACCCTTTGGATCCTTTCTTGTGGACGGGTTGTATTCGAGCAGTTTTCAGTTACTAGGGAATATGCCTCCTTCCTGTAGACATTTAATTCAAGCGAGCCATTATTTTTATTCTTAATAACTAGTACATCTAGAAAGTAGTATAGACAAGTCATGCGTGGTGAAACATATTTAGGATAATAATCACCATAGATAAAGAAAACCTGAAGCTTATCAAAAATGTTAGACAATGAAATTAGACACCTACGAGAGTATTTATATCTCCAGGTCCATAAAAAGCAAAATTTCCCTAAACCGGTCTCCGCCACTGCTTAATAGTTCGCTGTTCACACTGCCCCCTTGATATGAAAGCCCATGTTAACAAAGAAAGTTTGTTATGCTCTGATATATGATATTCCGAAATTTGGCAGGTACAGTTATAACGGGACTCTAGAAAGGACGTCTGGCAATTAAAATATAAATCGCAGAAAATTTTCCTGGGGTTCTTCCCTCTCTGTATCGGTTTTGTGCCTACCACGTAGTAGAAATATAATGTGTAGTTGTTGACAAGTTTAGAAATTTTCATCCTCTGATGACGCTAACGTTGTTAGTGAAACGATAGTCTGACCTTTTAAAGATGTGTGGTGGTACGTTCTCCAAATATACTCGTCAGTGCTCATCACAGGTTATAACCTTCACTTAGTGTTGAAACGAATTTGTTTTGCTATTAAAACTTTGTCTACAAATTTTATATGAGACTTATGTATTGAAAATGCTTACCGGTGTTATCTACACGTTAATAAATTGGTCCCAAACCTGCACAAGACTGGCCCACAGGCTCTTGACAAAATCTTCCGGTTACACCTTGTAAAAATATGCAACAAGGAACTTTTTTTTCTATTTCAACAACACACCATGTGGGCCTACAGCCTAAATAATATCGTACCGTGGGTGTTGACAAGGAGGAAAGGCGCAACCTGTTAATTATGGACTTAAAGGATTTGAGGTTCGGAGGAGAAAGAAAAATATGTGCCGGCAAGGAATTCCACAAGTTGGAAGTCCTCGGGACAAAAGAGCGGGCATAACAAGATGTTCTATTTCTGGTCACCTGTACAATAAAAGGGTGCATTCGCTCTGTTCCCCTGGCAGATCTGTTGGGGACAGCAGGTGGAGGAACTATGGAAGAAAGCTCCTCTGTGCAGTGCCCGTGCAGATATCTATAAAAGAGAGAGAGTTCACCAACGGCACGTCGGTGGGCAAGGGATGGCAGCCTTTGGGTGAGGGTAGGGTCACCCATGTCACGTATAGCACTCTTTTTAATGGAGTCTAGATAACTGAGTGTAGAAGCGGCAACTGCACCCCGGATGTGGGAGAAGTATTAGAGGTTTGGCCTTATTTGTGAAGTATATAAAGTATAGAGATTAGCTGGTGAAGGGTATTTGCGAGCCCGGAAGAGAAAACCTAATTTCTTACCAGCCACTTCTGCAATAAATGTGACATGTTGGTGCCTATTGAGATTTCGATCCACAGAAATGCCAAGAAGAGAAAAGAACTCATTACTTTGAATCACTTGGTTGTTCATTGTGATGGATCTAGGGCTGGTGTATCTCTTATGAGAAAGAAAGCAAGGCTGAGATTTGGTGGGGTTGAATTGTACAAGATTTCTACTTCCCCAGTCTAATATTTTTTGGAGATCCGCGGAGACAGAGCGCTCCATGAGTCTGCGATCCTCATCTAATTGGGCTAAAGAGACAGGCTTAGAATATTGTATATTTGAGTGGACGGTGCTGTCGTCCGCGTAACTGTGAACTGGGTTGGATGTGCTAGGGAGGAGGCCATTGATGTGAAGAAGAAACAAAGTAGGGGCTAAAGCTGAACCTTGAGAAACTCCTGCATTAATTGGATACAGTTTAGAGGAATGGCCATCCACGACAACAGAAATGCTCTGGTTGGAGAGGAAATTTGCTGTCCAGGTACAGAGTTTTGGTGGTAGGCCATAGGCCGGAAGTTTATTAAACAGCGCTGCGTGCCAGACCTGGTCGAATGCTTTGGATATGTCTAGAGCGACAATCTGGGATTCACCGTGTAGTTAGTTCCATAGACTTGTTCCAAGAATGGGTGACAAAGGGAAGGAGATCGGCAGTCGATCTGCGCTGACGGAATCCATACTGCCAGTCGTGGATTAGACTGTGTTTTTCAAGAAATTTTAGTAATTCGGTGTTTATATACTTTTCCATCACTTTATAGACGACCTAAAGGAGAGAAATAGGCCTGTAGTTGCGAGGAAGCGCTTTGGATCCTTTCTTGGGGATGGGTTGTACTCGAGCAGTTTTCCAGTTACTAGGGAATATGCCTTTATTGTAAGATATCTGAAACAGACGAGTCATGACAGCAGCAAGTTCTGGTGCGCATTTTTTGAGAATAATTGCTGGGATCTCGTCAAGGCCAGAGGCTTTCCTGTTATTAAGAGAAGAGAGCATCTTTCATACCTTTTTAGTTTTGAAAATGATATCCATCATATTATGCGCGACATTGGGGACTGTTGGTGGTTGAACATTTGGAGGTGGGTTAAGAGTAGAATTGTCGGCGAACAACGAAGGAAAAAGTTTAGCCTTGCCCAGGGCGGTAGACACAATTTCATCCGCTGAGACAAGAGGTGGGAACGTGCTCTTGCAGAAATGATTCCCAGTAGATTTAGCAAGAGTCCAGAAGGGTTTGCCGCCGTTGGAGCTTAAGAGGACTTTGTTTTTGATGTGGTTATTAAACGAGTTTTTTGCCTCAGAAAGAATGCGGACATAGCGGTTTCTTGCGTCGTTAAATGCTTGACGGGTTTCTTGACTGTTTTGGGTAGAAGCGTTTTGTGAGCTTTGACCTTTTCAAGTCTGGTCTTGTTAAAGGATTTAGAGAACCGGGGCTTTTGAGTGGCTGAAGAGGTTTTCTGTGTACGTGGAATAAATAATTGCATGCCAGCTTGGATAATTTCGGTGACGTTTTGTGAGATATCAGAGGCGTCAGGATGAGAGAAGCAGACAGACGCCAACGGAAATGAGGAAAAGTAATCCCGCATTTCGTCCCAGTTTGCGGAGTTGTAATACCAAACGATACGTGGGTGTGATGACTGTGTAACCTCGGGTTGCATTGCGCAGGAAGCAGTGACCATGCCGTGGTCTGAGCGACCAGGGGGCAGTGACTGATATTTTATAGCATTCAGGTTTCTAGTAAGAAGGAGATCCAAGGGATTTGAGCTGTGTGTTGGGATACGAGGAAAGTGAGCAGGTTGCTGAACCATATTGGCTAAAGAATTGCTGACTGCAAAGGCCTCCGCTGCTCGCCCTTGTGGATCGGTTTTTGAAGATCCTAGCCATTCCTTATTATGGACATTGAAGTCACCAAGAATAGTGACCTGGGAGGAAGGATATTAAGAAATCAGATAGTCGTTTTTTTTCAGAAAGGTAGTCAAAGAGCTGGACAAAGTTGTTGTCAGAAGGTGACCGGTAAATGCAACAGATGAATTTAGTTGCGGCCCTGATAGAGAGTTATATCCATAGTATGTGTTTTACTTCCAGCTTCTAAATTGGGGAGTCTGGTGCAGGGTAGATTGCTACGGACGTATGCGCACATGTCTCCATGCTATCTAAAGGAAGTAAGGAGCTCATACCCAGGGAAATTAAGGTAATTAGTGGCTGTTTTGGCACTGATTTGGGTTTCGGTGAGGAAGAGAAGTTGGCACCTTACCTACAATTCACGGCAAATTTGTAAGAAAAAAATTTACCATAAAGCCGCAGCGTTGTAAGACATTTATAAAGACAAATAAAAGAATTTTAAATCATCAAATACTTCTACAAGTAATCTGCATAGGAGTTTTCGTTTGTAAATGTTTAAAATGTTTATCTTTGTAAAGCATTCCAAGTTAATTAAGCAGAAAATGCATCATTTATGAGCGGATATCCGAGCACGATATAATAATTTTATATCTAACAATTATCTATGCTTGTGGTTAATTTTGAAAGTAAATCTTACTACCCTTTAACCACAAGAAACTGTCTCAATTATAACAGCTATATTTTATCTTTTTCCTCTCATAGCTGCGTATTAAAAAATAAAAGCTTTATCACACCTTTGGCTTAATGTGGAATGTTATTATTTAATACAGATGGAATAAATGTAATATGGATACCCTTAAATAATATCTTTTAATAAAAATAGTTACACAAAAGTTGACTTCTAACAGAAAGCATTTAAGCTAAGGCCAAAAGTTATACGGGGAAAAGTCGTGGCGAAGATAAAAAAGTCTGGAAGCAGCAGGTGTGTTATGGTAGTGAGTTTAAAAATATATATTTTTAATAGAAAATATGTGTTTTTCTTAAAGAAAAGCAGGCATCAAATTTGGTTACCAGTATAACCTATATAGTACAAACAATGTGCCATGTTTCATCAAAATAACTTTTTTGGTTGAAAATGTACAAACATTTCCCAAAGTAAACTTAAAAAGTTCCCGAAAAAACTTGTTTCTTGGCCAACGAACCTTATAGGTTAATAAGAAATTGAGCTATTCAAATTTGAAGCATTTAATGATAATTCGCTACCATAACGTACTGTGTTGCTGCATCTAGAATTTCTATTCTTACAAACATGCATTATATTTCGATGAAAAAATGCAATATTATAAGGCGTGTTCGATTAAAAAAAAACAGAAAATTTGTATCACCAACGACTTATGGGAAATCCTGTAATTGTACAAATACTTTTTTAAGATGTAGCTCAAGACACCCTATAAGTAACGCATAATTTTTTTTCGTATCTTGTATAATAACGGATATTTTAAATTTTGTTGATTTTTTACGAAAAGTTGCCAAAACTTTAATACCTACCATTAAACGATAAACTCTATGGCTAAAACACTGCCAAAGCATCAGAAAAAGTGTCTATTTAAAATGAATTTTCTGGAAACATTTTAGTAAAATTAAGGGCAATGACGGTTGAAGCTAAGACCTCAAGGTTACACAAGACGTGTTAGTTTCAGGTTCTTTGCCTAAATGTTGTCAATTTTTTTAAACCGCGACTTTGACGTTTTGAGGAAAAGCCCTTTTTTTAAATGCCTACAACTGTTTTGTCTGTTAATCTACAGTGCTAAATTTTGACACGTAATTTACTTTTAATGATATAAACCCGCGTACCAAATTAGGTTGCCATCACTTTGTTATTTCCGGAGATATAAAAATGTTCCGAAAGAAAACACAAAATTTTCCGGGAAAAACCAGGCCGATTTGCCTGGCTAACGAACTTATCCAAGCCGCTTGCAAAAGCAAGGTACTCAGCAAATTTGATCAAAATCGGTCCATTATACTTTTTGAGTTATCGGTGTGATATATATATATATATATATATATATATATATATATATATATATATATATATATATATATATATATATATATATATATATATATATATATATATATATATATATATATATATATATATATATATATATATATATATATATATATATATATATATATAAATCTTGTGAATTTGAATGTTGCACTATACTGTAATCACTTTTAAATATACACTTTATTTGTTTGCTATACTTTTTCTGATTTTAATGGTTTACGTGGACTGCAGTTTCGAACCGTCCCGATTCATCATCAGCACGCTACTGACTGTGATCGTTCCTGTGCCGTCTATGTCTGAGACTGTACGCAGCGCCTGCGTGTTGAGCCTCTATTGGTCGGTTTACTGCTCTCTGATTGGTTGTGTTCTCGGACTGTGTCGTGTGTATCGGTCTCCTGTATTGATCACTGTGGTAGGATAATTTGTCTACTTGTATGGCTTTTATTAAGTTTTGTTTGAATGTTTGTACTTGGATGTGTCCTGACATAAATTGTTTCTTATTGTTTGTTTGTTGAATGTAGTATTATTCCCAGATTGCCATTTTTTTGTGGCTTTTAATATGTTTCATTAGTTGTAATTGGTTGATATGTGGTTTTTGGTGTTTTCGGTTGTGAATGTGTGTAGCTACGTATGATTTGTAGCTAGGTATGTGGATTTTATTAATGCTGTTATATGTTCCTTGAATCTTGTTTCTATTGATTTTTTTGTCATTCCTATATATTTTTTATTGCATTTGTTACATTCTATTTTATATATTTCGTTTAATTCATGTGGGTTGTGTTTTTGTTTTTTATTTATTTTGTTTATTATTTTGTTATTGGTTTGTATCTCATTCTTAAGTCATATTGTTCGAGTGTTTGTTACAACTAATGAAACATATTAAAGACCACAAAAAAATGGAAATCTTGGAACAATACTACATTCAACAAATAAACAATAAGAAACAATTAATGCCAGAACAAATCCAAGTACAAACATTTTAACAAAACTTAATAAAAGCCATACAAGTAGACAAATTATCAAACCACTGTGATCAAGACAGGAGACCGATTCACAAGACACAGTCGGAGAGCACAACCAATCAAAGAGCAGTACACCGACCAATAGAGGCTCAACACGCAGGCGCTGCGTAAAGTCTCAGGCATATAACGCACAGGAACGATCACAGTCAGTAGCGTACTGATGATGGACGGGGATGGTTCGAAACTGCAGTCTACGTAATAAAAAAATCACAAAAAGTACAGCAAACAAATAAAGTATATATACATATATATATATATATATATATATATATATATATATATATATATATATATATATATATATATATATATATATATATATATATATATATAAACATATAAATAAAAATTGAAAGCGACCCCGGATATCGGTTCTAGGGGCCCTAGTTTGCGCTTATTTGAAGAATTTTTTTCAAAAGTCGCGATTTCCCCATTGGTGATTTTTTAAAAGAAAATTCATTAAAACTCCACTGCATTACTTTTCAAGACAATACACAATTCATAAATGTGAAGCCATAGAAATAGTCTCCACGCCTGTCTTTAGTATGAATCGGTTTCGCCAAGTAAGGGCAACAAACAGCAATCAATAAATACGTTAAATATTTTTCTAAATATCACGGAAAACCGAAATTAGATTTCTCACTTAAATACTGTGTATCTCTTTAGTTTTGACCTTTGAACAGAGGTGGGGTTTGGTGAGATCGTAACATTTCAATGCAAAAGACTACTGTTACCCTCTGTACCATTATTTTTTGACCATTACAGATAAAATTATTTTTTAGCGAGGATCCTCTATAGGTGTGCCTTATCTTATCCATTGTTCCAGGCATGTTATAATTGTATCATATGTTGCTCTGATATATGTAATTTAAACCTGAGCGGTCGAGTTTCATGCTAAAATTAAATATTACAATGAGAAGTCATCCACTACCGTAGAGTTCAACGTACTGGTTACACCCGACAATAGTTTCAACCGTGATCCGCAAAAGTTATCAATTCTACATTTGAGATAACATATGCCTGAATATTTGTAATCGTTTTGCATTAAGAACAAGTAAAATTCCATGGGCGCAACACACAAAAATAATTTTTGTATCCTAATAGGAGTAATAATAAATAATAATTCATTTCCGAAAACTGGTATTTATTATTGAATTTTCTTTAAAAAAAAAACTCACTAATGAGCCGATCCCGACTTTTTAATTTTGAAAATATTTTTTCAAATGAGCGCGCACTAGGCCCCCTAGAACCCATATCCAGGGTTAGTTTCAATTTTTGTATGTTTAATTATATATATATATATATATATATATATATATATATATATATATATATATATATATATATATATATATATATATATATATATATATATAGGGTGGCGTATTGAAAACGAAACAGACCGATTTGCGTCCAGAGAATTTTTTTTAAGAAACGCTGAAACACGTCAATTTTAATATTGAGGGGGACATGTTTTGACATAAAACTCAACTTTGTCACATCAACCCCTTAAGGGTAGTGATAAGAACCTTTATATATTAAATAGGGAACATGGATCTAGTGTTACATCATTTGAAAGCTCTTTCTTTTCTGAATTCAGCACACTAATTTTTTGGAAGTTTTATCAACTCGTTTAAAAATTATTCACAGTTGAAGATACAAAAACGCATTTCACTCATTCCGATAAGAAATGTGCTGATAGTCAATGTTTAGTTGGTTTGTAAACAAAAAATTGACTATCAGAACATTTCTTATCGAAATGAGAGAAATGCGGTTTATTATTTCAGTTTATTGGTCGGTTTGATACTTGATAGTACTACCGAAAATTAATTTCACAATGGCGTATTCTGTAGAAGAAAGAGCTGAAATAATTACTCTTTTTTTCATAAACGATGATTGTGCCAACCGCACCGCAAATTTGTTTAATGAACGACATCCGAACAGACATGTTAACAGAAAATACATTTTGGAGTTAGTTACAAAGTTTCGACAAAGTGGTTCAGTAGCCAACAAAAAACGGGATCCTGGACATGAATTTCCGGTTAAAAATGAGACTACTGAAATTGAAGTTTTAGGACAAATTGCTGCAGACCCAACTTTGAGCACGAGAAAATTGGCCACTGTTTTAAAGATGAAAAGAAGAACTATTCAGCGAATATTAAAGCATCATAAATTTCACCCGTATAAAATTCATCTTGTACAACAACCGAATGAAGATGATTTTGATCGGCGGCTGGAGTTTTGTGAAGTTATGACTGCACGAATAGCTGATAACGGGAACTTTCTGTTCAATATCTCTTTTTCAGACGAGTGTACGTTTTTATTAAACTCTACAGTCAATCGCAATGGTTGTCGTTATTGGGTAGATAATAATACAAGAAATGTTCACGAAGTCCACACTCAAACTCCACAGAAATTGAATATCTGGACTGGCATTTTTGGAGACCGTTTAACCAGACCAATTTTTCTTGATTGCAATTTGAGTGACGAAACGTATTTGGAGTTACTAGAAGATATCGTTTACCCTGTACTAATTGACATTGTTGAAAATGATGATCGCTATCAAGAAAATCAATTAGTGTTTCAACAAGATAGAGCTCCTCCGCATTTTTCACAACGTGTGAGGGAATTTTTAAACAGAGAATTTCCAGGACAATGGATTGAGCGTAGAGGTGCTATTGAGTGGCCCCCTAGACCCCGGATTTAACTCCCTTAGACTTCTTTCTATGGGGCCATTTAAAGAGTAGAATTTACGCAACAGAACCGCAGTCTCTGGAAGAATTACGACGACGCATTGTTGAAGAATGCCGTCTAATAACTCCACAAATGCTCCAGAATGCCAGAGCTCGTTTTGAACAAAATTTGTACTTTTGTATGGAAGCTGGTCAACAATTTGAACACTGACTTAACTGAATAAACGTTTTTGAACGTCTGGTTTTGCTTTTTAGTTTTTTTAACGAAAAATTGACTAATTAGTGCATTTCTTACCACAATGAATGAAATAGGTTCTTGAAACTCCAACTGTGAATAATTCTTAAACCAGTTGATAAAACTTCCAAAAAATTAGTGTGCTGAATTCAGAAAAGAAAGAGCTTTCAAATGTAACACTCGATCCATGTTCCCTATTTAAAATATAAGGGTTGTTATCACCACCCTTAAGGGGTTGATGTGACAAAGTTGAGTTTTATGTCAAAATATGTCCCCCTCAATATTAAAGTTGATGTGTTTCAGCGTTTCTTAAAAAAATTTCTCTGGACGCAAATCGGTCTGTTTCGTTTTCAATGCCTCACCCTGTTTATATATATATATATATATATATATATATATATATATATATATATATATATATATATATATATATATATATATATATGGTGATTCGCAAAAGGACCGGCACAGAGCAGTGGCGCGTAGGGGAAACCAAAATATTGTGATTTAACGCAACTTACCCCTATACTAAGTTGCACCGCTGATTGCACCGCTGAGAAGTTATAGGCCTTCAAAGTGGGGTTTTTAATTTCGAAAAAAAAAAATCAATATCTCCGTTATTCTTAAACTTAGAACTAAATTTGGTACGCTACCAAGAGCAATAATCGAAAGTAATAAGAATTCCATTAAAGCATTTTTAAAGGGTTGATAAGGGATGATTAACCATTAAAATGTGACAGAATTGTTTAACCTATTGGCGGATATGAAAAATTATTATTTTAGTTCATGGAGAATATAATTCTAAAACTTTTATTACTCTTATTAATTTTCGAAAAACTTTGTCGTTTTCAACAAAATTCCAAATAACTAAATACACGTATTAGAGCTGTTATTTAAAATCATCGGAAATTCAAACGTTGGCTACGAAATTTAACTTCAGACTTGACAATCAGGGAAAAAGTTGTAATAAGAATAATTCAATAGAAAAACAAACAACTTAAACAATAGAAATAACATAACATTTGCACCGCTAAATTACAGAAATTGTTCAAAATGATCACCGTTCCCTCTCAGGCATACATTTACTTTTCGTCAAAAATTGAAGTCTACTCTCTATCCAACAACTGTTGATTGTTGTCATTTTGCTACTTATTAGATTTTTTAGCGAATTTTCTTTACAAAATTCACTTCTTCTTCTTCGAGTGCCTTCTCCTATCGAAGATCGGCAACAATTTTTGCGATTTCTTCTCTGTCTTGGGCCCTTTTCAGCAAAGTGTTTGAACCCAAGCCTGTCCAATCTCGTATGTTCTTAAGCCAGGAGCACTGCCTGCGTCCCGGTCCACGTCTACCTTCGATCTTACCCTCTATCATGAGTTGTAGAAATTCATATCTATTGTATCTCATTACATGACCGAGATATGCAGTTTTTCGCTTTTTTGTGATTTCGATGAGTTCACGTTCTCTGCCCATACGATGCAAAACCTCCAAATTTCTGGTGTGAGCAGTCCAAGGAACTCGCAACATTCGTCGATACACCCACATTTTGAATGCCTCGAGTCTGTTTAGACCGCTAGCCTTTAGCGTCCACGCCTCAACCCTATACAGAATCGTGGAATATATGTATCACTTCACAAAATTGTATCTAATTTGTATATCAAGTGACCTATCGCTTAACAGGCTTCGCATTTTTAAGAAATTTGTCCTAGCCATTTCAATCCGAGCTCTGATTTACAAATCAGGGTTTCAGATCTTCGCCGATCCAACTGCCCAAGTATTTAAACTTAGAGACCTTGGTTATCTGTGTCCCGCATACGTTTATATGTATTGGTTGATTTAGATTCTGGTTTACCGCCAATATCTTTGTTTTTGCGGTGTTGATTTTTAAGCCTAATAGATCTCCTTCGGCTGATAACTTGTTAAGTAGCCGCTGCAAGCCCTCAGGACTGTCTGCGATTATAACTGTGTCGTCGGCATATCGTAGATTATTTATGAAGGTTCCATTCACTTTTATGCCATCTTTTGCACCTTCAAGTGCGTTTTGGAATATAATTTCGGAGTACATGTTAAAAAGCATAGGGCTCAGTACACAGCCTTGTCTGACTCCACGTTTAATTGGTACAGTTTTTGTTTGGGTGTTTTCAATCTGCACTGTCGCCACCTGGTATTCATAGAGGTACTGAATGATTTTTATATCTTGGGAGTCTAAACCTTTACGTTCTAATATGTTCAGCAGCGTGCTATGTTAAATGCTTTAGCATAATCTATGAAACACAGGTATACTTCCTTGTGCTGATCTCGACTGATAGCGCGAACAGAGCCTCTCAAAATTCACTAATATACGGAATACGCGACTTTGCGTTCCAAAAAATGTCTTTAAATGGGCGCCAACTGCACCCTCCCCCTCCAGATTTCATTTTATTCATATATATATATATATATATATATATATATATATATATATATATATATATATATATATATATATATATATATATATAAGGAAAACGGGTTAAGGGCAAAGCCGCAAGGAGGCAACCGCAAACACGTGCTTCAAACTTATTAGCCATCATCAGTACGGTATAGCCAGGTGAAGACGGGAACACTCTGGATGAAGATGCAAAAATACACGGAGTCACAACAGGCAACCAGTGCACATTTGCAGCAACATTTGGAAGAGCCTCACTCCGAGGGAAACAACCAAAATAGCCACGGAGGCAAAGAAATTACCTGCGTGAGCATCCGAAGCCCAGGATGGTAATTAGTTGCCCCCGTGGCTATTTTGGTTGTTTCCCTCGGATTGAGGGTCTTCCAAATGTTGCTGCAAATGTGCACTGGTTGCCTGTTGTGACTCCGTGTATTTTTGCATCTTCATCCAGAGTGTTCCCATCTTCACCTGGCTATACCGTACTGATGATCGCTAATAAGCTTGAAACACGTGTATGCGGTTGTCTCCTTAACCCTTTTTCCTTGTACAGTACAGAAATGCCGTGTTATAAATCCTGTCATATGTATATATATATATATATATATATATATATATATATATATATATATATATATATATATATATATATATATATATATATATATATATATATATATATATATATATATATATATATATATATATATATATATATATATATATATATATATATATATGGGTTACCTCTGGAAATAACAAACCTATGGCAACGAAAGTTTGTATGCGGCTTTATCTTATTTGAATGTGAATTTATATAATGCGAATTACACACGAAAATTTTGATACATATTAGGTATATATGAAATTTTAATATTATTAATTTTTTAGCAAATTTTCGTATATTATGGAAAATTATTTGTGTATTTTTGAAGAAATTACTTTTGGAAGATTTTTTGTGAAGTGTTGGTACTTATAAATGCATAACTTATTGTAAAAAAAATATTTTACATTTACTTTAACCAATTTTTGTAAAGCAAATTGCAATTTTCGTTAAAAAACTATTTGCAAATTGCCATGCAAACTTTTTTTTTTAATTTTTGTCAAAAAGCTTTTTGATGGTAATTATATTTTAGCAGGTGTGTAAATAGATTGAAGAGGAATTACCCAGGAAAATCGGACCAGTCTTTTCGCAAACATTTAAAGTTTATTTTCGGAAAATTATTTTGCTTTTTCAAACAATAAAGTTATTTTGATGAAATAAGGTACACTGTTTGTACTATATGTACGTAATACCAAATTCCATGCCTTTTATTAAAAAAAAGAGATATTTTCCATTAAAAACGTTTAATGAAAATTCACTACCATAACGGACTACGTCCAGACTTTCTGGAGTTCATCTGCTAAAAACTGTACTAGGGTGTATGTAAAGATGATTTACCGGCGACATTCTTCGGAATCCACTAATTATATGTAGCAAATTATTGAACAACATTTCTTCCCGGTGAATGTTATGTAACTTGATACTTAGTCATTTGTGCTTGAAGTGAAAAATCAATGGCAGTGTCATGAGCACGATCTGGTTGCGGGTTCGACGTCCTTCTTAGATAACAGCGACACCTTCTGTTGTGTCTCAACAAATACTTGTGCTAGCTTTTGTGATAATAGCATTGTTTGTTCTTAGAAACACGTCCAAGACATCAACAATGCCTACTACCTTCCTTGCTATAGTATGTAGTATTTAACTGTTGTCATTTGCTTCTACATTGTAATAAGTTTAATAGTTCTTTCACGGCAAAATATGTTTAAAGTAGTTTGCAAGTTATTTTCTAGGCTTCTTTAAGCACCGTTAAATAATACAAAATCTAAAGCTGTAATATTTTCGATTATGCTAGTAAAAAAGGGCACAAACGAGTGAAGATTAAATAAAGTTTTAAAAGCTTTGAGCTAATGACTTCGTTTCTGGTTGGCAAAAATGAATATCTTCCTTACTTTTGGCATCAGGAAATGTTAATTTCATTTTGATTAATAAACATCGTTACAAAACCCACGCAGTCATTTTGTCGAAATTTTCTTCCTTACTTTTGGCATCAGGAAATGTTAATTTCATTTTGATTAATAAACATCGTTACAAAACCCACGCAGTCATTTTGTCGAAATTTGGTTCTTTTGTTTCGTTATCTGTATACATACGTTTAAAAACGCTTCTAAAAACTAGGGTAAGTCGATGTATCCTGGACATCAGGCAGTATGGATTCCGTCAGCGCAGATCAACTGCCGACCTCCTTTCCTTTGTCACCCATTCTTAGAACAAGCCTATGGAACTACACGGTGAATTCCAGATTGTTGCTCTAGACATATCCAAAGCATTCGACCAGGTCTGACACGCAGCGCTGCTTAATAAACTACCGGCCTATGGCCTACCACCAAAACTCTGTACGTGGACAGCAAATTTCCTCTCCAACCGGAGCATTTCTGTTGCCGTGGATGGCCATTTCTCTAAACTGTATCCAATTAATGCAGGAGTTCCTCAAGGTTCGGCTTTAGCCCCTACTTTGTTTCTTCTCCACATCAATGACCTCCTGTCTAGCACATCCAACCCAGTTCACAGTTACGCGGACGAGAGCACCCTCCACTCAAATATACAATATTCTAAGTCTGTCTCTTTAGCGTAATTAGATGAGGACCGCAGACTCATGGAGGGTGCTATCTCCGTGGATCTCCAAAAATATTAGACTGGGGAAGTAGAAATCTTGTACAATTCAACCCCACCAAATCACAGTCTTGTTTTCTTTCTCATAAGAGATACATCAGCCCTAGACCCATCACAATAAGCAACCAAGTTATTCAAAGTAATGAGTCCTTTTCACTTGTTGGCATTTCTGTGGATCGAAATCTCAATTGGCACCAACATGTCATATCAATTGCAGAAGCGGCTGCTAAGAAATTAGTTTTCCTCTTCCGGGCTCGCAAATACTTTTCACCAGCTAATCTCTATACTTCACATATAAGATCAAACCTCGAATACTGCTCCCACATCTGGGGTGCTGCTGCCGCTTCTACACTCGCTATCCTGGATGCCATTCAGAAGAGAGCTATACGTCTCATCAGTGACCCTACCCTCACCCAAAGGCTGCCATTTCTTGCCCACCGACGTGCCGTTGGTGACCTCTCTCTCTCTCTCTCTCTCTCTCTCTCTCTTTTATAGATATCTGCACGGGCACTGCTCAGGGGAGCTTTCTTCCATAGTTCCTCCACCTGCTGCCCCCAACAGATCTACTAGGGGAACAGAGCGAATGCACCCTTTTACTGTCCAGGTCACCAGACATGGAACATCTTGTTATGCCCGCTCTTTTATCCCGAGGACTTCCAAGTTGTGAAATTCCTTGCCGCACATGTTTTTCCTTCTCCCCCGAACCTCCAAATCTTCAAGTCCAGAATTAACAAGTTGCCTCTTTCCTCCTTGTCGAGACCCACGGTACGATAGTATTTAGGCTGTAAGCCCTCGTGGTGTCTTGTTGAAATAAAAAAATACAAAACATTAAGTTAACTAGATTTTAGTGCTGATTTTTTTAACACAGGCGGTATATCTCTCGACTTACTAAAGGTGACGAGGGGCGACATCTTGGAAACTTCAATAGAAAGAGTGTTAAAATGATTCATAACTAAACTGGTCCAAATAAACAACGTAAATATTTTTATGTTCCAAATATGACATCAAGGGTACACAATCGCTAGTGGGAGCAATAAAAAATTAAATGTCTGGTAAAAGTGCCGGGATTGGCTATAAGTATTTGAATTTAAAAAAAATCATAGGTAATTATACACCACTTTAACAAAGACGATTTTACATATCCTGACTTATAACTATAAGGTGTCCTGCTGTTTCTCTGAAAAATCAAATAGCTATAACTTTTGTAATTTTTACCCAAATCAGATAAAATTTGCCATGTTTGAAAGGGCATTTAAAAGTAATTCAAAGCTTGTTATAAGTCTTACCTATTAAGGTTTTGTACATTAACTAGAGAGCGTTATTTTCAACTATATAAGTTTTTCTAAATAAACTATAAAAATGCACTTTTCTTACCTTTACTTTAGAAAATTGAAATGCTGTAAGATATTGGCAGAAACCGCATATTGAAAAAATGTTTTTTTTTTAATCAAGCCCAAAAAGTCTATTATCAGTAATTATTTTTTAGTCAACTATAAATACCTACTTAAAGATTGTATAATATTATCTGGCCATGTAAAGAAAACTATTATTGATTTTACTATTTTGCACAAAATGACAATATAATTTTTTTTCATTTATAGCCATTATTGATTTGATAAATTTTAAGTAATTAATAGTCAATTTTGTTACTATCACATTGTCTTTTGTGATATAATAGTTATTACACTACGAGTGGTGTAATATTATTAGTGAAATGGAACAAAATAAAATATTATTATTAATCAAAAAAAGTGGCGAGATACCAACGAAATTGGTGATTAATTTTTGATATTAAAGTTTCTGAAAACGAACATTTTGCTAATACACAAAGTAGATAGGAAAACAGTAAAATCAATAGATTTTACTAAATAAGCAAAACTAAGACAATAACCGAACTAAGAATATAAGGGTTAAGATTATTTTCAGTCATTACTTATGCGCAAAATGTATTTTGCGATGAATGCTATTAACTGCTTCAATTTTTGCTCTTAGAAGCTTGTGGGGTCCGTGATTTGTTCAAGCATCTCCTGTTGTATGACGTTTATGGAAACCATATATTTTTTTATTTCTCGTAAAATTAAGTCAAGCGCAGTCATATCCGGAGAGCTAACTGGTCACTAAAATCAAAACGCTCTTTCAATCCATCAATATGGAAATATATTAGCCAGATGGTTGCAGGACAATTTGTAAAACGGTGCTGGAGATCCATGACCCTGGAACCACATTGTTTTTCGTGTTTCCATCCAACATCTTTTACAGGTGATGGTAATTAATTACTTAAAAGTTTATGTATTCCTCACGATTTAAATTGGCGTCAGGATATTCCCTGAAATATCCCTATAGCACGAAATGCTACAACAAACATTTACACTGTTAAAATTACAGCGTCTTCAGGATGCTCATACCTTACAAATATTGCTACTGGCTCTTGTTCATACGACTTTAATTTTTTCATACTTCTCTTCACTTACCTTTTCCTATTACAAAACCTTTAAAAATTCGTTACTATAACGCACTTGCTGCGTTTAGACTTTCATATAGTATGGAATCATCATCACTAACAACAACACAAAAATGTACATATATGTTGTGAATGTTTACTTCTTCTTCTTTGGGTGCCATCTCCACTAATGGAGGTTAGCGACTACAACAGCAAACTCCTCTCTATCCTCCGCCGCTCTCATCAAGTCTTCAAAGCCCAGACCTGTCCAATAACTTATGTTTCTCAGCCATGACAGTTTCCTTCTGCCCACAATGTTTACTTAACCTATGCAAATAAAAATGACGAAAACTTATTTAAAAAATTATGTGTACTTAGATCACATCAGCCCAAAAAGTGACATCGATATTTAGAATTCGGCAACGGCCAATACAACGAGCATTTTGAATTGAACATATCCTTCCAAAATTATACTTTAAAAGAATGTCTATTTATTTCACCGTTCACAAGGTTGTAGCTTAGAATAACGATAATCTAGATTAATTTATCTAGGTCATTATTATCTTTTGGTCTAGGATTGTCATCTGAATATATCATACCTTGAAAAATAATATTTTGTGTAGAAGTGCTAAATGCTGTTATTTTTTTATTATGATGCTAATGCTTTGCTTTCTCTTTCAGAAGGCAGTGAAGATGAACTAGAAGTTTCCTCGCAAAACCTCAATTTCGACGAACATCCTATGACCAGAGGTATGGTACCTCCTCAGCTAGAAAACTCCTTTGAAATACTTCCTTTAGAATATAGCAATAATAATTTAAAACACGTCTTTGAAAATGAAGATTTTCTACGGCAACACCAACAAGAGAACAAAAAGATCCAGCTCAAATCTGCAGATCAATTATTCGAGAAACGCGATAAAGAATCTGAAGATAAATATGCTTATCTTAACGAAACGAAACAGTTCTTCACCGATACGATGAATGGGGGAAATAAACTTGATTTGGCTTATGCTAGGACTAGGGAAATAGTTTTGGTGAATGGAGTTGGGCCAACAGAGTTGGATTTTAGAGAAAACGGCGTCTTTGCAAGGGTTACCATTTCCAAAGGGTCCAGGTATGGACCGTTTCAAGGAAAGTGGGCAGGAATACCTCAAGATGTTAGATTTGCTTGGGAGGTGAGTTTTATAATCAATTTTTATATATAATATTTACCTTATATATTTATTATTTGACATATATGTGTCCCAAAAATTGGTGTAGAAACTCTATAAACGTTTTGCACGGAAATTCAACTTTATTAGCCTTATTACATATATTTTTTTCAACAACACACCACGAGGGTTCACGTATAGGTCTCTTCTGAATTGAGTCCAGGATAGCGAGTGTAGAAGCGGCAGCGGCACCCTAGACGTGGGAGCAGTATTCGAGGATTGGCCTTATTTGTGAAGTATATAAGGTATAGAGATTAGCTGGTGAAAAGTATTTACGAGCCCGGAAGTGGAAACCTAATTTCTTAGCAGCCGCTTCTGCAATTGATGTGACATGTTAGTGCCAATTGAGATTTCGATCCACAGAAATGCCAACAAGTGAAAAGGACTCATTACCTTGAATAACTTGGTTGTTTATTGTGATGGGTCTAGGGCTGGTGTATATATGCTTTGGATATGTCTAGAGCGACAATCTGGGATTCACCGTGTAGTTCCATAGACTTGCGCCCAAATTTTCAATTTTCAATGGACACTAAACTAAAGGTGGGGGACTTTAAAATCTTAACCAAAATTTGTGAGATGTAACAAATATTGTACTAGTAAAACTATCCGATGGTTGAATACTTTGGAATCTTTAACTTAATTTGAACTTAATGCTCCACAATTAGTACAGGCAATAGAGAATTTTTTTCTGCAATAAACTACAGGAGTTTTTTTTTTGTATACATAGGTTCAGAATGACGTACTGAATGTAAAAACACAAAATCCTTACCAATTAGGACGGCGGAAGTGCCGCCATTTTGAGAAAAACCCTTTCGGCGTATATCTCCGTAACCGTACACCTTAGGCCAAAAATGGTAATGACCTTTATTGTAGATAATTTCATTTCTCATCTTTTTTGTTTAATAAATTTTTTTGTATCACTCACCGTTTACAACTTATAGGACTATTAGCATTCATTTATTGTCTTTTTTACCTATATCTTTGTTAATAATTGTTTAAAAAATAAAATGTTTATAATTTAACTTTTCAACCGATACATTTTCTAGAACTTTTAATTAAAACTTTTTTTCTCAAATTAATATTAGTGAATTTTCTTTAAAAAAATTCACTAATAAGGAGACCCCGACTATTGAATTTTGAAAAAAAAATTCAAATGTACGCTAATTATTTCCCCTAGAACACATATCCGGGGTCAGTTTCAATTTTTATCTGTTTATATATATATATATATATATATATATATATATATATATATATATATATATATATATATATATATATATATGTATATATCACACCGATAACTAAAAAAATAATGGGTCAATTTTGATTAAATTTGGTGAATAACTTCCTTTTGCAACTAGCTTGGATACATTCGTTAGCCAGGAAAATAGGCCCAGGTTTTCCCGGAAAATATTGTTTTTCTTAAAAAAAACCATATCTCGGGAAATAACAAAGTGAGGGCAACCAAATTTGGTACGCCGGTTTATGTCATAATAGGTAAATTACCTACCAAAATTTAGTTTTGCAGGTTGAAAGATAAAAAAGTTATGGGCATTTATAGAAAAATAAATTGGGGTTTCCCTCAAAACGTCAAAATCGCGATTTAAAACGTCAAAATTGGCAACATTTAGGCAAAGAACCTAAAACTAATATAAGCTATAGAAAGAAAATGTCTCAAGAAGAATGTTTTACAAAGCCTTAAGTCTTAGATTCAACCGTCATTGTCCTTCATTTTACTAAAATTTATCCAGAAAAATGTCTCAATTGAAAAGTGCAACATTTAACGCGTTCTAACTTTGAAAATATTGATTTGAGAAAAAAAGTTTTTTGTAAAAATTGTAGTAAATTTGTTGATTGAAAAGTTAAGTTAAAGGCATTTTATTTCTTAAACAAATATTAACAAAGATATAGGTAAAAAAGTCAATAAATGAATGCTAATAGTCGTATAAGTTGTAAACGGTGAGTGATACAAAAGAAAATTGAACAAAAAAGATGAGAAATACAATTATCTATAATAAAGGTCATTACTATTTTTGGCCTAAACTGCACGGTTACGGACATATAGGCCGAAAGGGTTTTTCTCAAAATGGCGGCACTTCCGCCCTCCTAATTTGTAAGGATTTTGTGTTTTTACATTCAGTACGTCATTCTGAACCTATATATAAAAAAAAAACCTCCTGTAGTTTAATGCATTATGGACAAGAGTAACGGACTCCTCTATTGCCTGTACTAAATGAGTTTTAATGAAATTAAAACCTTAAAAACGTTATTTCAGTCGATACTTCTGCAAACAAAGTAAAAACCGTTTCAGAATCTCTAGAAATAAATGTAGATGCCACGTCTTATGTAAGTGTTCTTCTGGCACATGTATGCATTTGTAGGTTTACATAGCGGGAGCATTTTGTATTCAGCAAATATGTCCCAATTTCACACCCCAATGAATAGGATTATTTCTCCCTTATTTCGGGAAATAATATAATACACTTTACACAAATAATGGCAATTCTCACCCCAGATAATACACAGATATACCCCATTCTCACAACAGTAACTGGATCTCTGTCATCCAACTGTCATCTGTCTGTCTGAAGATTTAATACACACTACCAATACCGATATGGGTTAATTTATTTGTTGGGATAGGTAAGTTTAAAACGATGCAGTTTTTATTTAAAAAGTGTTAACTAAATCATTATTTCTACATAGAGTAATTATTATCAGTTACTATAATAATAATAATAATAATAATAATAATAATAATAATAATAATAATAATAATAATAATAATAATAATAATAATAATAATAATAATAATAATAATAATAATAATAATAATAATAATAATAATAATAATAATAATAATAATAATAATAATAATAATAATAATAATAATAAGGTTCGGGACGCCGCAAGTGCGTTATGGTAGTGAATTTTTATTAAATGTTTCAAATTTGAATAACTCAATTTTCTATAAACTTAGAAAGTTTAATTTTGGTACGTGCTAAGGTCTTTCCTTTCCAACAAATTTCATTAAGATAACTTTGTAATTTTCTGAGAAAAAATTTTTTTTCGAAAGAAAATTCAAAATTTGAATAACTCAATTTTTTATAAACTTGCAAAGTTTAATTTTGGTACGTAGTAAGGTCTCTCCTAATGCAATATATCCATTAAATTTCATTAAAACCGCTTTGTAATTTTCGGCGAAAAATTTTTTTTCGAAGGGAAACTCCAAATTTTCGCAGAAAACCCCGTAAACCATATAAAAATTGAAACTGACCCCGGATATGGGTTCTAGGGGTCCTAGTTCGCGCTCATTTGAAGAAATTTTTGCAAAGTCTCATCGATACCTCTCTATTAGTGATTTTTTTTAAAATAAAAATTCACTAATAACAGTCTGGAACAGTTGTGAAGTATTTATTCTATTAGGTTTGAGTTTTTTAGGAGAAAAAGGTACTCATACCGAATTTGGTAAAGCTCTGGTTTAGGTAAAAGTACAGTGTTCGTATCACTATTATTGTTAAATATAGATGTAGATACCTCTTATCGAGCTTTAGAATTTCTTGTTTTCTTTTCTGTAGCCGGTTTCGCCGTTTTACAACATCATCTGAGACCATAAACAATTCTGAAGCCAGCGAAGATGTTTCTACATCTCTATTTAGTGGGCAACGGTTTCACCAAGTAAGGGAAACAACAGCTAATAGACTTTTACTGTCATCAATTATTATAATAAGTACACTTGGAGAACTCAAATCACCACAACACATATTTTTAAGGACCTGGCGATCGCTTCACTAACGATGTTAGCGTCATCAGATAATGAATAATTCTAAACTGCTTACTAATAAGCATCCCCTTATATCAGTAGCAGCTCGTGCCTTAATGCATTGGGGGTGCGCAAGAAAAAAAAAGTTCTGGATGTAGCAAGTGCGTTATGGTAGTGAATTTTTATTAAATGCTTCATATTTGAATAACTAAAGTTTCTACGAACTTAGAAAGTTGAATTTCGGTGTATAGTAGGGTCTTACCCAGGGCAACACACCCACCAAATTTCATCAAAATAACTTTGTAATTTTCGGAGAAAAAGATTTTTTTTGAAACAAAACTCAAAGTTTTCCCGGAAACCCTTATTCGATTTTTTTCAAAAGAAAACTTAAAATTTGAATAAGTCAATTTTCTAAAAATGTAGAAGGTTGAATTTTAGTGTGTCGTAAGGTCTTTTACAGTACATCATATCCACAAAATTTCATTAAAATAGCTTTGTAATTTTTAGAGAAAAAGATTTTTTTTGAAACAAAACTCAAAGTTATCCAGGTTTTCCTGGCTAACGAACTCATCCAAGCGATTAATAAAAGAAAGGCACTTGCCGAGTTTCATCGAAATCAGTTGCTTATTTTTTGAGTTATCGGTTGGATATATATATATATATATATATATATATATATATATATATATATATATATATATATATATATATATATATATATATTCAGAAAGATTTCCGCGGTCTTTAATGTGAGACATGCTTGGTTCTCGGATTAAACCGCGTCCAGAATTTATGGAAACTCGACGTTTCGGCTCCTGTTTTGGGGCCATTTTCAAGAGGTAGATGAATTATGTAAGGACACTCTAAGGCCTCAATCTGCCTACTCCTTAGAGCGGTGGATAAAGGTAGGTTGGGTTGTTGTAGCTCGATTACGGGACCTCAATCTGCCTACTCCCCAAATCTCGCTGGAGATCGTCTGTGAGGTCTCAGTGTGTTCCACCCTAGGCCTCAGATCTCTCTGAGGTTGAACTCAGATCTCTCTGAGGCCTAGGGTTGAACACACTGAGACCTCACAGACGATCTCCGGCGAGATTTGGGGAGTAGGCAGATTGAGGCCCCGTAATCGAGCTACAACAACCCAACCTACCTTTATTCACCGCTCTAAGGAGTAGGCAGATTGAGGCCTTAGAGTGTCCTTACATATTTCTTTTACCTACCTTTGTCCACCACTCTAAGGAGTAGGCAGATTGAGGCCTTAGAGTGTCCTTACATACTTCCTTTACCCACCTTTGTCCACCACTCTAAGGAGTAGGCAGATTGAGGCCTTAGAGTGTCCTTACATATTTCCTTTACCCACCTTTGTCCATCACTCTAAGGAGTAGGCAGATTGAGGCCTTAGAGTGTCCTTACATAATTCCTTTACCGACCTTTGTCCACCACTCTAAGGAGTAGGCAGATTGAGGCTATAGAGTGTCCTTACATATTTCCTTTACCCACCTTTGTCCATCACTCTAAGGAGTAGGCAGATTGAGGCCTTTGAGTGTCCTTACATATTTCCTTTAACCACCTTTGTCCACCACTCTAAGGAGTAGGCAGATTGAGGCCTTAGAGTGTCCTTACGTAATTCCTCTACCTCTTGAAAATGGCTCCAAAACAGGAGCCGAAACGTCGAGTTTCCATAAATTCTGGACGCGGTTTAACCCGAGAACCAAGCATGTCTCATATATATATATATATATATATATATATATATATATATATATATATATATATATATATATATATATATATATATATATATATATATATATATATATATATATAATTAAAACTGGCCTCGGATATGGGTTCTATCTAGTAGTCCTAGTTTGCGCTCATTTGAAAAAAATTTTGCAAAGTTTCTCCATCGATACCTTCTATTAGTGAATTTTTTAAATAAAAATTCACTAAAAATGAAGGGCTCGCCTATTTCTTCCCCGAAAATGTATTATAAAAAACATACTTACTAAACTAACTAAACTTGATAATTATTAACTATACTTACCAAGTTTTCCTCTAGTAAGTTATAGGTTATAGTAGTTAAAAAGTCCCTTAAAAAGTTAACCTTTAAATTTAAAATATCATCCACTGAATTAATCACAGTATCACAATTATTTTGTCCTCTTATTAAGCAACCCGAAATAGTAGCCATCATAATAATAATAATTGTCTTGTTAGAACATCTAAACAACAACGAAATGATCTAATTAAAATCAATGCGACGCGCAGCACTACACGAAAATTACTAAACACATGCTAGACACAGACACGCTCTGCCAAAATTCCACTGCAAACTGCAAGTGTGGAATTTGAGAGCGCACACCAGATTGCTTATTCGGTCGTTTTCGACGATGATACTCGATCATTTCGCATTGAAGTATCGCATTTCCTGAGAGCGCCAAAAAATACACACCGCCGGGCGACTGATGTATATGGATATTTGGGTATGAATGTATATAACGATAACGTCTGCAACCATTTACACTATACTTATTCTGATGCTGTATTAATAGCTGCCGAATCTGCGATCCTCGATCCTGGATATACTTATTTTGTTTGTTGAATGCAGGAGGTAAAAAAGCAAATAAAAATTTATTAAAATATACCATAGCAAAAATATTTTTTTCCCGGGCAGGCGACAGTGCGCGCGCACGGGCGCATTTATATAGGACCCGCCCCTGCCTTATATAGTAAATTGCAGGCAAATTTTCTGTGCATTCTATTTTTATTCCCGGACAAGGTTTTTGATCTTTATTTATCGCTTTACTTGACAGGTTCCGGAATGTTTAACTGCTTCAAAGACAGAGCGCAAACAGAGGACTGCAAACCAGTGGCGGAGATCGATTAAAGGAACTTTTGTTTTTTATTTCCCTAGAAATATAAATACTCTCGTATGCATTAAGCTTCGCTAGCTGTCTAATATTTTTGATAAGTTTCAGATTTTCTTTATCAATGTGGTGGTTATTATCCCAAATATGTTGTGGCACGCATGTCTTTTCCACACTACCGTATCTCAAATGTGCCAGGTGTTCACGAAATTTAGTACCAATGGTTCTCTTAGTCTGCCCTACGTATTTAAGATTACAATCTTTACAACCTATATCATAGATACACGACATATCAGTGGCTTTATGTTTATCTTTCGTATTACCTAACAAATTTTTTAAATATTTTTTTTGTCGAAAAAGTTAGCTGCAAATTGGCTTTCTTACAAATGCTTTCGAGACCCCTTGTGGTAACCCTAATTGTAAGTTCATAGCTTCATATCAGTTCAGCCAGTAAGCCAGCTTGGGAATTTAATTCTCGTTAGCCATAGAAATTTTAAATATAGCTTCATATGTTATTAATAATGTTTTGTAGCCTTTTTAACAACAATGCCCCTTGAAGGTGGTTTCAAGTGAAACCGAAATATATTGAGTTTTAGTACAAAGTGATATTCTAAGATTGTCCTTAATAATACCAGTAGTATTAGCAAGATCTAAAGCTTTGCCACATTAGTAAAAATTCACGGAAACGACACAGTTAAAAAAGATTGTACAGGAAATCCACTCCTCAGTAGAATTTACTTAAGAAATCACAAATTTACAATGGGGTCCCTTTTAGGTCAGTTGAAAATAACAAATCAGTTCTAATATATTTTTAACTTGGAGTCTTATAGGAATCTATAAAGCTTTTTTACATTTAACAAAGACTAGCGATTCTCGTACTTGGATTTCATAACGAGTTTCTGATTTAGGATTCACATCCAAAAGCCGTTTTTAAGACGACCTGACAGAAGCAGCTCGATTTAAACATGTTTATCTACATTCGACTGTGTCAATAGATACAAACTAGCTGTCCGAATTCTCAGAGAGGTGACACATTTTTGACACGTTTTATTCTGCCAATTATATAATAATAAAGCCTCAGTGAATTCTCCCTTGCACCTCTTGACCTTTAGCTGTCCGTTTTATATAGAATAAGGGCAGTTTTATTTGTTGTCTCTATTATACTGCATGTTTTTTGAACCAGAACAATCTCCATATTTGATATTCATATTTTTTTATTATATTCGGGATGTTAGCTTTAAATTATTATATACTAGGTAAAACGATATACATTTTTTTTACTTCTTGTTTCGTTAAAACGAATTTTTATGATATTTTACCTAAAAACATTGTTTTTATTTAAAATTTATTGATCGGTTATAGCGTAGTCAACTCACGACTCATTTTCTGAAAACAATAACCTATAACGAGTACATTTATTTACAATTTTGGGTCATCAATTCCCACACCATATTAGTGAATTTTCTTTTTTAAGAAGTCACTAATGAGGAGATCCCGACTTTTGAATTTTGAAAAAATTTCTTCAAATGAGCGCTAATTAGGCCCCCTAGAACACATTTACACATATCCGGGGGTCAGTTTCAATATATATATATATATATATATATATATATATATATATATATATATATATATATATATATATATATATATATATACATACTCAAAAAATAATAGGCCAATTTTGATTAAATTTGCGGAATACCAAATTTTGCGTTTTCTTTCGAAAAAAAAACATCTTCGGAAATAACAAAGTAAGGTCAATCAAATTTGTTACGCTGGTTTACGTAAATTACTTACCAAAATTTAGCTTTGTAGGTGAAAAGAAAAACAACTTATGGGCATTTAAAGAAAAAATAATTGTGCTCTTCTTCAAAACGCCAAAGTTGCGATTTAAAACATCAAAATTGGCAACATTTAGGCAAAGAACCTGAAACCAATATGGGCCATGAAAAGAAAATATGTCAAGAAGAAAGCTCAATATATCCGTTCTTATACAACATACGAAAAAAAAATGGTATACATTAATTATAGGGTGTCTTGAGTTACATCTTAAATATATATATATATATATATATATATATATATATATATATATATATATATATATATATATATATATATATATATATATATATATATATATATATACATCCCACCGATAACTCAAAAATAATGTGCCGATTTTGATCAAATTTGGTACATACCTCCCTTTGCAAGTGGCTTGGATAAGTTCGTTAGCCAGGAAAATCTGCCCAGGTTTTAACCCGGAAAATTTTTGTATCTCCGGAAATAACAAAGTAACGGCAGCCAAATTTGGTAAACGTGCGGAATAATAAAGGGTGAACCATGTACCAAAATCTAGGTATGTAAGTTAAAAGACAAAAAGGTTCTAGGCATGTAAAGTAAAAAAAAGAGGTTTTTCTCAAAACGTCAGAGTCACGATTTGAAGCGTCAAAATTGGCAATATATGATAATAATAATAATAATAATAATATTTAGGCAAATAACCTGAAACAAATACGTGTTATGTAAATAAAATGTCGCAAGAAGAGTTTTCTGCAAACCCTTAAGTTTCAACATCAACCGTCATTTTCCTTCATTTTACTAAAATGTTTCCAGAAAATACATTTCAAATAGACCCTTTCTCCGATGCTTTGGCAGTAGTTTTAGTTACGTTTATGGTTTAACGGTCTATAATTTTCAAATAACTTTCGTAGAAAAAATTCGTAAATGAGGAGGCCTTGTCTTTAGAATGTTAAAAAGATTTTTTCAAATGAGTGCAAACTCGGCCCCCCAAAATCCACATCCGGGTTTAGTTTTTGTTTTTATCTGTTTACATATATACAGGTTGGCGCATTTCCACGGTAAAGCTCAATTTAAAATTGTTACTATGCCAAATACGAGAAAAAAATATATACATTAATTATAGGGTATCTTGAGCTACATCATATAAAATTGTTTTGGCAATCACAGGCTTGGTGATACCTACATTTTTTTTCATTATCCCTGATATTATTGCATTTTTGCAATTTTCATCGAAATATGATTTGTAAGAAAAAAATCTAAACGCAGCAAGTGCGTTTTGGTAGCGAGTTTTCCTCAAATGCTTCAAATTTCCCGGAAAACCTTATCTGATTTGCCTGGCTAACGAACTTATCCAATACATTTTCGAAAGGCAGGTACTTACCAAATTTCATCAGAATCGGCCTATCATCTTTTGAGTTTTATATATATATATATATATATATATATATATATATATATATATATATATATATATATATAAATTAAAACTGACCACGGCGGTGGGTTCTAGGGGTCCTAGTTCCGCTCATTTGAAGACATTTTGTCAAAATTGAAAAGTCGGGATCTCCCCATTAGGGAACATTTCTACGATCATCTACTAAAAAGGCGGATTTGCGTGAAAGAAATTGTTTATCAGGTATAACGGACATTTTTTCCCCAAAAAATACCCAAAAATATTTTTGAAAATGCTATATTTTTGCAAGTATCAGAGTAAATGGATCCGAGCGATAACTCCAAAAATACTCAACTGATATCAATAAAACTTGGCAAAAATCTTCTTTGGGCATAAGCCGAGGTCGAGTTCGTTAATCAGACGTTGTGCTAAAGTTTTTCGGTGGAAAATCGGGGAAAACTTTTTGAAAGCGCTATATTTGTGTAAGTATCAGCGTAGCTGGAATGAGACTCTACATGTAGCTAGAAATGGTGTAAATAAACCTATGTTGTGAATTTTAAGTAATTTGGTACACAATATTTATAGTTTTTTCCAAACGACTTAGTGTGTAAAGTCCAATGGCTGACAGACAGAGTACCTAGTTAACTGCCACGAATAGATTGATTCATGCAACAGGTATAAACCATACGAAACAAATAGCAGGCATAAAACATACTACCCGAACCAACAATCGTAAAATCTCGGCCACAAATATCGCAAATGACAGATGACATGAAATTAAAAATTTGCCAAATGATTGTTATTTAAACGGGTGATTCAATCAATTTTTAAAATACACTAGATTTGTAGCATGATGAATGGCCCCAAATACAGTTTTAGCACAGCATAGATATATTATGCTGTGATTTTAGACTAAAAGTGTAGCATAATATAGTAGAAATGTAAACAAAATCTAATGAAGTTTCTATAAATATGATTCTGGAATAGTTTATTTTATCTTTAAACTTAAACATAAGACGTCATATAATACCGAAACAGTCGTTGAATGGGTTTCAATGGCAATTCTATTAATTCTGTAATTAATTGTTACGTACATTTTTAATATAGTATCCTGGGTATGAAGCCGGTGTCAAGTATCATGTAAACGAAACGTTAGTATGATTAGATAGCTCAGTGGTAGCGTGCTTGTCTTTTACGTAGAAGGTTGCGTGACCGATTCCATATCGACGAATGTATGTTTTTTTGTTTGTTTTATTTTGACATTTGGAGAAACAATAGTGCACAGATTTCATAAGTTTTGAACAAGATATCATTTTTGTTTAAAACGCCTGAATAACTTTGTCACCTTTGACTAATTTTCAGTAGACATTTTGTTATTGAAAAACCGGTTTGATTAGGTTAACTAAAACTAAATCTTTCTAGCGATTAATAAACTGCTTCGTTTATAATTTAGCAGATAACTGTTATTAATGCGAATTATGTTTCCTTCTAGAAATCTTTTGTAACTTTAATGAAATTTTTAACACAAGTTTCTTTTAAAGAGACTTACACTATCTACACCTATATATAGGAAAATTTTATTTTTTAGCTTAATTGAAAATTGAGTTTTGAGAATTTTTCTCAAAAGGAGTTACACAAGATTTTTTTGATAATAGGGAGATATCGATGGTAACACGTTAGAAATAATTCTTCAAAAGTGTGCGTACTAGGAGCTTTAAAATCGGTCATCAAGCTCTGTGTAAGTTTAAAGTATCAATTTTCGTAATAGGCCGTATGATAATAGTGTGCAGTTCTTATGAAAATTCATTGTGATAACGCACTTGCTACGTCCCGAAATTTTTGCTACTATAAAGGTTAACCCTTTGAAGCAAAGTGGTTTCACACAGAAAACACTTACCTAATGTTTTTTTCTATATGTAGACTGGTTTTACAGTGAAAGCACACTTCCTACTTGGGTATTAGTGCGACATCTATTGATCTCCATCGCAAGTTTGCAATTGGCGAACACTGTATTGCTAGTATTCGTTAGTATTTGTCAAAGAAACCACGTTTTATGAATGATATCGTTTTTATCTACATTTTCGTAAAAAGTGTTATAACTACTCCGTTTTTTTGTGTTACTGAGGCAATAATAGAAAGGTAAGAATACTTGTTTTACATAGTTTATTGTTTTTACTTTGTCAATCGAATATGGTTTTGCGGCGAAACCAGTGTGCTTGCAGTAAAGTAAATTTGTTTTTGTTGACCGGATATGGTTTCGCGGCGAAAACAGTGTGCGTGCAATGCACTAAAGTTAATTTTTTTAGGTTAGGATGGAAAATCAAATTGATTTGTCGCAAGTGATGAAAAAACAAATCGATTTGTCAAAACTAACCTCGGATGAAGCTTACGCTCTGCTTGATGAAATTCCTTTTGATGGAGAGTCAGTAATAAGCGAATATGAGGAAGAAGAGGAAGAAATAATTGAAGACATCATTGAAAATAATGAAACTACCGAAGCGATTGCTCAGGACACTATTTTGAGTGACGACGATTTGGCAATTGGGAGCGACATAGATGACGACCCAGTCGATTTAGAAGATGATATACCACTTATCCACGTTGTGAACTGGAGAAAATAAGAAATTGCTCCGAATCTAAATCATTTTCAGCAACTAACAAGCTCTGAAGTACCACCTGATGTCACAAAACCTATAGATTTCTTCTTGCTTATTTTTGGCGATGCTATCCGTCTGGTTACAGAACAAACAAACTTATATGCCACCCAGGAAAAAAGAAACTTTATTCCGACAACTCAGGAGGAAATGAAAATTTTTATAGCGGTAAATTTACTCCTGGGTATAAAAAAGTCTCCCTCCTTTCGCGATTACTGGTCTTCGCGTCCAGAACTACGTGATGATTTCATAGCATCAAAAATAGGGCTAAACCGTTTTGGCTTTCTGCTAACTAGCCTCCATTGCAATGACAATGTCAAAATGGCAAAAAAAGGGGAGCCCGGTTTTGATCAATTGTTTAAAATCAGACCATACATTGAACTCCTAAAGAAAAACTTCCAGAAATATTATTGCCCGTCAAAAGAAGTGTCAGTTGATGAAAGCATGGTGAAGTTCAAAGGCCGAATATCTTTCAAGCAATATATGCCAATGAAACCTGTAAAAAGGGGGTTTAAAATCTGGGCGTGCGCCGATAAAGGAGGTTATCTAAGTAATTTTGAATTATATACAGGAAAGCAACAAGAGAAATCTGAGAAAGGTTTAGGTGAACGGGTAGTGCTTGACATGACTAAGGGTCTTGAAGGAAAAGGACACCACGCTTACTTTGATAACTATTTCACAACAACTGACCTTTTACTTTCTTTACAAGAAAATAAAATCTACGCATGTCTGTACGCGCATACAGAAAAAATCTTCCCACTGGATTGAAAGGCGATAAGGAAATGAATCGAAGTGATTTTGATTGGGCAGTTTATAGAGACAAAGTATCTTGTATCAAGTGGAAGGACAAAAGAACTATTCAGATGCTCTCTACTATACATTCTCTTACAGACCAAACTAACGTGAATAAAAGGGAGAAAGATGGAAGTATGACTGAAGTCAATTGCCCTAAAGCAGTTGTAGACTACTGAAAGTATATGGGTGGAGTTGACAAAGCTGATATTATGAAATCTTACTACGCTATTGATCGAAAATCCCGAAAATAGTACCACCGTCTATTTTGGCATTTTCTCGATACATCAGTAGTCAACTCATACATAATTTTCAAACGGAGGACCAAAAGTGCTATGATCCTCAAAATTTTCCGATGTGAAGTAATACTGAGTTTGATTGGGGCTTCCGTTTCAAGAGGCTCTTGTGGAAGGCCATCTTCTACTAAAAAAGTTGTATCCAGATTCAAGCCTTATGTACCAATAGATCAACGGCGTGATCAAGCAAAACATCTACCTGTGCACGGAACATCAAGACGCTGTGCTCAGTGTAGTACGGCCTAAAAACCTCATCGAACCAGATGGAGCTGCATACAGTGTAAAGTCGGGTTGTGTTTACCGGCAGAAAGAAACTGTTTTCTAACTTATCATCAATAATATAAAATATATGTAATCTTTTGATTTTGTATGTGTTCACTTGCATTGTGGTTTCATATTGAAACCACTTGCAAAAGTTAAAATAAATGTTTTTTTGCAACAAAGAAGTGTACTACATCATTTTTCTACACATTAAGATGATATATACCAAATGTCATTAGAATTGGAAATAACATTGAAATTCGTGCTTCAAAGGGTTAAGTACAAATTTGATGCATTTCGATAAAAAAGACGTATTTGCCATCAGAATTATTCTTATGAAAATTCGGTACCATGACGCACATGCTGCGTCCAGACTTTTTTTCAATCTTATGATTTGCTTGCATTCAGGCATCATAAAAACACAATAATCGATGCAAAATAAGAGTTAGAGAAAATATAAGATATCTACTCCAAGATAACTGTAATAAAAGTTCTAAACACATGTACCATTAACATGGTGGTGCATTGAAAACGAAACAGACCGATTTGCGTCCAGAGAATTTTTTTTATAAGAAACGCTGAAACATGGCAATTTTAATAGTGAGGGGGACATGTTTTGACATAAAACTCAACTTTGTCACATCAAGCCCTTAAGGGTGGTGATAACAACCCTTATATTTTAAATGGAGTACATGGGTCGAGTGTTACATTTGAAAGCTCTTTCTTTTCTGAATTCAGCACACTAATTTTTTTGGAAGTTTTATCAACTCGTTTAAAAATTATTCACAGTTGGAGCTGCAAGAACGTATTTCATTCATTGTGATACGAAATGCACTAATTAGTCAATTTTTCGTTAAAAAAATCAAAAACAAAATCGAACGTTCAAAAATGTTTATTCAGTTAAGTAAGTGTTCAAATTGTTGACCACCAGCTTCCATACAAAAGCACAAATTTTGTTCAAAACGAGCTCTGACATTCTGGAGCATTTGTGGAGTTATTAGACGACATTCTTCAACAATGCGTCGTCGTATTTCTTCCAGAGACTCCGGTTCTGTTGCGTAAATTCTATTCTTTAAATGGCCCCATAGAAAGAAGGATAAAGGAGTTAAATCCGGTGATCTAGGGGGCCACTCAAAAGCACCTCTACGCCCAATCTATTGCTCTGGAAACTCTCTGTTCAAAAACTCCCTAACACGTTGTGAAAAATGTGGAGGAGCTCCATCTTGTTGAAACACTAATTGATTTTCTTGATAGCGATCATCATTGTCAACAATGTCAATTAGTAGAGGGTAAACGATATATTCTAGTAACTCCAAATACGTTTCGCCACTCCAATTGTCATCAAGAAAAATTGATCCGATTATACGGTCTCCAAAAATGCCAGTCCAGACGATCAATTTCTGTGGAGTTTGAGTGTGGACTTCGTGAAAATTTCTTGGATTATTATCTGCCCAATAACGACAATTATGACGATTGACTGTAGAGTTTAATAAAAACGTACACTTGTCTGAAAAACAGATATTGAACAGAAAGTTCCCGATATCAGCTATTCGTGCAGTCATAACTTCACAAAATTCCAGCCGCCGATCAAAATCATCTTCGTTCAGTTGTTGTACAAGATGAATTTTATACAGGTGAAATTTATGATGCTTCATTATTCGCTGAATAGTTCTTGTTTTGATGTTTTAAACAGTGGCCAATTTTCTCGTTCTCAAAGTTGGATCTGCAGCAATTTGCCCTAAAACTTCAACCTCGGTAATCTCATTTCTAACCGGAAATTCACGTTCAGGATCCCGTTTTTTGTTGGCTACTGAACCACTTTGTCGAAACTTTGCAACTAACTCCAAAATGTATTTTCTGTAAACATGTCTGTTTGGATGTCGTTCATTAAACAAATTTTCGGTACGGTTGGCACAGTCATCGTTTTTGAAAAAAAGGGTAATTATTTCAACTCTTTCTTCTACAGAATACACCATTGTGAAATTAATTTTCGGTTGTACTATCAAGTATCAAACCAACCTATAAACTGAGATAATAAACCGCATTTCTCTCATTCCGATACGAAATGTTCTGATAGTCAATTTTTTGTTTACAAACCAACAAAACATTGACTATCCGCACATTTCTTATCGGAATGAGTGAAATGCGTTTTTGCATCTTCAACTGTGAATAATTTTTAAACGAGTTGATAAAACGTCAAAAAAAATTAGTGTGCTGAATTCAGAAAAGAAAGAGCTTTCAAATGATGTAACACCAGAAGGGTTGTTATCACCACCGTTAAGGGGCTGATGTGACAAAGTTGAGTTTTAGGTCAAAACATGCCCCCCTTAATATTAAAATTGACCTGTTTCAGTGTTTCTTAAAAAAAGAAATTTCTCTGGACGCAAATCGGTCTGTTTCGTTTACAATGCGCCACCCTATATAATTCCGTAATGATTTCGTTTTCTATAATTCACCCTGTGTGTTACGATGTTAATTACCGTGACACCTTTGAGACCCGATACCGCAAAAATTATTGGAAAGCTCCAGTGATATTCCCAAGTGAGACCGGCTGCAAACTTCTGGATTTTCATACGTAGCCTCTCGCGCGTAAAAAATTACCTTTAATACGTTTTTGAAATATAAATACCGCGACTCGTGGCAAAGAACAGCTACTCCACAACTTGAAAACTTTATTAATTATTCGTGGATGAGGAAATGACGCTCAGGAGTGGTCTTTCTTGTATTAATATTAAGGAATAACATGCGACGCGAAGGAAATTGTGCAAAGAGGGGAAAATGCTCCAAAGAAAATCTGAGTAAATCAAGCGAGAAATTTGCAGCTGACTACAGCATAAGCATCCCTGAACATTGATGAGTTATGGTCCGGGAACGCTTCTCGGAAAATTGCCTCTTTTGGCGACGTTACGTTGTGGATTTCACTAGTGATCTCAGACCGGTATCGTTATCGTTGAGCGCTAATCGAACGTGAACACTCTTTAATATTAGCTCTTGTCAGTTGTGTGGTGAATGTAGATGCCTAAATTGATTTACAAATCTTTTTTACCATGTCCACGTGGCATCTTTGAGCCTCAGTAACTATACAGGTTGGGATCAAGTATATAACTGAGCAAATAACCTTAAAACGAACACTCTGTATGCACTCTGTATGGCGCATAATGCATCTGAAGGTGTTCTTTGCAATATACATCTGGTATAACCGGTAGCACCCTAAACTTATATTTTTAAAGGGGACACCTGTATATTTTTGCAGATTATAATACGAGGGCCGGTCAATAAGTCCGTGACTTTTTAAATAAAACACAGGTTTTTTGACAAAAATCATTTTATTTTTCAACATAGTCTCCTCTGAGCTCTATACACTTCGTCCAACGTTTCTCCAATCTTTTATCCCCTCCAAAAAATAAGATATATCAAGGTTCTCAAAATAGGTATTTGTTTGTGTGGTGATTTCATCATTGGAGTCAAATCTCTTTCCGAGCCATTTCTTTAAGTTTGTAAACAAAAAATAGTAACTCGGGGCTAGATCCGGAGAATAGGTTGTATGAGGGAGCAATTCGTAGCTCAATTTATGCAATTTCGCCATGAAGACTACACATGTGTGCACCCTTGCATTGTCTTGGTGGAAAATAACTTTTTTCTTGGCCAAATGCGGTTGTTTTTTCTTCAAACCGTCATTGAATCGGTCCAATAAGTTGGTGTAATATTCGCCATTGATTCTTATTCCCTTTGAAGGTGGATTATACCGCGTGCATCCCAAAAAACGGTCGCCATGACTTTATTGGCTTACAAACCCACCTTGGCCTTCTTCGGCGCCGATTCACACGGAGAAACCCACTGTTTTGACTGCTGCTTGGTCTCTGGTATGTTTTGGTGAATCCATGTCTCGTCTACGGTTACGAAACGGCGCAGAAACTCTTCCCTATTGCGGTTGAACAACGCCAACCACTTCTTCGAAATTGTCATGCGATTGCGTTTGTGTTCGATTGTGAGCAAACGCGGCACCCATCTTGCGGATAGCTTTCTCATACCCAAGTGATCACGCAAAATCTAAACCACTGAGCCATGTGATATGCCTATGGCTTCCACAATCTCCCGCACTTTCAATCTTCGATCAGCCAAGACTATATCGTGAATTTTTTCAATTGTTTCGGGTGCAGCGACCTCAACTGGGCGTCCAGAACGTTCGGCGTCATTTGTGGTTGTACGGACGCAACGAACTACTTTTTTACCATGGAAATTGATGGTGCAGAGTCCCCATAGTATTTATCAATCTTATCCTTGGTTTGAGTGATGGTTTTTTTCCGCAAAAAAATGTTTGATAAGCACACGAAATTCACTTTTTTCTATTTTCGTTATAACTTAAGAGGTTGTCTGCTTTCAATGGCCATCTAACACAAACTAAATGACGCAGCTTGTTCAAAATTTGACAGGAGTGAACTGACAGATGCTTGTTGACAGGAGCAGTGTTGCCCTACCTGTGAAGAGGCGGGAAATTCAAAAAGTCACTGGTTTATTGACCCGCCCTCGTAGGCCTTGCTCTTCCTAATTCATCTATATTAGGTTTAATATCAGTATCTGAAACAAAAGAGAAAGATAAAGTGCTTCACACTTACTTTTATGTTTTTACACATTAAAGTAAAAACTATGGAGAAAAAGCAACCTGTATCATCCAGTATATATTGTTGATAAACTGTCAAGTTTATTGGATTAACGCCAATACTTATTACAAGGTTTAAAGTGACGCAGTCTGGACGCAGCAAGTGCGTTATGGAAGTGAATTTTCAAAACAGAAATTTTTAATAGCAAATATTTCTTTAATGCAAGCAGGCTTCAACTTGGTTACCGGTAAAACCTATATAGTAGAAACAATGTACCATATATAATCAAAATAAATTTCACATGTTTCCGAGAAAACTGGTTTCCTAGCCAACGAACCTTAGGTAAGTAGCAAATTCAGTTATATATTAAATTTGAAGCATTTAATGAAAATTTGCTAGCAATACGCATTTGCTGCGTCTAGATATTTTTTCTTACAAACATGAATCATATTTCTTTGCCTTTTTTATAGTTATATATATATATATATATATATATATATATATATTATATATATATATATATATATATATATATATATATATATACTTGATGTAAATCCATTGGCAACTTAGGTAAATTAACACATTTATTTACACTATTTTATATAATGTGTATGTATAACTACTGCAGTTTCGCTGAAGTGCTCAGCTTTATCAAATACAGAATGAAAGTATGTTTGAATTTAACACCTACTCCGTATTGAATGCAATTCTCTGTCTCTTCAGGTAGATGCGTTCGACCCACAACTACACGTTTTTATTACCTCGTGGCGTCAGTAAACTCTAAGATTTCCTACCACGAAACGTTGTGTCCAACGTTGTCGAATGCTTTTCGAAAATCCACATAAATATTCCTTAAATTATTTTCTGTGTGTGTGTGTGTGTGTTTTGTTTCTTTAACGTCGGCCTATTTCCGCGACTATGGCCAATCACCGACGCCAGGGAGCAGTTTCACCTCACCATCCTGGAAATTTTGCCGAACCCCTGTCTTTCTGTAAGGAGGGTAGGGATCTTTAACGTGCCCAACATCGCATGGACACGGGACCGACGGCTTAACGCCCCCTCCGAAGGGCGGAACGTGCAGACATTCAACTTGCTCAAATACAATGCCAGAACCTCGGTTGATGTTAATTTTACAGTTTGTACTGGAAAAGTGAAAGGAGTACGCCGGGATCGAACCCGGTACCCTTCGGTTCAAAGGCACACGTTCTTACCTCTGAACCACCGAGGTCCTGAAATTATTTTCTCTTATTTTTGTTTTTGTTCTGAAAGCGATCTCACTTTTTAAAGTAATTTTTAATACGATTCAAGTTTTCCTGAATAACTGTTTTTCAAAAGACAGTGTATTAAAATCTGTTTAAGTGTAGTTTACTGTTAAAATTAGCAGTCACTTAGTTATCACAGCCTGTCCCTAAAGACATTATACAGAGTCATTAAGCTTTATATTGTCAGGGGTGAGGCTTAGTAAAACATAGCGAAGGGATGAAGTGATATACACTAGTGGTGAGTGAGATAAATAGGGTTGTAAAAAACGTACGTCTGCAACATGCTGGACAGTCATCAAATTTATTAATTACTTATTTAGGACACTGCCTGTTATGCTCATCATTCATACTTCACAGTAATTTGGAAGATAAATAACTACCATCAATAATTAATCAATAGAAACATTACTTTGCTTTGCTAAACCAGTTTTTTATGTGTAATATGTTATCGTTATGAGTTTATACCGTGCGTCTCATTTAAATGTGTAACGCCCGTATCTCTCCTTTAGCTTTTGATCTGATTTGAACCAGTTGATCTTTTCTGCTTTCTTTTATTAACGTCGGTCTTTTTGCTAAACCACAGAACATTATTTGGCAGCAAGATGTAGCGTCGCCTCACTTGGATAACTCAGTACGCGATTATTTTTTTTTTGGTGCTTTAACGCCGGTCTATTTCCACGACTATGGCCAATCACCGACGCCAGGGAGCAGTTTTACTTCACTCTCCTGTAAATTTTGCCTAACCCCTGCCCCTCCGTAAGAAGGGTAGGGATATTTAAGGTGACTAACATTGCATGGACACGGGACCGACGGCTTTATCCCCCCTCCGAATGGCGGAACGTGGACAAATTCAACTTGCTCAAATACAATGCGAGAACCTCGGTTGATGTTAATGTTACAGTATGTACTGAAAAAGTGAAAGGAGAACCCTGGGATCGAAGCCAGGACCCCTCGGTCCAGAGGCATTTCAGGTCCAGAGTCATCTGTGATCTCAAAATAATTAAAAAAAAAACACTACAAAAGAAACTAGGTTTTTTTATCAAAAATTTTCAGCTGGCGAAAATCATTCTAAAAGCCTAATCTAAAGCTTTGTTAAAATTAACAAATATTTACATTTTAACTCTTTCAGGTGCAGAAATTTTATCAGAATTTTTACCTAATGTGGGCAGTTATTAAAAGAAAACATATACATCTAAAAAAAATATTATGCACATGTTTAAGTACTATTTTGAAAGATTATTGACGGAAAAAAAATGAAAAATGTTCTTCATAAAAGAATACACATGTATGACATTTTCAGCACAGCATATATATATATATATATATATATATATATATATATATATATATATATATATATATATATATATATATATATATATATATATATATATATATATATATATATATATATGTTTCGGGATTTTTTTTATAAATACGGAGAATAATTAGATACTAAATTTATTTCACTTGGTTGTTCCTTACTAGAGCATTCTCATGTAGTTTTTTTTTCAATTTTAGTTAATTTTCATTAATAGAGGGGTATCGATGGTAAGACTTTTGGATTTTTTTTTAATGAGCGCGTATTAGGGCCCCTAGAATCCAAATACAAGATCAGGGGAAAAGTTTATATATATATATATATATATATATATATATATATATATATATATATATATATATATATATGTATATATATATGTGTGTGTGTGTGTGTGTGTGTGTGTGTGTGTGTGTATGTATGTATGTATGTATGTATCCAACCGATAACTCAAAAAACACTTTACTAATCGAACACCAAATTTTGCAATTCCCTTCATTTTTTTACTAGCTTGGATGAGTTCGTTAGACCGTTTTGACACTAAAATACTTTTAGAAGAAATTGCGAAAAACTCTTTGAAAACGCAATATCTTTTAAATTACTAGAAGGATGAAACTAAAACTTGACACGCATGTAGATATCGTATAAGTGGTCCTCTACCAAATTTGAACTTAATCGGCTCAGCAATTTTGAGTTATAATCAAATAAATAATAAATAATTTACGACATAACCTCAAATTACCTCTGAATGGGTGCCTATAATGTTAGACAAGGTCAGACAGATATATCAGGGTTACGCTACAATTGCAAACAAATGCTCCAAATCAAAATTCAAACGAACAGGTTGCAAAAATATGTCACAATAAACAATCAGCGGCGTTGCCATTTGCCAAAATTCTCAAGACCAGAAAAGTATATAGTAATAAATAAAATTGTTACTGAAAGTGATTGAATTTGTTTGAAGTCGATCTAGAACTACGTTTTATTATGTATAAATATTAAGCTTCCCATTCTTCAGGGTATATATTAAAAGCCATCTCGCTCTCCTAGTTAAATATGACAACACCAATTACCTATTTGTCATTTGGTATTTTTCCAACTAACAGCCGGGGGAGTCGAATTCGAGGTTTTCTTCTTTTTTTGTTTACAGACGTCATAAACAAAAAAGAAGAAGATAACCATGAAATCGACTCAGCTGCCGCTAATACCTTAGAATATTAGAATAAGGTTGTTTACTTTTAGTTTTTATTTATTCTTCATCTCGTATATGGAAAATTTGAGGTAAATGAAACTACATAATATGCATGCAGCAGTGGAAAGTATACCTATAGACATATGTTCAGCGTTAATTATTAAAATGTTAATTTCAAAATTTTGTACTGTTTATGTTTATTTTATTTCATTTTCAAAAAGTATGGATACAGCAATAGTAAATAAGTGTTGAAAAGAGTTCTGGGGCAGCAAGTGCGTTATGGTATATAATATTCCAAATGGTGATAATTCAATTTCCCATTAAACTAGAATCTTCAGTGGTGATAAATACTAAAACCTATATAAAAGCAGCGTGAGTACTAAATTGAAAAAGTAACACAATGAGATTTACAGGCAACGACAAATTTGTTTTAGAAAACCATTTTTGTTATTTTGTTTGCAGAAACTGGTTCGGTTGAATTGGCTAAAACCGATCATCCAAGCGACTAATAAGGAAAAATATCTGCCACGTTTGTAATTTGGCAGGTACATTCGTTGTGTAAATAAAAAATAAATTTTCGGTAAGTTTGCAGATTAGCACACGATGGCTTTTTAGAAAAAAAATCAGAAATATGCTTAGATCTCCTTCTGGATGCACAAACCATAAGAAATCTTTCTTGCAAACAGCCCCCAAGAAAGTTACGGGGCCAGTAGTGAATAGGGGTGTTGGGCGGGGAAGAAGACAAAAAGGAAATGTGAGCAGAAAGTGTGAAAAAACCAGTTTAGTTGGACCCCTGTAAGCTGCCTTTTCCCATTTTGCAGCTGTCCTCCTTAAAATTCTGTTTATCCCGCCCAGAACCCCTATATTCACCGCGGGTCCCATAACTTACTTGCGGGCTGTTCCCAAGAATTTTTTCTTGTTTACATTAATCTTCTTTATGAATTGAGGGTGGCTGTATGCATGCAGAAGGAAGGGCGACAAAGCAGCGAACCAAGATTTTCAATTTTTGTTTAAATTGTTACTCCATTTCATTTGTTTAAAATATTTTCCCAAAAATGAAATATAGGTTGCCTTGTTTGTCAGTTTTATATAAAGTTACAATATATCATCATTTTCAAAAATTGTGGGTACAGAAATAGTAAATAAGTGTTGAAAAAGGCCTGGGTGCAGCATATACATTATGGTAGAGAATTTTTGTAAAAATAAAAAATAATGATTCAATGCAGAAAGTGTTAATAAATGGTTTTTGAGCATTGGGAAGTAAATGCACAGAATGTGGTTGACGATGAACAGATTTATTACGGAAGCAAAATGAACTATTTGGTATTTCAAAATTTTAGTAGTCAATGTCATCTTTACAAGTTTTGATTACTCTATTTGGATAAACCTATCAAAATTGTGACTTGGACAAGTACAAGTTATCAATTTATTTGTCAAATGTTACAATGTATAATCTATCTCAATAAATATTACTACATTACTATTACTATATGTAACCGCAGCGTGGGTATTAAAGAAAAATAACATAATGAGCTTCGCGGATAACTACAAGTTGGTTTTAAAAACCTTTCTTGTTGTTTTGTTTGCAAAAACTAGTTCGATTGGGTTGACTGAAACAAAACCATCCAAGCAATTAAAAGGAAAAATACCTGCGATATTAATGCTTTGGCAGGTACATTCCCTTTGTAAATAATAATTATTTTTTTTTAGAAATTTTGTGCGACTGTAATGAAATTTGTAACACAATTTTTTTAAAAGACTTGCAGTACTTACATATATCTCTACCGAATTATAATTTTCTAGCTCTATAGAAAATAGAAGCTTCTTCAAATAAGCTGATACTGGGACCTCTAAACCGGTCTCCCATGTCCACTTAAATTTAAAGAATTAGTTTTAATAATATACCTCACTAATAGTGTACAATTCTTATGAAAATTCACTACTATAATGCACTAGCTGCGTCCCGAACGTTTTTAGTAATCTAGTTTCCTCTCAACCTATAAAACTCAATTTTGGTATGTAACAAAGTTTTTATAAGGGAACATGTACCAAATTTAATAAAACCAACTTGACAATATTGGATTTAATTTCTTTTGTAATTTTTTTGGACATTTGACAGATTTTTGTAAAAATTCAGTCCTCCAAAGCACTTGCTACGTCCATTTTATCAAATACTATATAATGACAATACAGGACACTCCAGCTGATTTCGTGTTTCAAGAATATCAGCGCCCCTAGCGGATAGTACTGATGACACTTCGTTCGAGAACGTGTAACACTAGCAATTGCTGGTGTTTAACTGAGTCTAATTAAGTTTGAGCTGTGTTTTTTACAATGAATGTTAGTGGTTGGGTGTGTGCAATCTATAATTGCATTATCAGACATTTTATATGTTTCCAAAGGATGTCGAAACGTGAATATGATTTGAAGCAGAAGACAAATTCAGAATCACTTTTATGCCAATATGTACAGTTCGCAGAAGATAATTTATTGTGTAATATTTACCATCATGTACCTATTTTTAGACAAACTTCGTAAACGGATGGTTGAAAGGCTTCAATCATAACTTGTCTTCCAGTGCTCAAAAAAAAAAAGAAATATGAAGGCAAAAACAGTTTTGCATTAATAATAAATGAGATAAGAAAACTGTTTTTCTATATTCTTCTGTGTCCTTTTTTATTTCAGTATGGGATAGATTGTCACATTTTTTCACCTTTAAAATTATTTTACTTGGTAAAGGCTTTTAATTATCTTCCAAAGACAAGTTTTCAAAGAGATAAGTAGAACTAGCAGATTCAGCCCTATAATAGATTTATTCACGGAAGTAAAAGTTAGTCTCCTCTTTCATCTGCACAATTTCTTAATTATGTACTAAGTATATCAGTTACATATTTTAAAATATTAGATTAATAAGACCGTTTTCATGTAGAGATATAGCAAATTGAGTACTGTGCTACCATTTATACCTAGAACAATTATATATAGGTAAGTACAGATTGTACCTTAATATCCTCAGAAACAGCTTTCAGTATATTCGTATACATATCCTTGAAATAGTAGTTTAACGACGGTTTCAAGGCAGTACTTTAAATTATGATGAAATAAGATTATCGGTAAGAGAAATTTGCAAAATTATTCATGCTGAATTCATTTAGGTTTCAAGCTGATTGTTGATACAAATTCTATTTATAATTATATAATCGGAATATTTTCACTGTTTTGTCATGTACAAGTTCTTATATTCATCTATAATAAATCAATTGTCTAAATTAGGAATATGCAGGTAAATATACAATTCAAATTACCCGCTCAGTTGTCAGTACTTCACGCGAGTGCAGTTGTCCCAAATATCACCAATGCTAAATCATATGAGTGTCCCGTATTGTCATTATATTGTATTTGATTTTATTCCCAAACTTAACGACAATGTTTTCGCGTGTAGAAATATTTTACTAAACAAAAATGGCTTGCGGTAGAGTTTAGATTAATTTAATAGCATCTACCAATAATAAATCACGACTGACCAACGACAGACCAATATCCATATTTCTGCTAAATCCAATACAAACAACAGATGTCACCGGAATCTTGTAATGTGTTGTTAGGGGATCCCCATGACATTTGTTTCGATCACATAAAGGTCAAGTCCATATTGCTACCGATTGATTTATTCGTTATCTTGAGCCATGTATGGAAGGACTGCCACAAACATAACATTTATCTAGCATGTGTTGTATTAGGAGGGATTCTACGTGATCCCACACTTAAGGTGTCTGATTATCATGTTTTCTCAACAAATTCAAGCTAATAGTAACTGGCAGCAAATAAATTTATTATATTTGTCTGATTACTTGTGAAGAACAATGATTAAAAATGTCTAGACGTAGCATCCGTTATGTTAGTGAATTTTCATGAGATTAAGATTTTTGATTATGTAAAAGAAAAAGTCTGGATGTAGCAAGTGCGTCATGGTAGTGAATTTTCATAAAAATGTTTTTAATAGCAAATATGTATTTTTTTAAGAAAGCAGGCATCAAATTTGGCTACTAGTATAACCTATATAGTAGAAAGAATGTGCCATGTTTCATCAAAATAACTTTATTGTTTGAAAATATAAAAAAAATCCGAAACTAAACTTAAAGTGTTCCCAAAAAAACTGGTTTTTTGGTCAACCTTACAGGTTAATAACAAACTTAGCTATTCAAATTTGAAGCAGTTAATATAAATTCGTCACCATAACGCACTTGCTGCGTCCCGAATTTCTTTTCTTACATGTATTATATTTCGATGAAAAATGCAATAACATTAGGCGCGTTCGATTAAAAAAAAAAGAAAATTTGTATCACCAACTACTTATGGGCCACCCTGTTATTGTAGAAATATTTTTTGAAGATGTAGCTCGAGACACCCGGTAATTAATGTATACAAATTTTTTCGTGTCTTGTATAATAACGGATATATTGAGCTTTATTGATTTTTTACGAAAATTCCACAAAAATTATGTACCATTAAACGATAAACTCTATAGCTAAAGCTACTGCCAAAGCATCAGAGAAAGCGTCTATTTGAAATGAATTTTCTGGAAATAGTTTAGTGAAATGAAGGACAAAGACGGTTGAAGCTAAGACTTCAGGCTTTGCAAAACACTCTTCTTGAGGCATTTTCTTTCCAAAGCTGGTATTAGTTCCATGTTCTTTGCCTAAATGTTGCCAATTTTGACATTTTAGATCGCGACTTTGACGTTTCGAGGAAAACCCCAATTTATTTTTCTTTAAATGCCTATAACTTTTTTGTCTTTCAACCTACAGAGCTAAATTTTGGTAGGTAATTTAAATATAATGATATAAACCCGCTTACTTACTTAATTTAGATGCCCTTACTTTGTTATTTTCGGAGATATAAATTTTTTTTGAAAGAAAACACAAAATTTTCCGGGAAAACCTGGGCCTATTTTCCTGGCTAACTTTATTTATCAGCACCCAATTTATCTAAAACTTTGCGTGAGGTAAACCGCAAATTCACCATTTATCTTGTATATCCTATAAATACGGATTCAATATACTAAATTCATTCAAGGAATATTTACTTACCATGTTTATATCACAAATTAACAAAAGAAGACGATATTTTAGGGTATCAAACCAAATAATTAAAAATATAACAACCTTTTCTTCCAAATTATTATTCATAATAAACCGTTGACGTTTGCCGATTGATACAGCTTAGAGCACAGCTACTAGAAACGCAGATGAGAGCGGCACAGTCTTGACAGAAGGCATAAAGTAGAATTATATATATATATATATATATATATATATATATATATATATATATATATATATATATATATATATATATATATCAAAACCCTTAGGTGTAGAATTAAATATTATATTATTTTAAAGTATCATTAGGAATTGGTAACTTAAAATTTATGGTTATTAACGGCAGTTATTGGATGGATTTACTTTTTTTAAGAAACTTTTACTTGTCATCAATAATTACGAATATGTGTTATGCCCGATCTTACACATTCTAAAATTCAAATGATATTTTATAACATTCTGGCAACCCGCCTTATACATGTTCAATTGGCACACCACTGTTGTGACCTAGGTAGATTTTGAATTTCCCTGATTCAATTAAATTGTAGTGTAAAAAACATATATACTCTACCTATCCTTGTTAACGTTGAATGTGCATAATGCCTTATAAAATTTAAACTGATGTCTTAGATTGTTCATTTTTTAACAATTTTTTGTTTGGAAATAACTTATTTTCTAGTGGGCTATTTCATTTGAAATTTAGGTCACTGCTATATTGTGATGTTTTCCATATATGTGCGAATTTTCTTTTAATTCATTTTAATACTTTAAAAAAATTGCATTAAAATTGTTTTTACATTTCTTAAAGAAAAATCTTATATCAATAACTCAGTATGCCATTGGTTAAACGACGTTGTAGCCGAGCGCTAGATTGGCCGAAAGGGGCCGGATTACAGAGCTTGTTTCGCATGGCTTCCACCTTCGCCGGATCTGACTCCATGCCACTTTTAACACTTGTAGGAAAAACTGTTTGAGTTGCTTTTATATCTGATGTATTGTATATAATTGTAAGTTAAATGTAATAAATGCTACAAAGCCTTAAAACCCTGGTATTCATTTTGGAACACCAGCTATAATAAGAAATTCAATATTATAATGACTTTATAACAAAATTGTATTTTTCAATATTATATAAATACTCCTACAAAAAAGTAAAGCATCATTTAAATATATATATATATATATATATATATATATATATATATATATATATATATAAATATATATATATATATATATATATATATATATATATATATATATATTTATTTATATATATATATATATATATATATATATATATATATATATATATATATATATATATATATATATATATATAGATAGATAGATAGATAGATAGATAAATACACATCTATAAAATAATCCTTCGAACCAATTTATGACAAACAACCATGTTAAAGCTCCAGGTACTATATATGCGGACATTCAATAGCGGTCATTATTAGCTGACACCACGATTGTTCAATACCTCTGGCACAAAGAATGCCTTTGGAAGTCATTTCGGTCTCTGTAGTTTTCACACTTTGAGCTGACATCGCTATTGATGTCCTTTGAAAGAGATAGCAGCACCTCTGATTGTTATCTTTTCAAGAATAAAGAGAACGTTTTCTGCATTCTAGTCACATATTCTTAAGTCATCTATAAAAGTAGACCTGGCCAGCGAGGACAATACAAAAATTATGCGCCGGACATTCAGTAGTCTTTGCTACATCTTTAGATAGTTTTTTGAATGATAAGTCTCTAGAGACTGAGGTGACATTTGAGCAGAAAACGATGACGATCAGGCATTTTTATCTAAAATATTCAGGTACTGTTCTTGAAGACATATGCAGGTTTCACAAAATTTCATAGCAGGGAAATGATAAGCATCTCAGCAAATTCATTTCATTTAAAACGAAAATTTTTGTTTAGAGAGTTCTGATCGTTATACGATACAAAAAGGTTTTGATTTCATTGGGTGCAATTTTTTAGCAAATAACTTGCATTACTTCTTTGCAAGTTTTTAAGAGTCAGATAGCTCTTAATGAGAATTTAAATCTTGGTAACTAACAAGCACGACCGCTACTTCCTTATTAGTTAATTTTCATTAAACTACTGATAGTGTGACTCTCGGAAAATTCCATCAAATGAGCGCGAATTAGGGCCTCTGGAATCCATTTCCATAGTCAGTTAAAAAGTATATATATATATATATATATATATATATATATATATATATATATATATATATATATATATATATATATAAGTATATATGTATGTATGTATGTATCCAACCGATAACTCAAAAAATACTTCATTGATTTGGACAAAATTTGGGAATTACTCTTAATTTGTTAATGGCTTGGATGAGTTCGTTCGTCAGATCTTAACGCCTAATTTTTCTTGGCAAAAAATTAAAAAATATGCTTTAAAACGCAATATTTATCGAACTCTTTAAGTGTTTGAAACGAAAATATAAAACTTAAAATAACATAGAGAGACGTTGTCGGTTACCAATTTTCAAGTCTTTTGATCAAAGAAAAATAAAGTTATACGAAATTATAATTAAAATAATCCTCAAAATGACTTCATACTCTGTAATTCAATATCTACAATGTTGTACAAAGACAGATGACGTTACCTGTAGTGCTATGCTATTTATATAAATGGTGGATAAATATCTGAACAATTTGTTTTTGGATACGGTAGGAAGAAATGCACTATGCAGACTCTCTCACGACACCGTAGTGCGTGGGATTTCGAGGTACTGTGAGACTCCTACTCACTAAAACTCAGCTCCCTGGAGTACCGGACCTTAGATCCACACCTCCGTCGGAAAGAATTCGCACAAAGGATGGGGTTTGAATGTTTATATTCTGAAATGCCGCGGGGGCGTGATCGGGCAAGCACAAACCTAGAACGCTTATGTCCATATGAAAGTTGAATATTGCAGCCAGCGTCACCACGGAGAGGAGCACCCGGGCCAGAAACGGCCTCCGCGAACCGAGCGGCCAATAGTCGAAAGCATCTCCAGATCTGAGCCTGGAAACGGCCTAGATACCAGAGTCCACAACCCAACCACCCACCACCAAGCCCGCAAAAGCCGCACCTCACCCAGAGGCCCCACTCCGTAGCGTCGCCGACTACACAATCAACCTGTCGCACACTGCTGCCAGCAGCGGGCACCTGTTCTAAACATGACAAGAGCGAAAGTAACAACCGCTGGTAACCAGCCAACGCGACTGACTCGCATTGACTTATACTGCTAGTATCTAAAGAATTAAAGTTACAAGTATTATTGCAAGATGTCAGAATGTAGAATATGGTGAAATGTAGGACAGGGACGCCACCTCGGTGCGGAACCAGGTAGTATGGCATCACGACAGCTCTAGTTAACACGAACTGTTATAGATGGAGACTGTGTACTACCAATTTTGTAAATTGTCAGCCCTGGCCCATTTCTCTCCGAATACCTGGACAATGTTTGCTTTCAAAAGCGCTAAATTTTAGCATGCGAAAATGTTCTTTGCAAGTATCAAAACCTGCTCACAAAATGAGAACGGTACTGATAGATAAGTTACTAGATCCATCATTTTTATTATCGATGATTTCACAGGTTAGCTGGTCAATATCTTTTTTTAGTAAGTATCACTTTGAAGCGTATTTCTGCATTTCTCATATTGCATGTTTCAAACTGGTACAGTCTCTTGCTTATACCTACGTTTGTTAACATCCAAGCCTATCGAACTTAATTTACAAGCTGCCTGCTTGCGGCGGCGACCGGATTTCAGTAAAGTCTTGGACAAAAGCTGGATTCATACACTCTCGAATTGCGCAAGCGCCGCGAAACGTAGTCCTACTGGTTTATTTAAAATACTATCGGAAAACTGTTGTTTTTTATTAGATTTTATAAATGTATTTTACAATTTTTTGTGTGCACACTGGCACGATCTAAATATCTTCTCTGCTTTTAAGTTTGTATAGCCCCAATGTTAATTAATGGCCCCACTGTATTATACTTAGCTTGTGCATATATATTTAATATAAAGATAAAAAAGAAGCGAAACAGCAAGCGAATTTATTTACTTTACTGCTGTATTCGATATTATCTGAAAAAGACGAAGTGGAATGTAATTTCGGTAAATAAACAGTTTACTGGACGGAGGGTTTTTACAATTCTTTTCAGAAACATGCTTAGGACTCTCCTTGAGTACACAAGTCATAAGGAAATTTTGTTGCAAACAACCCACAAGAAAGTTAAGGGACCAATAATAAATAGGGGTGTTGGGCGGGGAAGAGACATGAGCGGAAAATCCAAAAAAGAAACATATAGTCGGACTTCGAAAATATGTGCCAGCATATCTAACGGAACTTTTTCCCAGCTGGATAGGAAATACAGGGCCTATTTTGTGGCCTGACGCCTCTCGACTTCTTTTTGTGAGGTACTTATTGAAAGACTAAGAAATAATATTCAAGCCTTTGTGAGGACTATTATATGTTCTTCCAGCAAGATTAAGCACCATGTCATGTTTCCAAGAAGATGGTAATATATTTCAAGAACCAAAAGATTACCCATCTATGCTGGCCTGGAAACTCACCAGACATTAATCCGACTGAAAATTTGTTTTCTATATGCAAGGCCAGATTACTAAAAATGAATTGTACGAACAAATAATTACCACAAGGTACCTCAACTTTACTCCTTCTTTTAATTACTTTTTTCTAAGTACACTTGGAGAAAACCCAAATCACCACAACACATATTTCAGAGACCTTACGATCGTTTCGTTGACCAAGTCAACATCTTTAGAGGAAGAGAAATTCTGCTGAAATAAGCATAATTTCTGCAATATAGCTCTGAACGTTGAGCTGGTTGTGCATCAATTTTTTAACCGTTTTTCGATCTACTGGATCTAATTAAGGTACTTAATGAGAAGCTTCATCCAGACAGCAAAATTTATTGATGGGGGTTCCCTACGCGTTTCGGCCATACAATAGCCATCATCAGGGGCAAATCTAAAAATTGTAATAAAAGGTCTGTCAGAAAACATTGTCTTCTGGTAGGCAATTGTGCTGGTTTAAGCACAATGATCTCAAGTTAAACTCTACATACATCATCAAGACTAAAATCTACAGTCACATAGCAGAACATGTCTAAAATAGGTTAAAAAAGCAATGTTACATGCCAAACATAAAGTAAAAACTACAAGTCAATCAAAAGGTTACCTAATTAACACTAAAGTCAAAAACATGCAGTCAAAACGGGCTAAAGGCCATAATTATCAAAACAGAGCATAAGTTAAACGAGTTAAAAAAAGCTAGTTAATTTAGTGCAAAAGCTAAAAAGTTAAAATTGAATCTACAAAGCGAAAAAGACAGTGGAGTGAACTGACAGAGCAAAACACAACAGGAGGCTACACAGTCAAGCAGAAACCCCATGAGAACTCATAAGGAGATTGAAAATTCCATAAAGAGGTGATACGAGAAAACAAAATGGCTTCAATACTTACTTTCTAACTCTCCAAAAAATTAGATTCAAACTATACACAGGTTGCCAAGGCTGGAGCCTTCATCTATTGCATCAGCGGTCCAACAACAACATACCCAAATGTGCCGCAAAATCGACTCATGGTGTCATTAGAACAATACAAACGACAACTCAAACACAAGACGAGAGTGAACGTCGGCCATTAATGAAAACTGCAATAAAGCAGATGGCGCTGGTTAGACGGCGAAACGGTGAACCAAACGCAAGGACAGAACGGCGGAAATGTCAGAGACAAAACGCGGAGAGGAGGGGGAGCCACAGAACAGCCAACTTTATATACATTATGCTTCAGCCATAGAGTAACCATAGACTACTGGTAATATTAGTTGACTAAATGATTATACAATGAAGGAAAATTCGAAATGTCTGTATTGGACAGGTTCAAAACTTCGTTTCTGGAACATTTGACATGCTTGAAAATTTCCATCTCTTCTAAGATGAATTGTTCTACTCCAAAACTTGAGGGATGTAGAATCCTGGCATAATTGTTCTTATTGAAGCAGTGGCCACTCTCTCTTAAATGACTACCAAAGACTGACGTGTCATTGTTCACCTGATTTCTGCTCCTGAGGTGCTCTGACACCCTGGTGCTTAATGATCTTCCTGTTCTCCCGATGTAAACGGCATTGCAATCGGGGGCACCACATGTTAAACGATAAACACCTGACTTCTTAAGGTCTGGGATATTGTCCTTGTTGTGGATGAACATATTACTAACTGTGTTCATAGATTTGAATGAAAACTTCACATTGTCTCTCTTGAGGGCTTTAACTATAGTGTTTGAAACTGGGCCACAAAACGTGCAGGGGAAATATGAGACTCCCTCTGGCTGGGTGAGCGGTAAACTAGTGCTGAGTTCTACCAAGAGCTGACGGCTCTACTGGATCTAATTTTTATTTACGATAATTTTGTTTCGTCTCCTCATTAGATTTTAAAATATTGTTGCCATTTTATTCACAGGTTGGAGTTTATTGTAGCAAATGTCGTTTTTTATCAAAATAATGACACAACTGGATTATGGTTAAATTATAAACTTTTAATCGATCAGGTATACAAAACTTCCCGCATTATTATTGTGTTATTCTTGAATAAGCTGACCGGAATCAATAAAGCAATGACTATAAAATCAGTAATATCAAAGCTGGCTAATCTTAAAACTAATCCAACCAAGATACCGTCAGCTCACTCTGAAACTAGATAAACTGCTGTCAGTAACTCGTGCAAGGAGCGAGCTCGTTCTCTCGAAGAGGTCAACTGCCATCATTGGCAGCTGTCAGTTGATATACGAGCTAATAACCACTGCGACACTTTGATTATTACTGTGTAGTGTTCTCACCCCTTGGAGCACACCATCTAAATTACTACCCTTCATCTGGAGAGATTGCATCGCAGTAGTAGTTCCTCTCGCGAACATCACGATGTCTTTAATTATCCTAACACATTTACTTCCTTTACGCCTCCTGTTGACATGTTCGATACGAACAATTTATGTTTATTAATTTGTATGTGTGTTTATGAGTTTACGAATAGGCGGCCGTGATGACACGTGCGTATTTAATATGAGTCAGTGATACGAATATGAGCGTAAGAGGACGAGATGATAATGTGACTCCTACGATTATTAGTGAATTTTCTTAAAAAAAATTCACTAATGAGGAGATCTCGACTTTCGAATTTTGAAAAAATGTCTTCAAATGAGCGCTATTTAGGACCCCCGGAACCCAAATCCGAGGTCAGTTTCAGACTTTATATGTTTATATATGTATATATATATATATATATATATATATATATATATATATATATATATATATATATATATATATATATATATATATATATATATATATGTATATATATATATATATATATATATATATATATATATATATATATATATATATATATATATATTTATGTGTCACACCTATAACTTAAAAATAATGGACGGATTATGATAAAATTTGGCACATACCTTCCTTTCGCAAGTCGCTTGGATAAGTTCGTTAGCCAGGAAAATCCGCCGAGGTTTTCCCGGAAAATTTTGTGTTTTCTTTCGAAAAAAATCGAAAAAAAATTATATCTCCAAAATTACCAAAGTAAGGGTAACCAAATTTCATACGCGGGTTTATATCATTAGAGGCAAGTTACCTACCAAAATTTAGCTCCGTAGGTTGAATGACAAAAAAGTTACAGGCATTCAAAGAAAAATAAATGTGGGTTCTCCTCAAAACGTCAAAAACGCGATTTTAAACGTCAAAATTGGTGAGTACCTTCCTTTTGCAAGTGGCTTGGATATATTCGTTATCCAGGAAAATCCGACGAGGTTTTTTCGGAAAATTTTGTGTTTTCTTTCGAAAAAATTTTATATCTCCAAAATTAACAAAGTAAGGGCAACCAAATTTTATACGCGGGTTTATATCATTATAGGCAAGTTACCTACCAAAATTTAGCTCTGTAGGTCAAAAGACAAAAAAGTTATAGGCATTTAAACAAAAATAAATTGGGGTTTTTCACAAAACGTCAAAGTTGCGATTTAAACGTCAAAATTGGCAACATTTAGGAAAAGAACTTGAATCTAATACGGGCTATGGAAATAAAATGTCACACCTATAACTTAAAAAATAATGAACGGATTTTGATAAAATTTGGCATATACCTTCCTTTCGCAAGTCGCTTGGATAAGTTCGTTAGCCAAGAAAATCCGCCGAGGTTTTCCCGGAAAATTTTGTGTTTTCTTTCGAAAAAAATCGAAAAAAAATTATATCTCCAAAATTACCAAAGTAAGGGCAACCAAATTTCATACGCGGGTTTATATCATTAGAGGCAAGTTACCTACCAAAATTTAGCTCCGTAGGTTGAATGACAAAAAAAGTTACAGGCATTCAAAGAAAAATAAATTTGGGTTCTCCTCAAAACGTCAAAATCGCGATTTTAAACGTCAAAATTGGTGAGTACCTTCCTTTTGCAAGTGGCTTGGATATGTTCGTTATCCAGGAAAATCCGACGAGGTTTTTCCGGAAAATTTTGTGTTTTCTTTCGAAAAAATTTTATATCTCCAAAATTAACAATGTTTTACAAACCCTGAAGTCTTAGTTTCAACCGTCACTGTCCTTCATTTTAATAAAATGTTTCCAGAAAATTCATTTCAAATAAACCCCTTCTCTGACGCTTGGCAGTAGTCTTAGCTATACAGTTTATCGTTAATAGTATATAATTTTTGTAGAATTTTTGTAAAAAAAATCAATAAAGCTCAATATATCTGTTATTATACCACATATGAAAAAAAATTGTGTATATTAATTATAGGGTGTCTTAAACTACATCTTAAAAAATTATTTCTACAATCACAGGGTCGCCCATAAGTCGTTGGTGATACAAATTTTCTTTTTTTTTTAATCAAACACGCCTTATGTTATTGCATTTTTGCATTTTCCATCAAAATATAATGCATGTTTGTAAGAACAAAAATTCTGGACGCAGTAAGTGCGTTATGGTAGCGAATTTTGATCAAATGCTTTTTTTTTTAAAATCAAACACGCCTTATGTTATTGCATTTTTGCATTTTCCATCGAAATATAATGCATGTTTGTAAGAACAAAAATTCTGGACGCAGTAAGTGCGTTATGGTAGCGAATTTTGATCAAATGCTTAATATTTGAATAGCTCAATTTGCTATTAACCTATAAGGTTGACCAAAAAACGAGTTTTTTCGGGAACACTTTAAGTTTACTTTCGGAAATTTTTGTACCTTTTCAAACAATAAAGTTATTTTGATGAAACATGGCACATTGTTTTTACTATATAGATTATACTGGTAACCAAATTTGATGCCTGCTTTCTTAAAAAAACACACATTATTGCTATTAATAAATAGTTTTATGAAAATTCACTACCATAACGCACTTGCTGCGTCCCGAGATTTTTAGTATCTGTCACACTGTAACTAACATACGATTTCTAAATATGAACTCCTTTAAAAGCTAAAACAAAAGGTGGTCCTATTTCAGTGACTTTTCTTTAAAAAAAATCACCAGGGAGGAAATCGAGACTTTTGAATTTATGAAACATTTTTTTTATATAGCGAGAACTTAGACTTCGGGGTAAGTGTTAATTTTTATATCTTTATACTGATAAGTCAAAAAATAATAAGGCGTTTTTGAATACATTCGGCAAGTACCTTTCTTTTATAAGTGACTTGGATAACTTCGTTATCCAGTAAAACCTGACGAAAAATTTTGTGTTTTATTTTGGAAAATATTTTTTTTTCAACAACACACTACAGAGGGCTCACAGCCTAAATACTATCGTACCGTGGGTGTCGACAAGGAGGCAAGAGGCAACTTGTTAATTCTAGACTTGAAGGTTTGGTGGTTCGGGGGAGAAGGAAAAACATGTGCCGGCAAGGAGTTCCACAAGTTGGAAGTCCTCGGGACAAAAGAGCGGGCATAACAATATGTTCTATTCCTGGTGACCTGGACAGTAAAAGGCTGCATTCGCTCTGTTCCCCTGCTAGATCTGTTGGAGGCAGCAGGTGGAGGAACTATGGAAGAAAGCTCCTCTAAGCAGTGCCCGTGCAGATATCTATAAGAGAGAGAGAGAGAGAGAGAGAGAGAGAGAGAGAGAGAGAGAGAGAGAGGTCACCACCGGCACGTACGTAGGCAAGGGATGGTAGCCTTTGGGTGAGGGTAGGGTCACCGATGAGACGTATAGCTCTCTTCTGATTGGAGTCCAGGATAGCGAGAATAGCAACGGCAGCGGCACCCCAGATGTGTGAGCAGTATTCCAGGTTTGGCCTTATTTGTGAAGTATATAAGGTATAGAAATTATCTGCTGAAAAGTATTTGCAAGCCCGGAAGAGAAAACCTAATTTCTTAGCAGCCTCTTCTGCAATTGATGTGACATGTTGGTGCCAATTGTATCTCCGCAAATAACTAAGCTGTGTCAACCAAAATTGGTACACGGCTTTATATTATAAAATGTGATCTTCGTACCAACGTTTAAATTCATACCTTAAGAGCAAAAAAGTTGTAAGTATTTGAAGAAAAAACACCGGATGCCACTTCTTATGAGGAAAACGCACAAGACCAAAATATTGTGTGTTAAACAAACTCTACTGAATATTGCAGAGAAAGACTATCTTTTCTTTGTTTCAAAATTACTGAAAAAATTACTTTTAGTTTTAGCAAAGGTTCTGGTCATGGTGCATGGATAATAGAAAATCAGCGGTCTTTAACAAAGTGTTAGATTTCTGTTTCAAATATTATTTTTCTTCATAAAATATATGCAAAAAATCTATTTGAAATAGAAATTATTTGCTATGCTAACGCATACATTTACACACGAGCTTATGGTCCGTTTATTACAAACCTGTCATGTGCTCTATATCCAAGTTAGTGAGAGCACGGATATGATACTTATACTCACATGCCGCGGGTTCAAATCCTGAAGGTGTGTAAACTAGCTTTTTCTATTTTATTATTCTTTATTCTTTTTGTTCATCTTTATATGATCAGACTATATCACTGCAATGAATTTTTAACGAATTTTTATTAAAAATAAACAGTTATTAATTAACCAAATCTACTGTCAAAGCATCAGCGAGAGGGTCTATTTGAAATGAATTTTCTGGAAATATTTTAGTAAAATGAAGGATAATGACGGGTGAAGCTTTAACATAAGGGTTTGTAAATCACTCTTTTTGCGAAATTTTCTCTACATAAGCCGCATTCCTTTTAGGTTCTTTGTCGAAATGTTGCGAATTTTGACGTTTCAAATCCCGACTTTCACGTTTTGAGAAAACACCAATTTTTTTTTTCTTTAAATGCCTAGAACCTTTTTGTATTTCAAGTTACAAACCTAAGTCTTGCTACATAGTATACTTTTTATGAGTCAAACATCCGTACCAAATTTGGTTGACCGTACTTTGTTATTTCCGGAGATTTAAAAATTTTCCGAAAGAAAACGCAAACTTTTCCGGGGATAATATGGACCGATTTTCCTGGAAAAAGAACTAATCCAAACCACTTGCACAAGGAAGGCATTCACCAAATTTGATCAAAATCAGCCCATTATTTTTTTGGGTTATCGTTATGATTCATATACACATACATACACACACACACAATATATATATATATATATATATATATATATATATATATATATATATATATATATATATATATATATATATATGTATGTATGTATCTATATATAAATTAAAACTGACCCCGGATATGGGTTCTAGGGGGCCCAGTTCGCGCTCATTTGAAGACTTTCTTTCAAAATTCAAAAAAGTCGCGATCTCATTAGTGATTTTTTAAAAAGAAAATTCACTAATACTTACATTTTTTGCCAGCGTTGCTAGGAACTTTTTGATCCGAAAATAGTATTATAAATACATATGTGAATACTACTTTCCCTGGACTTACAACTGCCTAAGAGCCTCGGTGGTTCACGGGCAAGAACGTGTGCCTCTGAACCGAAGGGTACTGGGTTCGATCCCAGGGTTCTCCTTTCACTTTTTCAGTACAGACTGTAACATTAACATCAACCGAGGTTCTGGCATTGTATTTGAGCAAGTTGAATGACTGCACGTTTCGCCCTTCGGAGCGGGCGTTAAGCCGTCGGTCCCGTTTCCATGCGATGTTGGGCACGTTTAAGATCCCTACCCTCCTTACAGAAAGGCAGGGGTTCCGCAAAATTTCCAGGATACTGAGGTGAAACTGCTCCCTGGCGTCGGTGATTGGCCATAGTCGCGGAAATAGGCCGACGTTAAAGAAACAACAACACACACACACAACTGCCTGTTTTTTCTATATATTAAATATGGGACAATTTCACCAAGTAAGGGTATCAACAATTAATAAAATAATATTCTCGTGCATTTTCTTAATAAATAAGCTATACTTGTTGAATGACGTTGAAAACGAACGTTTCTCTAAAACTAGTATCAAGTTTTGGTAGATATTAGAGGGGTATTATAAGGGTCTTTATCTCGTCGTAGTCAGCTCTGTGTTGTGTGATCAATTATCTGGTTGTTGTTTTGACGTACGGGAAATAACTTCTAGATAAGTTAAGATTGAATCAAGACCCGTCGTCGTAACGTCATAAGATACCAAAAGCGTCTAACCTCGTTTGTTATCAAATCATCCTGTTTCTGACGGACTAACAGATTCTAGAGATGAAAATTAATTAACTTATGACACTTCATTATTATCTTTCTTCGATTTTGATTTTTTGTGTATTGCACGGTATGTTTCAAATTATGCCAGATTGTAAACCGCATTGGAAACTAATATACTTAAAATTATATAATATACTACTTTTTATTTTTATTTAATGCCAATGCTATACAAAACAATGCGTGGCAGTAAATAAATACAGTATGGAGCATAAACGACGGCTCTGCTTTGGCGAATTTTCGTAGAAAATAATTCTTCTAATTAGCGAGACCTCGGCCGCCTAGAACCCATATCCTAGGTCAGTTTGATGCCAAATAATTTAACACAATTAATATAATTCATTTATGTAAGTACTTTTAATCTTCTCCTGTCTGATGATGCTATTAAACAGCGAAACCTGTTACAGAGAAGGAAACATACCTTGTGAAGCCGGAGAAATAGTCTCTACCTCTGTATTTAGTACGAAACGGTTTCACCAAGTAAGGGTAGCAATACTTAATGACTTGTGAAAATGTTGGCTGCTACGTAGGGGTTCAAGAAAGTAGAGCATAAGAAGTGTAAAATAAATATGTCAAAAGGGTCTGGCGTCAACTTATAGTTAGACTTATTTAAAACTAAAATTGTGATATCCACAAGCCAAGCACAAGCAAAGGCTTTTTCGTATATTACGATGTATAATTTAGAAAAAAGTATAATGATAATATGTACAGTGCCATGATAAAGTTTGGAAAATTGCTCATAAATGCGCTATTTAATTTATTCAAGAAAAACGCTCGCACAGGTCAATTTTACCTTTTGAATTGCCCACTTGTTACGTAAAAATTACATTTATAACGTCACCTATTTCTGAATGGTGACGTCATCGTAAGTTTTTTTAAATGACAACCATTATTTTTTTTTTGTTATTCCATAGTACTTTTTTCCCTTAGGGCTGGTTCGCGTCTTTGCTGCCCCGATAGCAACGCAGCTTTTGGCTTATCGTGCATGCCCTTTGACCTTTCTACTCCACCCATTCCAAAATCACTGCGCCTGGAACTAGTCTGCATAGCAATTGGCAGGGTAGTTTTATATTGCTCTGTCTCCAGTTTAGGCTATCTGTAGATCAGGTGTCTTTCGCGGTCCAGAGCTGTACACTTGCACAAGATGTGCTGAGCTGATTCATCCCCCTTGCCGCAAAGTCTGCATGCCAGGTCCCCCTAGAATCGCCCCATTTTATGCAGCTGTTTCTTGACAGCCATGTGTCCCGTCAAGAGTCCTGTTATGTTCATGAAGTGTCCTCTGCTAAGATTTAGCAGCTCCACAGCTCTATTTGAACTGGGTTCCTCAATTACTGACTTCCCCGGTCTGAGCCCTGGACAGGCTGCCAAGTACACCATATGTTCGTTTCTAACCCAGGACTTACTGGATCCCCTGGCAGTGCCTTTAGATACGCCCATGAACGCTTCTGGTCCCACAAATGGTTCTGCTGATCCTCTTTTCGCGAGACTGTCAGCTTCTTCATTGCCTTTGACCCACGAGTGACTCGGCACCCAGGTGAGGGTCACCTCATTCTGCCCAGCCAGGTCGCTCGTCTCGTCTCGGCATTCACTTACCAGCTTGGAATATACACGTGGGATACTTAGGGTCTTAAGGACTGCTTGGCTGTCTGTGGCTATGATGATCCGCTTATTGGTGTAGCATCTCCTCTTGCTCTCTCACACGCATAGCAAGATAAGCTCCGAGAAAAATATTTTGACTTACCCTCGGTCCTTCCGAATAAGCGCCTGCTCCCGTCCCACGCTCCCTGTCGGATCCATCCGTGAAGCAGACGAGCGCGCCCCGTGGCGTCTCCCCCCGTTTTGCCTCGCGGTCGAGTTTTACCACTGTAAACTTGAGCTCGCGAAGTCTGACCTCATTTCAAGCATGGGCTCCTTCACGATCTCCTGAATTTTGCAGTGGCCCCTACAGGCTAGGTTGGTCTTCAGTCTATCATTGCAGGCTAGTCTATATAGTCCTAGCCTGGCCTCCCCCATGACAACTAAGTGTAGGGTGGAGGGGGTGGGAGTGGGGTGGGGTGGCAGATCCAGCAACACCTCTATGGGGGCTGTTGGGGTTGAAGTCATGGCCCCTGTGATGCCAAGGCAAGCCATCCTTTGGATCTTGCCTAGTTTTTGTCTGGCACTGGATTGTGTCGCCTTAGGTCACCACACCAGTGCCACGTATATTAACGATGGTCTGACCACCTTTGCGTACAGCCAGTGGGCCATACTAGGTCTTAGTCCCCACGTTTTTTCCATATAGCCGCCTGGTGTCGGCAAGGGTCATAACTGTACTTGTACGGCCGTAACTAAATTCAGTAAACCACTTTTTACCATGGAAATTGATGGTGCAGATTCCCCATAGTATTTATCAAGCTTAGCCTTGGTTTGAGTGATGGTTTTTTTTCGCAAAAAATATTGTTTGATGAGCACACCAAATTCACTTTTTTCCATTTTTGTTGTAACTCAAGACGTTGTATGCTTTCAATGGCTATCTGACACAAACTAAATGACGCAGCTTGTTTAAAATTTAACAGGAGTCAACTGACATATGCTTGTTTACAGGAGCAGTGTTGCCCTTCCTGTGAAGAGACGGGAAATTCAAAAAGTCACGGACTTATTGACCCTCCCTCATATATATATATATATATATATATATATATATATATATATATATATATATATATATATATATATATATATATATATATGTATATATGTTAACTTACCTTAAATATCTATATATTACTATTACCATTACTTTTGGTATTGCTTTACTAACAAAAGTATTTAAATGTATTTTGATTAACACAAGTTCACATAACTATAATGGTTAATAATATTCCTAAAAACAATGAGAGATATTTGCTGCCAAAATTTATGCAATATCAAAATATAACAGCGATAACAATAGAAACAAATCGCAAATATTTATAGGGGTTGCATTCATCATTTCTCTCTTGTATATTGGCAAGCGAGAATTCCAAAAATTCTATCTCCACTTATCTCAGTTACAATAGTGTTTATTTGCTAAAGAAGACATCTCTGGATCCCCATCAGGCGCGTAGCAAACATAAACCGGGTAATTCTTTTGAAAAAGACAGACACACACATAAAATCAATCAGTGTCTCCATTTGGGTTAGCTTTATTCAATGGAACAGATGCGTCAATTCATCTGTCAATGGTCCAGTCGAGCAGCAAAGTGATGGTCTTTGAGTTTATTCAAAAAGGTGAGATGTTTGGAGTGGACCACAATTTCGACACCTTAGACACACTCAATAGAAATCGATCAGTAACGTAAAGAGCTTCCGATACGTGCGCGTTCGACTGTTAATAACCCGATTAAGTGATACCAGAACGCTGAAATTCACAAAAATATATGGAATTTCTAATAAAGGTGGGCTTCTTTCCAGGTATACTGATCGAAGTGAGAGTTTTGGTACCGATTGCGCTTGTTTTGCTACATTGAGAAATTATTTTCACGAAAAGAAGTTATTCATGAAAGATTTAAGATAAGAAATTAAAAAAAAAATCGGTTAAATATAAATTTTCCATGTCCCCTAGTTTATCCTTATAAATATTAAACGTTTTAAATAAGATTTGGCAAATTTATTACCGTACTAAATAAACTAGGTAATTATTTAATCAAATAAATTGACCAGCTCCTCCAAAAACATATTTAAAGAAGTTTGGGCGAGGCAAGTGCGTTTTCTTAGCGAATTTTCATTAAAAGTTTTTAGTTAAGTATGACTTTTGATATCAAATTTGGTATAATCCCTATAGTAGAAGTCACGTACTATATTTAATCAAAATAACTTTATTCTTTGAGAAAATACAAGAACATTCCGAAAATACACCTAAAAATTGCCTGAAAATTTCCCAATTTTCCTATACAACCAACATATTTAAGCAATTCACACTGCCAAGATATAATTATTCACACAAAGCTTTTTGACAGATATCCAGAACAAAATTTACATTTACAACTTTTCTCACAAAATGCTCATTTTTTTTTTCTTCAGAAAAATAGGCTTGAGTAATGTTGCACAATGATTATATAAAACTCTTTTTACGAATATTTTATAAAAATTACGTAATGCGAATTGGTAAGCAGACTGTTTTTAGCAAAATTGGAAAACTTTTTTTTCAAGTCAACTCGCAAATATTTTTTTTTACAAATACTTATTATACATCAATTATTAAATTACTAACACTTCATAAAAATTTTACAAAAACTTATTTCTACGAGAACACAAAAAAATTATGTGAAAACCGACTCAATTTATTTTTACACCAAAATTTGCTGGTAAAATATATAAAATCCAAATTATATAACCTGTACTTAAAACTGAAAAAAAGAAAATGTAAGAGCTTTAAATTTCTTTTAACATCGGCCCATGTCCGAAACTATGGCCAATCACCGACGCCAGGGAGCAGTTTAATCTCACTATCCAGGACCGACGACTTTACGCCCCCTCTGAAAGGCGGAACGTGCAGATTTCAACTTGCTCAAATACAATGCCACAACCTCGGTTGATGTTAATTTTACAGTATGTACTGAAAACGTGAAAGCGGCACCCTATGGGAATCAGACCCAGTTCAGAGGCACACGTCCTTATCACTGAACCACCGAGGCTCTTGCAAAAAAGTTAATTATAAACTTTTCACGGAAATTTGAGCCCATGTAAAGAGAAATACAAGCAGAAAAATCACCATACTTTTTTTATGATACAGGCTGCTAAAAATAAGAAGGTACTTTAATCATGCTGCTTTGAAGTTTGATTTGAAATTTGTGAAAACAATGTAATTAATTACTTATATGTTATGAAGATGTAAACACTTATTAAACTTAATTTAAATATTTTTGAAAATTCTTTAAATAAATAAAATACTAAAAAAACTTATTTTTTTAAAATAATGGCCTATGGAGATTCGAGACAATAACCTTTAAATGCAACAGAATGCGCCACCATGGACGTGGAAAATTGTAGCTTAATCTTTGCGATACAGATAAAATCTCATGCGTTTTTTTAAGTTGAACCAATAACCTTTATATGCAACCGAATGTGCCACCATGTACGTGGAAAATTGTAGCTTAGTCTTTACGATACAGATAAAATCTCATGCGCTTTTTTCAAGTTTTGGGTTTTCGTGAAGAAATGAACTCGAAATTTGGGACGTGCTATAATCTCGATATAGGCCACTTACGCACCAAATTTCTAGATTTTTTTGGTTTTTATGGTAGTTTAATAGAACATAAGTTATCAAATCACAAACAACTAAAACTACTGCGAAAGCATCAGAAAAAGAGTCTATTTGAAATTAATTTTCTACAAACATTTCAGTAAAATAAAGGACAATGCCGGTTGAAGCTGGAACTTAAGGCTCTTTAAAACACACTTCTTACCACGTTCATTTTACGTAACCTGCATTAGTCTCAAAATATTTGTTTAAAAACAGCCAATTTTGACGTTTCTAATCGCGACATTGATGATTTAAGAAGAAAAACTGTGAAATTTTCAAAGTAATTATTTTTCGTACTTATTGACCACGTTAGGCCAAAAAAAAAACTTAATCTTTTCTCCAATATTCAATAAACGTTGTTAACCACAAAATATATTGGTCTTGTGGGTTTCTCTAAACACCAGTAAGAGTAAGTTTTTTTCTTTAAATGCTTATAACTGTTTTTTCCTTTAACATAGAGATCTGAATTTAGGTACATAGAATACGTTTAATAATAGAAACCTGCATAATAAATTTGGTAGAAATAAATCTGTCTTTTCGGAAATACAGCCATTTTTCAAAAATAAACACAAAATTTTCAAAAAAAAAGCTGGACCGATTTTACTGTCTAACAAACCTACTCGGATAGGTTAGTTAGACAGAGGCTTTACGCCTGGCAATTACTATTCCTTTTAAAAAGTATATGGACAAGATAACATAAGTGCTGATATATACATAATCTATATGAATCAGTAGACTTGTAGAACCCAAATCACCACAACACATCTTTTTAAAGACCTAACGATCGTTTCGATAACAAAGTTGGCTTCAGCAGAGGATGAAATATTCTAAACTAAATTTTCAGAAAAACATGTTTGTAGTCATTAATGCCAACAAGTTCGTGCCATCCCGAGTGTTTGAGTGTTTACATTCACTCACTCAACCTCAACTCAACTCAACTCATTAATGCCAAGTGTTTAGAATATTTCATCCTTTGATGAAGCTAACTTTGTTTGCGAAACAATCACTAGGTCTTTAAAAAGATGTGCTGTGGTGATTTGGATTCTCCAAGTGTACCCATCAGTGCCCATCACAGGTTCTATTTCTTCTTCACTTAGTGCTATATGAATCAATCTACCCTAAAAAGTTTTCTGAAACCTAAACTGCATAATGTTTGTCTGTAATCGAGCCACTACCAAGATTTTTTGAAGCCTATTATTAACATAACCTAACCAAAAAATATCTATCAATTATTGCAAATAAATGCGATAACAATACTTTTAACAGAAGCAACATTTTAGCGAATTTTTCGTTAAACGAAAAATTCACCAATGAGGGAGATCTGTGTTTATATATATATATATATATATATATATATATATATATATATATATATATATATATATATATATATATATATATATATATATATATATATATATATATATATATACATATCGTACCGATAACTCAAAAAATAAAGGGCCAATTTTGATGAAATTCGCTATCTACCTTCCTTTTGTAAATGGCTTGGATAAATTCGTTAGCCACGAAAATCTGACCAGTTTTTCCGGAAAAATTTTGGGTTTTATTTCAGAACATTTGCGTATCTCCGAAAATAACAGAGCTATGACAACAAAATTGGGCATATACGTTTCTACTATCAAACTTACCCTCCTTACCAAAATTCAGATCTTTAAGTTAAAAGAAAAAAGCTATAAGCATCTAAAGAAACAAATCTTGGATGCCACTGGTGATCAGAGGAAAGCACAAGAAGAATATACTTCGTTTGATTAACAAGATCAATTGAATATTACATACAACGGTTAAGTTTTCTTAGCCCAGAAAGGTCAAGAAGTAGAAAAAATACTTTATCAATTTAATAAATTTTCTTCTTGAAACGTCAAAGTCGCGATTTTAAACGTCAAACTTTACAGTTTTCAGATAACAAATGTGAAACAAATATGGATTATGTAGAAGAAACGTCATAATAAGTGTGTTTTACAAAGCCTTAAGTTTCAGCTTCAACCATCATTGTCTTTCATTTTACTAAAATATTTTCGGAAAATGCATTTCAAATAGACCCTCTTTCTGATGCTTTGGCACTACTGCCAAAGCAGTACTTTCAGTTATAGAGTTTATGGTTTAAGAGTCTATGAGCGCAAACTAGAACCCCTAACATATACAGGGTGACGCATTTCTGCGGTAAAGCTCAATATATCCGTTATTATATAAGATGTTAGAAATAACTATATACGTTAATTATAGGATGCCTCGAGGTGCATCTTATAAACCAATTTAGACAATCACAGAAGAGTCTATGAGCGCAAACTACAACCCCTAACATATACAGGGTGTCGCATTTCTGAGGTAAAGCTTAATATATCCGTTATTATACAAGATGTTAGAAATAATTATATACGTTAATTATAGGATGCCTCGAGGTGCATCTTATAAACCAATTTAGAAAATCACAGGATGGCCCATAAGTCCTTGGTGATACATATGTTCTTTTTTTAATAGAACATCCCTTATGTTATTGCATTTTTGTGCTTTTCATCGATTTATAATGCATGTTTGTAAGAAAAAGAAATTGATACCGTTCATCGTTTTTGAGTTATTTCAATTGTTTTGTAACTTTTCACGTTTTTGGCACATTGCACAAATTGTAATACGCCGTTTTTACCACTAGCGGGGCCCTACGGAGATGACGCATTCAGAGAGCTTTTTGTTTGTATTACTTGTCGAAAAAGTCGAGCCGTCGTATACACGTACTCTCAAACAGTGGCTGAATTTGAAAAGTTTTCGCAGAAATGTTTTTAGTGTTTCCGTAGAAATCATTTTTTGTAAGAATTTTGTGATATGTTGGCAGTTAATAATAAATGTTTAGTAAGTTATTGTAAAAAAAGTTGTCGAACTTTTGTGCAAACAATAGTTTAGTGTAACGTTACTGAAGCCAATTTTTGTCAAAAAAAAAAGATGGATTTCTTTTTCAATTTTGGTCTTAAAGATGTTGGTGATTATATACCGACAGGTATAGAGGTTCGTTGGCCAGGAAAATCGGGCCAGCTTTTCTGGAGCTTTATAAGTTTATTTTCAGAAAATGTTTGTACTTTTTGAAACACAACGCTATTTTAGTGAAATGTGGTACATTGTTACTACTATATAGGTTATACTGCCAACCAAATGTCCTTCTTTTGAAAACAATACATACTTGCTATTAAAATCATTTTTACGAAAATTTGCTACTATAACGCACTAGTTGCGTCCAGACTTTTTTAGATATCCACCATCAGCCTCCACATTTTCTACATCTTCACCACAAGACCAGAAATAATTAGCTTAAGCTTTGCCATTCACAATTTCAAACATTTCTACTTTTACGACGGATCTATTCACTCTCTCTCTACCTGAAAAAAATCTATTTATCTGACTATTTATACAAAGGTAAATCTCATGGGCACACACATATATGTAACAAATTTCGGCAAAACGTAAAGAACATTAAGTTGCTACTGTGTTTGACAATGCTACGCTTAGACTGTGACATTTCCATGTAACCTTAAGCGACGAAAAGCACAGTTCGATGGCGAGGATGAGAATAAAGTGATCACGGGATGGTTGACACCTCCGAAAAGGACCGCCCGTCGTGTCTAAAGTGACATCTACATGGTAAAGCTCTATCCGGAGGGCTTATACATGCCTTTGAATCTCTTCTCTTTTTGTACCATAATCTACACGTAATATTCCGTATTATCAAAGCTCGAAAGCTCGCGTTCCCATCAATTTATGGTTGGTTAAGGAATCATCATAGTTGGGGTATTTTAAGCTTCTCAGGTAATTCGGTCATTAAATGTGTCGTACTGTGGCAATATTACGTGATTTTTGCCATTGAATAAGTATAGTAAAAATTACTATTTTGGGTATGAGACTGAGTGAAGATTGGAACCTTTTATGAGCACTGATAAGTACACTTTGGAAAACGCAATTTACCGCAACGCCTTTTTTACATTTGAGTTCTTAAAATATGTCTACACTTTTTAGTGAATTTTCTTAAAAAAAATTCACTAATGAGGAGATCCCGACTTTCGAATTTTGAAAAAATTTCTTCAAATGAGCGCTATTTAGGACCCCCGGAACCCAAATCCGAGGTCAGTTTCAGACGTCAATGTATATATATATATATATATATATATATATATATATATATATATATATATATATATATATATATATATATATATATATATATATATATATATATATATATATATATATATATATATGTGTCACACCTATAACTTAAAAAATAATGGACCGACTTTGATAAAATTTGGCACATACCTTCCTTTCGCAAGTGGCTTGGATAAGTTCGTTAGCCAGGAAAATCCACCGAGGTTTTCCCGGAAAATTTTGTGTTTTCTTTTGAAAAAAATCGAAAAAAATTTATATCTCCAAAATTAACAAAGTAAGGGCAACCAAATTTCATACGCAGGTTTATATAACTAGAGGCAAGTTACCAAAATTTAGCTCCGTAGGTTAAAGGACAAAAAAGTTACAGACATTCAAAGAAAAATAAATTTGGGTTCTCCTCAAAACGTCAAAATCGCGATTTTAAACGTCAAAATTGGTGAGTACCTTCCTTTTGCAAGTGGCTTGGATAAGTTTGTTAGCTAGGAAAATCCGACGAGGTTTTCCCGGAAAATTTTGTGTTTTCTTTCGAAAAAAATTTATATCTCCAAAATTAACAAAGTAAGGGCAACCAAATTTTATACGCGGGTTTATATCATTATAGGCAAGTTACATACCAAAATTTAGCTCTGTAGGTCAAAGAACACAAAAATTATAGGCATTTAAACAAAAATAAATTGAGGTTTTTCACAAAACGTCAAAGTTGCGATTTAAACGTCAAAATTGGCAACATTTAGGAAAAGAACTTGAATCTAATACGGGCTATGGAAATAAAATGTCTCAAGAAGAATGTTTTACAAACCTTGAAGTCTTAGTGTCAACCGTCATTGTCCTTCATTTTAATAAAATGTTTCCAGAAAATTCATTTCAAATAGACCCTTTCTCTGATGCTTGGCAGTAGCCTTAGCTATATAGTTTATCGTTAATAGTATATAATTTTTGTAGAATTTTCGTTAAAAAAATCAATACAGCTCAATATATCTGTTATTATGTTATTGCATTTTTGCATTTTCCATCGAAATATAATGCATGTTTGTAAGAACAAAAATTCTGGACGCAGTAAGTGCGTTATGGTAGCGAATTTTGATCAAATGCTTAATATTTGAATAGCTCAATTTGCTATTAACCTATAAGGTTGACCAAAAAACGAGTTTTTTTATATAAATAAATGATTAAACATTAATTATGACTAAAATAATTACAACGCCCGCTGGAATACGACATTAAAACAAAGCTCCAACAACTGACTCGTTGGTCTAGAGGTATGATTTCCGCTTAGAGTGCGGGAGCTCCCAGGTTCAAATCCCGGACAAGCCCAAATACCTTTTATTTGCTTTTTTTTAACCGACTTCAAACAAGGACGAGGTTCTCAATTCGCCTGTATGTTTTTAGTTAATTTTCTTAAAAAAAATTCACTAATGAGGAGATCTCGACTTTTGAATTTTGAAAAAATTTCTTCAAATGAGCGCTATTTAGGACGCCTGGAACCCAAATCCGAGGTCGGTTTCAGACTTTATATGTTTATATATATATATATATATATATATATATATATATATATATATATATATATATATATATATATATATATATATATATATATATATATATATATATATATATATATATATATATATATATATGTATGTATGTTTATATATTTATGTGTCACACCTATAACTAAAAAAATAATGGACCGATTTTGATAAAATTTGGTGAGTACCTTTTCCGAAAAAAATCGAAAAAAATTTATATCTCCGGAATTAACAAAGTAAGGACAACGAAATTTGGTACACGGGTTTATATCGTTATATGTAAGCTACCTACCAAAATTTAGCGCTGTCGGTTAAAGGACAAAAAAGTTACAGGCATTTAAAGAAAAATAAATTTGGGTTTTCCTCAAAACGTCAAAGTCGCGATTTTAAACGTCAAAATTGTTAATATTTAGGCAATGAACCTGAAATTAATATGATCTATGGAAGGAAAATGTCTCAAGAATAATGTTTTACGAAGCCTGGGCTCTTAGTTTCAATCGTCATTGTCCTTCATTTTACTAAAATATTCCCAGAAAATTAATTTCAAATAGACCCTTTCTCTGATACTTTAGCAGTAGTGTTGGCTATAGAGTTTATCGTTTAATGGTATATCATTTTTGTCGAATTATCTTAAAAAATCATTAAAGCGCAATATTTCCGTTATTATTCAAGTTACGAAAAAAAGTTGTATACATTAATTGTAGGGTGTCTTAAGCTACATCTTAAAAAATATTTCCACAATTACAGGGTGGCCCATAAGTCGTTGGTGATTCAAATTTTCTTTTTTTTTTAGTGAATTTTTTTAATCGAACACGCCCTATGTTATTGCATTTTTGTATTTTCCATCGAAATATAATACATCTTTGTAAGAAAAGAAATTCGGGACGCAGCAAGTGCGTTATGGTAGCGAATTTTCATTAAATGCTTCAAATTGTGAATCAATTTGCTATTAACCTATAAGGTTGACCAGAAAACCAGTTTTTTCGGGAAAAATTTAAGTTTACTTTGGGAAATTTTTGTACATTTTCAAACAATAAAGTTATTTTGATGAAATATGGTACATTGTTTCTAATATATAAATTATACTGGTAACCAAATTTGGTGCCTGCTTTCTTAAAAAAACATATTTGCTATTAGAAACATTTTTATGAAAATTCACTACCATAACGCACTTGCTGCGTCCAGAGTTTTATTATTATTACGAAGAATTTTTTTTATTTTGTCGGTGCTGTGTACCATGCGATGATTTGCATGTTAATGATCCATACTTTAAGCACAGAAAAAAAAAAGTTCAGCAAAGCTTTCAGGATCGTGATATTGCTGCTCACTGACGTAGCTGAGTGCTGATAGCCGCCACTTCATTTCTAGCTACACGTATAGTCTCATTCTAGTTTCTTTAATACTTTCGACAATATAGTGTATTCAAAAATATAGTGTATTCAAAAATATTTTTGCATCTCTTTTGGAGAGAAATATTTTCGTTATAGATGATTGACGAACTCGTCCGCGATTGTCACGAAATGAAAAATCACTAAAATGTCTGTGGTTAATAGTTTTTATATATCAAAGAGCTTTCCATATACCTATCATCTCAACTATTTGTCCTAACTTTTGTTCCATTTTGTGGGCCATGAATTGCGCAACCTGCAGATTCTCCATCGGTGAAAATATCGTATGCATTAGACATTACATTTTTTACATTCGACTTTAATATGTGGTTTTTAAGATGTTGTGGATAATTGAATAGATAAGTTATATATGATGTGTGAAACTTTATTTCTTTTTTATAGGAAAAGTTTAGTTTGACCTCATTTTGCTGATCATGTGTCATTAAATTCAAGATATTGCTATATGATATTTTTATTTTCTATTTCGACAACATACCACGAGGGCTCACAGCCTAAATACTATCGAAACCGTGGGTGTCGACAAGGAGGAAAGAGGCAACTTGTTAATTCTGGACTTGAAGGTTTGGAGGTTCGGAGGAGAAGGAAAAACAAGTGCCGGCAACGAATTCCACCACTTGGAGGTCCTCGGGACAAAAGAGCGGGCACAACAAGATGTTCTATGTCTAGTGACCTGGACAGTAAAAGGGTGCATTCGCTCTGTTCTCCTCGTAGATCTTCTGGAGGCAGCAGGTGGAGGAACTATGGAAGAAAGCTCCTCTGAGCAGTGACCGTGCAGATATCTATAAAAGAGAGATATGTCACCAACGGCACGTCAATGGTTAAGTGATGGCAGCCTTTGGGTGAGGGTAGGGTCAACGATGAGACGTATAGCTCTCTTATGAATGGAATCCAGGATAGCGAGTGTAGAATCGGCAGCGGCACCACAGATGTGGGAGCAGTATTCGAGGTTTGGCTTTATTTGTAAAGTATATAAGGTATAGAGATTAGCTGGCGAAAAGTAATTGCGAGCCCGGAAGAGAAAACCTAATTTCTTAGCAGCCGCTTCTGCAATTGCTGTGACATGTTGGTGCCAATTCAGATTTCAATCCACAGAAATTCCAACAAGTGAAAAGGACTCATTACTTTGAATAACTTGATTGTTCATTGTGATGGGTCTAGGGGTGGTGTATCTCTTATTAAGCAAGACTGAGATTTGGTGGGGTTTAACTGTACAAGATTTCTACCTCCCCAGTCTTATATTTTTTGGAGATCCACGGAGACAGAACCCCCCCATGAGTCTGCGATCCTCATCTAATTGGGCTATAGAGACAGGCTTAGAATATCGTATATTTGAGTGGAGGGTGCTGTCGTCCGCGTAACTGTGAACTAGGTTGGATGTGCTAGAGAAGAGGTCATTGATGTGGAAAAGAAACACACTAGGCGCTAAAGCTGGACCTTGAGGGACTCCTGCATTAATTGGTTACTGTTTAGAGGAATGGCCATCCACGACAACAGAAACGCTCCGGTTGGAGAGGAAATTTGCTGTCCAGGTACAGAGTTTTGGTGGTAGACCATAAGCCGGAAGTTTATTAAGCAGCTTGGATACTTACAATTTAACCTAACCTACATAGTATATATAACTAAACAAAATTTAACCAACAAAGATGGGTTCCAGAAGGCCCTAATTTGTCTTTTTTGAAAAAAGAATTGAATGTTTGAAAGTCGTAACCTCTGTACTATAACTTTATTTTAAAAAAAATTGCTAAATTTAAATTTAATGGTGGTTTAATCACCGATGCCAGGGAGCAGTTTCACCTCACTATCCTGTATATTTTGTCGAACCCCTGCCTTTCTGTAAGATGGGTTGGGATCTTTAACGTGCCAAATATCGCTGGGACAGGGGACCGACAGCTCTACGCCCCCATCCGAAGGGCGCAACGTGCAGACATTCAACTTGCTCAAATATAATGCCGCAACCTCGGTGGATATTAATTTCACAGTATGTACTGAAAAAGCGAAAGGGAATCGAACCAAGTACCCTTCTGTTAAGAGGCACACGTTCTTACCAGCTGACCACCGAGGCTCCAAATTTAATGAGCGATTTCTATTGATAAAACAACTATATTTTATATTACATTTGACACTCTACGATCGCTAATTATACTTGTCCCATTTCGTTAAAATTTTGTGAGGGGATGAAATTATCATAATTGAAAAAAGTCGGGATGCAGCAATTGCGTTATAGTAGCAAAGTTTCGTAAGGTTTGTAATACATAACGTTACTTGCCTTGGCTCCTAAGCATATCTGTTTAAATTCTCTTATGTTAAATTTAGTCTGTGGCTGTTAGATAACATTCCAATGTCATCCCTTTTTCTGCATCCAAACACACACATGTTAAATTTAAGTAGCTGATTTTTATACACAATTCACTCCAAACATCTGAATTTTTTCTGTCAGTTCAATATGAAAAATCAGTCAAATCGTGTGATATTTTGTTGCTTATAAACACCGAACATTCTAGATATAACAATAACTAAAACATTTAATACATCCATCTTTGTTTATTCTACTTAACCCTATTCCGCACAGTATTGTCCTTTTCTAACAACAAAGAATACAATTAGCGACATTTTCCAAATGCTGTTAAATTTAATTCCGGAAGAACTTGTATTAAAATTATTCTACTCAGCTGAGTTTTGCCGGATTTTATCTGTAGTTTGATGGCAATATATGACTTTAAATTCGTAAAAGTAAATTGAGGGGTTTCAAAGTTAAAACATTTTCGAGAAAAACTTTGTAATTTTCCATGGAAAATTTGACTCGCCAACGAGCTAAGCATCTGGAAATAATTTTTTCCAGTGTAATGAAAAAAACGTGAAGTGTCTAGGTGGCGTAGAAGCTTCACAAACCATATTGTCGTATATATATATGAGATATACTTGATTCTCGGGTTGAACCGCGTCCAGAATTTATTAAAACTCGACGTTTCGGCTCCTGTTTTGGAGCCATTTTCAACAGGTAAAGGAAACACGTAAGAACACTTTAGGGCCTCAATCTGCCTACTCCTTAGAGCAGTGGACAAAGGTGGGTTGGGTTGTTGTAGCTCGATTACGGGGTCTCAATCTGTCTACTCCTCAAATCTCGCTGGTGATGGTCTCTGAAGTCTCAGTGTGTTCAACCCCAGGCCTCAGAGAGATCTGGGTTTGAACACACTGAGACTGCAGAGCTGATCTCCAGCGAGATTTGGGGAGTAGGCAGATTGAGATAAAAATGTAAATTTGGCAACTCGTGCATTACTACAGTGGTGGAGCGCCGCCCCATAAGCAGCCATAAGTTCGGAACTCCTTAGACCAAACTTTTCCAAGCCCCTGGATCGGAAGAAATGCACATTTACATGGATGCAAAGTTACATGGCCACTTCGGTCTTCTGATCTGTCCGTTTTAGATGTCTTTTTATGGGAAACTGTAAAATATAAGGTGTACCTAGGGTCTTATGATACATTGAACGATCTTAGAGAAGCCGTCCTTGACAATTTTGACAATATCGATCGACGTTCTATTAAAAAAGCGCAAAATTCAGTTTTGCGTATGAGTATTTGCTGTCTCAATAATAATGGAAAACTTTTTGAACATTTTTTCTGAACTTTTGTTATAGTTTCTATTTTAATTTAAAAATTTTATTTTGTTAATTATAATGTAAAATTTCTAATTAGAAATATTATTTAAAGTATGTGCGAAAATTTAAATTCAGGTTCTCGCTATTTGAGATAAACAGCCGTTTCCGTGGTAACCAATGTTATTTTTTTGAAAAAGAAAAAGAAAACAACTGTAAAATTTTTATTCCTTAGAATAATTATATCGTATTTCATATCAATGTAAATAGGAAAAAACACCTCTTTAATAAAGTTACAGCCAACGCAAGTTTATTTTATAACTCAAAAGTTACAGATCTTTTTAAAATTTGCATATTTTTCCTTTATTTAGAACATATTTATCTACAACTTTTCTCTTACACCTTTTCAGTAAACCCACTACTATCGCAGCTAAATGCATATAAAGATATCGGTAAATATAAGTTTTTTCAAAATATCTAGTAACCGTGACATTTCTTTATGGAAACAAAAACAGTTTTAAATTGCGCACATAAAACTGCACTACTTTCCCCATTTAACCGTTTCTCTAACTAGAGTAGTTTACGATATCACTGTACTAAACGTAGAAAAAAACTCACCCTGTACATATATATATATATATATATATATATATATATATATATATATATATATATATATATATATATATTATAGTCACTAAAAAACTCTTTTTTAGACCTATCTTTATGACAAAAACTTTAAAAGCATTTTGAATAAAATATAACAGAAAACGTATTCTTCTTAAATACATAAATTTTAACGTTTCCGATAATTAAAAAAAAAGTAATTTCGCTATAAGTGGCGGTAAAATACAAATGTCTTTGTTAAGCTAAATGCTATATTATTGAAATTGATTTTTAGTACATACCTTGTCAATGATTGATAGATTAGGTTTTATATCTTTGTATACAATTCTCTTGTTTCGTCTGTGAAATTATTAATTAAAATTGTTTTACAGTAATAATACTTGGAACAAACATTGATAATAATACTACAGTAGATGCTCCAGTACCATCTAACGGCATTAAAAAGCGTTACCTTAAGAATATAAGCTATAGAAATTGTCGTGGGTTTGCGTGCAGGCCAGGTGTGTTGTGTTCTTTTATTGAGCAGTGCGGCAGAATGTAGAACATACAGGTGAACTAATTGATCAGGTATACTTTTAAAGTTGCCTTTCTTTCATAGATGTCGCCGTATATTCTGTTTCAGAACAAATTGATTTATTCTACCGTTAACTTAGATAACATTGAAATCGTTTTCAAGTAGATTTTATTGTCTTGATATGTATACGATTTAAAAAAAAACTCTTCGTATATAAGTAAATTACGTACACATCTATTTTAGACATATAACGAAAGATTGTATTTTCCCTACTTTTGGTGAATTTTCGTAGAAAAAATTCACTAATGGGGAGATCCCGACTTGAATTTTGAAAAAAAAATTGCAAATGAGCGCGAACTAGGACCCCTAGAACACATATCCGGGGTTAGTTTCAATTTTTATATGTTTATATATATATATATATATATATATATATATATATATATATATATATATATATATATATATATATATATATATATATATATATATATATATATATATATATATATATATAGATTAAAGGGAGGAGTAACAGTCGTTACACGTTAGCGTGCTAAAATTTGTATCCTTTAAAGGCAATTAGGACCAAAAAACGAGGGCTATATTTTAAAGAAAGTCACTCTGTACTAAAAACTCGATATATTTCGCTCGGGCTCCCGAGCATCTTTAGGAGTACTAAACATGAATAAAAATAAGCACAACATCTAGATTATGCATTAAATAACACTTACAGCACTGTAACTAATTACAAAAGCAAGGCCAAAGCATCAAAAACAGGGAAAATCTGCCACAAAACATGCAAAAAAACAAAAATGCAAAAAACATTACATGTAACTTCACGCGAACATTTCCACTTTCAAGACATGTCATAAAAAAGTGTCATTAAGGTCAAAAACTAAAAAAGTTTTGAAAAATTCGCTTGGAACAAAATTGGCATCTAACCTCATTTTTTCACGTTAGAATGTCGACCATAGATATAAGTGACAGCTGCAAAACAAAGAGGCCATCACTGATCATAGACTATTGTTACTCCATTGATGAAATATATAATATGTTTTCTTATTCTAAATTATAGAACCGGCCAACACAGAGGCGCTATCAGACCTATCAAAAAGTATTACATAGCTATATATGTTACTTAAATTTTGAATATCTGCTTTTGAGTTCATAGTGTCGTATTCTTGAAAATGACACTATGAACTCAAAAACAGATATTCAAAATTTAAGTAACATATACAGTGTGGAACAGCCAAATGGAATAAATTCGATAACGAATAAATGAGGACGTGTTGGGAAAAACGCTTGGACACGTCGATTTGTATTTTTAACTGCGCATCTTTTTCAAGAAAAAAAAATTATATAGGGTGCGTCATGTGACAGTGGCCAATACCAACTTTCTTATTTTAAATACAAGCCCCTGTATATTATTAATTTTTTGGATTCTTCAGAAAATTCTAGACATAATTCATGTACAATGTCCTATACCTATCTTCAACTGTTTCGGAAATATTAAGTATTTTCAGATTTATTACAAAAATTAACATTAAAAATAGAAAATTATTTTATTTCACAAATTCTAATAAGAAATACTGATTATTTCTTAATAATTTAAAAAAACAAAAAAAAAATTAATGTCAATGTAGTAAATGTTCAAAATGCTCGCCACGAACATCTTGGCAACATGCTAATCTGGTATAGAAATGTCTTCTAACATTACTCAACATCTCAGGCGTGACTGATCTAATCGCAAGCGTGATTCGTCTTTTTAAGTCATCTAAGTTGAGGGGCTTAGTTTTGTATACAATACTTTTGACATATCCCCACAAAAAGTAGTCTAATAGCGACAGATCAGGAGATCGTGCTGGCCATTCTATCGATCCGCGCCTCCCTATCCACCGATTTGGAAAAATTTGGTTCAGGTACTGCCGGACATTGATTTGGTAATGGGGCGGTGCTCCATCTTGCTGAAACCATATTTTATTGGCAGGAACTTGTGGGTTTGCTGGATCTGGATATAAGTTTGTCAAAGTTGGCACGACATTATTTTGGAGCAGTTCTAAATATTTATCCCCATTCAAGTTGCCATCAATGAAAAAGGGACCTACGATATGATTTCCAACAATTCCTGCCCAAACATTAACTTTTTCAGGATATTGCGTATGTTCCTCTCTCATCCAATGAGGATTCTCATTAGACCAATAGCGGCAATTTTGACGATTAACATGACCGTGAAGTGTAAATGTGCTCTCATCAGAAAACAAAACATCTTCTAATTGGATCACATTGTTATCTAACATTGCCATCATTTGTTCACAAAAATACGTTCTCCTATCGAAATCGTCCTCCATGAGCTCCTGAGTTGGTATCATTTTATAGGGATGCATTTTACTTTCCTTTAATGTTCGAAAAATTGCTGTGTGGCTAACGTTGAATAGTTGGGCTGCTTGTCGACCAGAAGTATGTGGGTTTTCTTGAAACTCAAGCGTAATATCCAATTTCGTATCATCACTTACTGCATTGGCAGCTACTTTTTTTATCTGTCTCACATGACCAAGCTCGCGAAACTGCTTTTCTATTTTGCTAATTGTTCCTTGGGATACAGGCGGCAAATTTGGAAATTTTTCGTGAAATAAGCGAGACACTTCCATCTGTGTCCGTGTGTTATCTCCATAACCAATCATTTGTAGAATGGTTATTTTGTGCATTTCTGTTAAATGAACCATTTTTCTGATATTATTACGTACAGTTAACGAAATTCAAACGACAATAGCACTGACTAATCACTACTGTCATGCAGGCAGACAACAAGTTGCTAAGGCTACGAGTTTTATACGAACAGAAAGAAAACTGTTTTTGTTTTTGTTTCATTTCATATCAGTAAAAAGAAACGCAGGAATGGTTTTTGTTTACTTTCTCATTATCAAGAGCTGAATGGGAAATAAGTATTGAATGCAATGTAGCGAATTTGTGAAATAAAATAATTTTCTATTTTTAATGTTAATTTTTGTAATAAATCTGAAAATACTTAATATTTCCGAAACAGTTGAAGATAGGTATAGAACATTGTACATGAATTATGTCTAGAATTTTCTGAAGAATCCAAAAAATTAATAATATACAGGGGCTTGTATTTAAAATAAGAAAGTTGGTATTGGCCACTGTCACATGACGCACCCTATATAATTTTTTTTTCTTGAAAAAGATGCGCAGTTAAAAATACAAATCGACGTGTCCAAGCGTTTTTCCCAACACGCCCTCATTTATCCGTTATCGAATTTATTCCATTTGGCTGTTCCACACTGTATAGCTATGTAATACTTTTTGATAGGTCTGATGGCGTCTCGGTGTTGGCCGGTTCTATAACTTAGAATAAGAAAACATATTATATATTTCATCAATAGAGTAACAATAGTCTATGATCAGTGATGGTCTCTTGGTTTTGCAGCTGTCACTTATATCTATGGTCGACATTCTAACGTGAAAAAATGGGGTTAGATTCCATTTTGTTACACGCAAATTTTTCAAAGCTTTTTTAGTTTTTTAACCTTAATGACACTTTTTTATACTTTTTTATTACTTGCTTTGAATGTTTTGAAAGTGGAAATGTTTGCATGACGTTACATGTAATGTAAATATGTTTTTTGCATTGTTGTTTTTTGCATGTTTTTGTGGCAGATTTTCCCTGTTTCTGATGCTTTGGCCTTGCTTTTGTAATTAGTTACAGTGCGGTAAGTGTTATTTAATGCATAATCTTGATGTTGTGCTGATTTTTATCCATTTTTGGTACTTCTGAAGATGCTCGGGACCCCGAGCGAAGTATATCAAGTTTTTAGTACACAGTGACTTTCTTCAAAATATAGCCCTCGTTTTTTGTCTTAATTGCCCTTAAAAGGATATATATATATATATATATATATATATATATATATATATATATATATATATATATATATATATATATATATATATATGTATGTGTGTGTGTGTGTGTGTGTGTGTGTGTGTGTGTGTGTGTGTGTGTGTATCACACCAATAACTCAAAAAATAATTGGCCAATTTTGTAAAATTTCGCATGTGGCTTCCTTTTGTAAATGGCTTGGATAAGTTCGTTGGTCAGGAGCATCGGACGAGGTTTTCCGGGAAAATTTTGAGTATTCATTCGAAAAAAAAATTATCTCAAAAAATAAAGTAAACTACACATCAAAATTTAGATTTCTATGTCGCAAGAAAAAAAAGTTATAATAAAATATCTTGTGATAGATCATTTCTATGAAAATTCACTACAATAACGCACTCGCTGCGTCCAGGCTTTTTTTTCTTTTACCCGGGCCGACAGCTGATCATGTCTGGCAAATTGGAGAAACTCAATAAAGATTGGGAATAACGCCATATACGGCAATAATAATAATAATAATGGCTTTTGCTAAAATAATTAGAATAAGTGGCTTTCTAACAGTCACGTGTAAAATACAGTTTGGTTCCTGGTAAAAGTGTCATCAGTTAAGATGGGTAAACAAGATATTTCGAATTATTAAGTCTCTGATGACTTGGTTAGTGAAACGAACGACAGGTTTTTTTAAATGGGTTGTGGTGATTTGAGTTCTCCAAATGTGCTTATGATGTTGTACCTACATAGTGAGTGCTATTCTGATACTTGATACAAAAAAATGTATTAACAACAAGATGTAGATATTTTCAAAAGTAAATTTGCATTCGAAACAGAAGACTTTCTTGGCTCTATGTCAAAGAAAAGTTATCTGAAGTAGAAACTTTTATAAAATACACTAAAGAGACAAATACCTTGTTATTTTTAAGTAGGTAACATTAAAAACTGCAAAGTCACCTTATTTAAAATTTGAGTATTAATACTTTAGCAATGTGTGTTTACTGCATATCACGCCTAAAACTCCTATACATGCTTCGACAAATTTTTTGGCGATTACATTTAAAACTTAGTCAAAGTAAAAGATGATTCAAACAAATTGCTTTAGAGTTTTTTTTTACTTTAACGTCTGCCTATTTCTGCGACTATGGCCAATCACCGACGCCAGGGAGCAGCTTCACCTCACTACTCACTATCCTGGCATTTTTGGCGAACCCCTGTCTTTATGTAAGGAGTAACGTGCCCAACATCGCAGGACCGACGGCTTTACGCCGCCTACGACGGGCAGAACGTGCAGAAATTCAACTTGCGCAAATGCAATGCCAGAAATTCGGTTGATGTTAATTTACTACAGTTTGTACTGAGAAAGTGAAAGGGGAACCCTGGGGATCGAACCCAGTACCCTTCCGTTCAGAGGCACACGTTCTTACCCTTGTACCACCGAGGCCCACTTTATAAGTTAAGAATATAATATATAGATATACTTATGAAAGTGACGTATTAATAGACAGTTTATCATAAGATCGTCATCAGATGGTTGGGGTAAGATATGAAGCAGAACGTCTGCGAGCGGAAGGTTCGGACGTGATCCCCGGCTCTACGCTGATATCAAGGGGATGTGATAATTGATAGTACACACTTTGCTCTCCTCTTAGATTCAATTTTTATGTAGTTGTCGAGCATGGGTGACTTCCACTTAAAAATCAATACCGACCTTTCGTTTCTTATTTCTTATGTCTATAAATTTTAAATCTCGAAGATATAAAGTTAACGGTTTCATTATACAAAAGAATATCAAAACAGCGCAGGAAAATGTGCTTTATGTAAAAGTATAGTGGTTGAAAATATTATTATTACAGAAAAAAGTGCTGGAAAAGGGGCAATAAAATCACCGACGCCAGGTAGCAGTTTTACCACACTATCCTGGAAATGTTGCCAAACCGCTTTCTTTCCGTAAGGAGGGTAGCGATCTTTAACGTTCTCAAGATCGCATAGTGTTCGGGACCGATGGATTTACGCCCCTCCGAGGGAGCAAGTGCAGACATTCAACTTGCTCAAACACAATGCCACAACTTCGATTGATGTTAGTTTACAGATTGTACTGAAAAATAATTTGTCGCTTCTACCGGATTTCGAACTTTGAGTTGAGAGCTACACTTCCTTCTTTTGTTTTCCTTCCCTTAGGGCTCGTCCGCGACTTTGCCGCCCCGATAGCACCGCAGCCTTTGGCCACACTTCCTTACCATTGAACCATTGAAGCTGCTTAATTTCGATTTACTTTCTGTCTATTTATTTTAATGGACAACGATTACATCGTATAAGGCACGCATATGAAATAGAGATATTAGGAGAAACGAAAAAGATTTACATTCGACGTTTGTGGTGCTGATATGTTAAAAAAATTAACTCACATATCCGTTTCAGCCAAATAAAAACAATAAAAATAAGTAATGGATATAAAGCTAAATGGCTAACCACCTAAACCAAAAAAATGTCCATCTGCCTTTAGAGTACTATTACAGAAAATGGTAAATATACCAAACCAATCAGAAAGAGAACCACGATGGCTAAACAGCATTAACTAGAGAAAACACCATTCTCCCTAATATACACTTTAACTTGGACCCGAGGACGAGCTTCATCAAGTCATATGTATGGAGTATTATAATGTATGGGTCAGAAAGCTGGACTTTGACTCCAACGCACAAAAACAGTATTTTGTCTGGATAACAAGTTGTATTGTACATTACAAACTCGCCAAAACTAAACATCTCCAAACTTGAACTCAGTCAACATTTAAACCTGGGTTAAGCACAAATAAGTACAATTGGAGAACTCAAATTATCGCGACACCTTTTTAAAAACCTGACGATCGTTTCACTAACCAAGTTAGCGTCATCAGATGACGAAATATATCAACACCGTGGTAGTCGTCAAACGTTTAGACTTTTGTATCCTCGGATGGTACTAACTTGGTTAGGTCAGGTTTCCGGTTTCTAAAAATCTGTTGTTGAGATTTGGGTTTTCCAAGTGTATTTATCCAAAGTGCGATAATGGTGAATGTTCATAAAAATGTTTATAATAGCAAATGTTTTTTTTACTTAAGGCAGACATCGAATTTGGTTACCAGTATAACCTATATAGTGGAAAAAAAAGTACGATATTTCCTCAAAATAACTTGTTTGAAAAAGTACAAAATCTTTTCGAAAATACACTTTAAATGTTCCCCCAAAAACTGTACCGGTTTTCCTGGCCAACGACCTTCTTCAAACCATTTACCCACCTACGAAGATATAATTATTTACAAAAAGCTTGGCGACTTAGCTTGCAAAAAAAATTTCATGAAAATTTGCAAACTATTTTTTCACGAAAATCCAAAAATATTTTTTTTACCATAACTTATTGAACATTTATTATTAATTACCAAAATTTTACAATGGAAACAAAAAAAAATTTATACGGGACATCGATTTTTTTTATGGGACTGCTATAAATTGGTAAAAACGCCGTATCATATTTTTTTATATATGTTCAGAATGTGAAATAATTGAAATAACTCGAAAACTATGGACGCTGTCAAAATTTTTTACAAACATGCATTATAATTCGCTGGAAAACGCAAAAATGCAATAAAATAAGAGATGTTCGATTTGAAAAAAGAAAATGTGCATCACCAACGTCTTATGGGCCACCTGTGATTGTCGAAATAATTTTGTAAGATGCACCTCAAGACACCCTATAATCAACGTATACAATTTTTTCTAGTAGCGGCAATATTGAGCTTTACCGTAGAAATGCGTCACCGTCTATGTATGTAAACAGATAAACACTAAAACACGACAATCAAATTTTGCTTGATAATGAGGGAGGGGGGGGGGGGGTTTTGAATATTTTCAAGTCATAGACTCCAAATTCATTCCATAAAAAAGTTTTTCTGGCGGAGTAGCTTACCACAGGAATGTATTGGTAAAAACGCCGTATCATACTTTTTTATATATGTTCAGAATGTGAAATAATTGAAATAACTCGAAAACTATGGACGCTGTCAAAATTTTTTACAAACATGCATTATAATTCGCTTGAAAACGCAAAGATGCAATAAAATAAGAGATGTTCGATTTAAAAAAAGAAAATATGCATCACCAACGTCTTATGGGCCACCTGTGATTGTCGAAATAATTTTGTAAGATGCACCTCAAGACACCCTATAATTAACGTATACAATTTTTTCTAGTAGCGGCAATATTGAGCTTTACCGTAGAAATGCGTCACCGTCTATGTATGTAAACAGATAAACACTAAAAAAAGCCTGGACGCAGCAAGTGCGTTATGGTAGTGAATTTTCATAGAAATGATCTGACACAAAATATTTTATTATAACTTTTTTTTCTTGTAACATAGAAATCTAAATTTTGGTGTATAGTTCACTTTTTATATCGTAAACCTACCTACCAAATTTGGTTATCATAGATTTCTTATTTTTTAAGATAAAAATTTTTTTCAAATTAAAACTCAAAATTTACCCGGAAAACCTCGTCCGATTTTTTTGATTAACGAACTTGTCAAAGTCATTTACAAAAGGAAGGTACGTGCCAAATTTTATCAAAATCGGCCTATTATTCTTTGAGATAAAAAAAATTTTCGAATGAAAACTCAAAATTTTCCCAGAAAACCTCGTCCGATTTTCTTGGCTAACAAACTTGTCAAAGCCATTTACAAAAGAAAGGTACATGCCAAATTTTATTAAAATCGGCTTATTACTTTTTGAGATAAGAATTTTTTTCGAATGAAAACTCAAAATTTTTCCGGAAAACCTCGTCCGATTTTCTTGACTAACAAACTTGTCAAAGCCATTTACAAAAGAAAGGTACATGCCAAATTTTATTAAAATCGGCTTATTACTTTTTGAGATAAGAATTTTTTTCTAATGAAAACTCAAAATTTTCCCGGAAAACCTCGTCCGATTTTCCTGGCTAACGAACTTATCCAAGCCATTTACAAAAGAAAGGTACATGCCAAATTTTATCAAAATCGGCCCATTATTTTTTGAGTTATCGGTGTGATACATATATATATATATATATATATATATATATATATATATATATATATATATATATATATATATATAATATATATATATATATATATATATATATATATATATATATATATATATATATATATATATATATATATATATATATATATATATATATATATATATATATATATATATATATATATATATATAAACATATAAAAATTGAAACTGACCCCGGATATGGGTTCTAGGGGTCCTAGATCGCGCTCATTTGAAGAAATTTTTTCAAAATTCAAAAGTCGAGATCTCCTCATTAGTAAATTTTTTCTAAGAAAATTCACTAATAAAACACGACAATCAAATTTTGCTTGATAATGGGGGGGTGGGGGTGGGGTTGAATATTTTCAAGTCATCGACTCCAAATTCATTCCATAAAAAAGTTTTTCTGGCGAGAGTAGCTTACCACAGGAATGTGGAAATTAAGATTCGAGTTGCAGCACTATTTGTTGTCTTTGTCACAAATAGTTCCGCTATTAATTTTTGAATGTTAGGTGTTTCTGATCCTTGTTTTTTATACATTTTTTTGTATTAGGCGGGCCCCAACCATCTAGGTGTGTATTTAGTACCTACTGTAGATACAATTTTTCCAATAAATTTCCTCTTATTGTTTTTCTCTAAATAACAGTATAAGCATGATCTACAAAGAAGCGACAGGTACAGATCGTATTCACAGAAGCAAATAGTGATGCGTTTGTTTTTGTGCCGTGTGTATTTACCTTAAAATATGATAAACTAAAAAGACAAACCAAATTTCACATCAATAGGGCGGCGTCAGATAGTTTAATGGAACTAATTCAGAACACAGCTTTCAAAACGACGATACAAAAGAAATACACCCCATATTATGTATTATTCGATAATGGGCCGTTTTCTTGTCGTCGCCATTCTCTTTTGACTCGTTGAATGCCCTGATTCAGCAGGAGCACATAGAGCAGGAGAGAGTAACTTAGAGCTTCTGAATCACTGCTGTGTATAGGATGTATAATGACAGGATTAAGGATCAAGCCATTAGGGGTCGAGAAGGACCGCTTCCTACAATTAGAACACACTCCGTGTCGACCGCACGCCCTTGTTTTCCACCCTTAACATGACCGAAGTTTAATTGCTGACACGCCAACTAACTTTCACCTCTATGTCTAAGAGATGATAAGGCTCAGCTGTTGATTCTCTCTCTGGTTGTATTTCAGTAGTCATCTAGTTAAGAAACTAAGGCTTCTCCAATTTATCTCCTAACGGTGCTGAAATATCTCACGAACGAATTCAGGTTGCGTAAATGTGAAGCATTTTTGACATTTTTTTCAAACCAGATCACGAAAGCTGTTTAATAATACTAAGTGCTAAAACTAGTTTGTGTCAGCTTTTATAAGAATTTAAGTTAAGTAAAACATACTTTTCAAAAGAGTCTCATTTGAGCTAAGTCAATTGAAGCATCTTTATTTTTGGAGCCTTTCTGGTAATTTTTTTATTTTCTAACTGCCTAACTAATGTGAGATGACATTAGAATTATGATTGATTTAATAGATAGTTAGCTTAGAAACTGATCAGTCAGCAAAATTAAATTTAGTTGATATGGTACCAACTTTGCGGTTTTATAGAAAATGTGTTAAAGCTTGTCATCCAAAAGTTCAATAGTGACAAAAAATGTTAAGCTTTAAAAACGGCATGTCTAAAAAAGCTAGATTTTAATTTAAAATTGTGCAGCAAATCGATTCATAACTGCCACATAGCTGTGATAATCTACTCTGTTCAGAAAGACATTCTCATGAAAATTAGGGTCCATAACTTGACCACAAAGAAGATATGCCTATTCTTGTGCCTATAAACTTCTGACTATTCCTCGAGTTTTAAGGAAAAAATGTAAATTTTCACCAAATCAGCTCTCATTTATCGCTTACCCAATGAAGCGATCTTATACAAAAATAACTCGAAACGCTGCTTTGTTGGGTGCTAACTGGATACCAAATTTGTAGATGATATCTCGATTCGTTCGAAAAATATGGCGCCTACTAACAGACAGACATACAGGCCGACAGACCGACCGATAGACAGACTGACAGATTAAAAATAATCATTTCAGAATCAAGTAAGAGGTTCAATTTTTTCTTTAAAGTTGGATATAATATAGTAATATAAACTACTCAGAAATGAAAAAAAGAAAAATTCATAAATGACGAGATCTTGACTTTTGAACTTTAAAATGATTTCTTCAAATGAGCGCAAACTAGGCCTTCTAGAACCCATATCCAGGGCCAGTTTCAATTTTTATATGTTTTTTTAATACCTTCCTTTTACAAGTGGCTTGGATAAGTTCGTTAGCCAGAAAAATCGGCGCAAGTTCTCTCGGCAAATTTTGTATTTTCTTTCGGAAAAAAATATATCTCCGGAAATAACAAAGTGAGGGCAATCGAATTTGGTGCATTTTAAAGGGTGAACCATGTACCAAAATATAGGTCTGTAAATTTAAAGACAAAAAGGTCATGGGCATTTAATGAAAAAAATTGGAGTTTCCCTTAAAACGTCAAAGTCACGATTTGAAACGTCAAATTTGGCAACATTTAGGCAAAGAACTTGAAACGAATACAGATTATATAAAGAAAATGTCGCAAGAAGAGTGTTCTGCAAATCCTTATGTTTCAGCTTCAACCGACATTGTCCTTCATTTTACTATAATATTTCCAGAAAATCCATCTCAAATAGACCCTTTCTCTGACGCTTTAGCGGTCGTTTTAGTTAAGTTTATGGTTTAACGGTCTATAATTTTTAGCTAATCTTCGTAGACAAAATTCGTTAATGAGGAGACCTCGACTTTTGAATTTTAAAAAGATTTCTTCAAACTAGGCCCCCTAGAATCCATATCCAGGTTTGGTTTCAGTTTTTATCCGTTTACATATATACAGAGTGACGCATTTCTACGGTAAAGCTCAATATAATTGTTATTATACGAGATACGATAAAAAATTGTATACATATGTTAATTATAGGGTGTCTTGAGCTGCATCTTATTAAATTATTTTGATAATCACATGATGGCCCATAAGTCATTGGTGATAGCTAAAAAATTTTTCCAACACCCTTATATTATTGCATTTTTTTATCGAAATATGACGCATGCTTGTAAGAAAAAATCGAAACGCAGTAAGTGCGTTTTGGTAGAGAATTTTCCTTAAATGCTGCAAATTTCAATAACTCAATTTGCTATTAACCTAAGGTTTGTTGGCTAGGAAACCAGTTTTCTCGGGAACATTTTAAGTTTATTTTCGGATAATTTTTATGCATTTCAAACAATAATTTATTTTGATAAAATATGGTACCTACATTGTTTATACTATATAAGTTATACCGGTAACCAGATTGATGCCTGCTTGTGTTAGAGAGTTATATTTGCTATTAAAAAGATATTTATCCAAATTCACTTCCATAGCACAATTTCCGCGTCCAGATTTTTTAAATTTGATGTAACTTTCGATTGCCGCGATCAAATTGAACTCTGATAAAAGCGTCGGCAAGCATGGTCCATTCAATATTAGCTGGTGGGTTAATAAAATATCAGGTAATTTACATAAATTTATAGCGGGTGTTGAATAAAACATTGAAAATTTTCTATATAGTCAAGAAAAAAATATATTTCTCAAATTTAAACTTAAACAGGATGGTGATTGAATTTTCCGTTTAACCTTTTTATTTACAGGATGATTACAAAATTTTTATTTCTGTTTTTGGGTGTGCCTCTCTTACAGCGTCATATGTTCGTAACTAAGGTAATGGACAGCATTACCTTAGCTACGAGCATTTTCAGATGAGAGCTGACATGAATCTTTTTTGGAAACAAGCCGTTGGTAATTGAGTCCTTTTAACGACAACTTTCGACCTACGTAGACGAAAAAAAAATCAGTGCCGACAGTTAATGTTCTTTTATAAGCAATTTAATTTCCAGTCAATTCTGCTGTCTAAACGAATTTTTTAAACGATTAAGATTTAGAGCACATTTGATTCCACGCTGTGTATTGATCGTTCATTCTGCGTCGATTATGTTAACTGAACTTTCCTGCCTCAAGATTTTGTTTCAATATGAGCCCTTCACTGTGAAAATCGGCTGACGCGTAAAAAAGTTATAGTCGAATTCAGAAAAAAACTCTTTATTTTTTGTAACCATCCTGTACATAAAAAGGATACACGGAAGACGTAATCATTATCCTGTAGGCTGAGTCCTATTTCAATACGTTTCAAGTTTATTTGAAAAATTAAATTTGTTTTTTACACGAGAGCTTCTTGAAAAATTAACTATGTTTTGTTCACCACCCTGTATCCAATTTATGTGAATTACCTGATATTTTACCAAATAACGGGCTCACAGTAAAGGATCGTGTTTGCGAACACTTTTAACAGGGTTCAATTTGGTCGTGGAAATCGAATGTTACATCAAATCTAAAAAGGGTGAGATTTTTACGAACGACGCTTTGAGTGTTGAGTAGTGTAGTAGTACATTATTTTGTTAAGATTGATTATATAATGTAGCTTGAACAAAGGACAAAATAATCTGCAGGGAAAACAACTTTACAGTGGAAATCGCCGATCGGGAGGCATGGCGGGAGGAGACGCCGAGCACACCACGGGACGCGCTCGTCTGGTGTACGGACGGGATCCGGGAGCGTGGGACGGGGGCAGGTGTTTATTTGGAAGGACCGAGGGTAAGTCATAGTATTTCCTTCGGAGCCCATGCAACGAATGTACGCCATCCTGCACTGTGTGCGGGAGAACAAGAGGAGGGGCTACACCAACAAGCGGATCCTCATAGCCATAGACAGCCGGGTAGCCCTTAAGGCCGTAAGTGGCCACGGGTAAATTCCTGGCTGGTGAGTGAGTGCCGAGATGAGACGAGCAACCTGGCTGGGCAGAATGAGGTCACCCTCATCTGGGTGCCAGGTCACTCGGGGGTTAAGGGCAATAAAGCAAAGAGTGGGTCAGCATAACCATTTATGGGACCAGAACCGACTCTGGGCGTGACAAATAGCACTGCCAGGGAAGCCATTCAGTCCTGGATCAGAAACCAACACATGGTGTACTGGGCAGACCGTCCAGGGCTCAGACATGGGAAGTCAATAATTGACGAACCCAGTTCAAAGAGAGGTGTGCAGCTGCTAAATCTTAGCAGAGGATAGCTCAGAAACATAACAAGTCCCTTGACGAGACACATGGCCGTCAAGAAACACCTGCATAAAATGGGGCGGTTCAAAGGGGACCTGGCATGCAGACTCTGCAGCTAGGGGGAAGAATCAGCCCAGCATATCTTGTGTGAGTGTAAATCTCTGGACCGCAGAAGGCAACTGGTCTACGGTCAGTCTACACCGGAGACAGAGCAATATAAAACTTCACCCTACCAATCACTGTGCAGACTAGTTTAAGACACAGTGATTTTGGAGTGGGTGAAGTAAAAAAACTAAGGGCATGCACAATAAATCAAAGGTTGCGGTGCTGTCGGGGCGAAGGGGCCGCTGACAAGCCCTGAAGGAGTAAAAAAAGGACAAAATAAGTAAAATAAACACTATATTTGCCAGTGATCTCGCTCTTAACTTGTTTGCAACCACGGTATCCACATATGATTATTTTTGGTCACCACCGTCTATACCACAATATACACGTATGGATATTCTGTGCAGAAAGATTCTGCTCTCTTGGTATTACCGTCGACATACTGGAATATCACATTTATCCATATCGGGATATTCTGGTATATCGGTGTTATTAGGGAAGGTGAAAAACTTAGGTTATGTTTGTCAGATCCTACTATATGGTTTAGTGTGGCTGCAAGCATTGCTGCGTGCAGTTTGTGATTGTGTCATATTTTCTTGGTCCGCAGTTATTTTTCCACCTAACTGCTTGTTATCTTTGTCATGTACATGGAAACACGGTATCCATATGTGGATATTTTGCTCGATCTCATATTATATCCAAGTGTGAATATCATGTCATGTGTATCAAAAAGAAAATCGCTTTCCATTTTTTTCAAAAACTTTTTTTTGAAATATAGAATTCTGCTGGGGTCATTACACCTAGAGGAATATATTCGGGATAAAATCTCAATACACCATGTCTGGCCAGGGAAATACTACTTTGCCCAGCATAGATGGTTACAAAGGGGTTAATGATATCGAAATATATGGAGCAGTGTCTACTATTTTAATAAGTTTCAGCATCAGGGAGGTTTCGCTCAAGATTTTTATTTTGTGGTTCAATTTTTTGGCGGAAAATATTGGCAGAACCAATTTTCAAAGGAGTCGTACACAAATTGTCGCATCCAGACATTCATGCCACCAAAGAAAAACCGCTCCCAGTAGGCTCGCAATTACGTAAAGTGACAAATCAATATAACCAGACATGCAGGGAGTTTCCACATCCCTAAAATAGTTCCTAGCACGTGGGCCTCGACATTATCGTTATGCAAACTTCGGAAGGTTACAGATTATGCCTAACATGCATTAACCATTTTTCCTTTCGCCGGAGTTAATAGTCCTTTAAGATCAAGATCTTCAAAAAGCTAGAACAGTTGCCAAGGTATTTTGCACATACTGTGTTGTCAGATTTGGCACGCTACTCCGCATTACCAGACCAAGGCAGGCAATTCGAATCACATCTATTAAGGCAGCCTAATAGCCTAATAGGTTGACCTTAGAACCACAGATTACCATCCGCATGCTAATGAGATGATTGGAATATTACACAGCCAACTTAAGGCGGTCATCGGATGCCACAGAACAACAGGTTGAACTGAAGATCTGCGTTTGGTAGTGCCAGGTATTTACCCGGCGTGGAAAGACGTTCGTATACAGCCAATAAGATTGATAGGAGATATCATTACTCCTTTTTCCTACCAGCTAAAAATGTCTCCACTTGTGTACACGCGCTTCGTTAACACATGCAGGATCTCAGTCCAGTCAACCCTCTCAGACATGGAGAGAAACTAAGGACCATTCTCCAAACTATAAAATAAATAAAATTATGTTTGATGCTTAGTTTTTCTTTTTACATCGCGCCGTTCAATTGAAGTGTTTTAAACCATTTCGTTATTGGACTGTGTACGCTTCCTAACGCCGTCACTAAGTGTAAAGTTTGAGCACCTAAGTGCGTCTGTTTTGATGAATTGCTTGAGTTCTTTAGAAAATTTAATCATTGGGAAGAACAACAAGCTGGAATCTTGGTGGTGATAAAGATAAATTATTAGGATAAATTAAATTTTAATAACGAGGAGGTAAATAAATTGGTGCATTTAATTGGAGGCTTCATTATCAAATATACCTACTTAGTTTTGCCGAGTAAATAAAACTGACAACTACTGTCATGCGGTTACAATCACACAATAAGTTGTGTCAAACAAAAGTAACATTGACAACTGTGAAGAATGTTGATAACTTTTTCTGTTTTCACTAAGTGAAGATTGGAACCTGTGATAAGCCCTGATAAGTACACTTGGAGGACCCAAATTACCACAATACATAATAAACCATCTGAATTTCTTTGTTTCAATGTAAACTTTTGCAACAAATTTCAAAATCATAGCATTTGTGAACAGAAAATGAAGAATCTATTACTCGAATGGGGTTGAATGTAGGGGTGAAGTTTTTACGTTGCAGGATGTCATTTTACAATCTAAAATTGACGTGTTTCGGTATTTTATGTAAATATGCACAATAATCGAGATACTAAATTTATCCTATTTGGCTGTTCTATACTAGATAAAGTACCAGGGATAATTAATACTGAACACATAACAAATATATACAGATAACATATAATAACAATGTTTATAATACCAAAAAGCTATTGAAACAGCTTCTACAGCATCTTTTCGGGGCGTTCAACACTTTTAGTATTAATAATATATATATATATATATATATATATATATATATATATATATATATATATATATATATATATATATATATATATATATAACCAAAATATGATCAGGAAAGAATTATTGTCTTCTTTTTAGTAGAAAAAATACCCACCAGTATGCCTACCAGACTGTAAAATCCAGTAAATTAGCCATCAATAACCTTGTTCAGAAAATCACACACTCCCTGGATAACGCGAAGGTGGTGGTGGCTTTGTTTCTTGACAATACGCTCCCTCAACGAAGCTGCCATCGCTGAATGAGTGGAACCTCCCATTTGCGGCTGGATCGGTAGCATGCTGCACAATCTTACCATTATTAACTCGTTGCAGGAGAAGGTGGTCAGCTTCCGGTCTGCGAGGGGGCGCCCGCAGGGTGGAGTATTATCCCCTCTGTTTTGACCTCTCTTTGGGGACGATTTTCTGGCTATCCTGGGGTTGTGGGAGGCTGAAGTTCAGGCCAATCTGGATGACCTTGTCATAATGGTTAGAGGCAAGTGTGAAGAGGAACTGTCAGATACTCTTTAAGGGACACTAATTCTAGTGAATGATTGGTGCCGGAGGAAGCAGATGTCTGTGAGCCCCCGAAAAACAACCGTTTACCAGAAGAAGTTTGGACAAATTGAAACCACCTATTATTATGGAGTTACAGTTAGATAATGTAATCCGCAGGGCCAAACTGTCCTTGTGGACATGCCGAAGAATCTGTGGAAATAACTGTGAAACAAGCCCACAACAGATGTAGTGGATAGTGGTTATCAGACCGGCGATAACCTATGGGGCTATAGTTTGGTGGCATAAGGCACTTCGTGGTATCGCGAGGGTCAAACTGTCTCAGCTACAGAGATAAGCTTGATTGATGATAACGGGTGCGACAAGCACCGCTTCATCAGCCGCCCTGGACGTCCTCCTAAACATTCAACATTTTCATATTTGGCTGGAGAGGGGGCTAGGTGGACAACACACAACGGCTGACAGCATGCCGAAGGCAATCAGTTTGAGCAGCACTGGATAACATTGAGTCATGCGTGATGCTTACAAAGCTCAGTAGACATTTGTCTTTCAAAACCGTCCTTCCGGAAAGGGATTACTGGGAACAAAACCAAACGAGCCTATTGAGGGCACATCTCTGCTGGTACACTCACGGCTCCAAAGCCGATCAGGGGGCAGGAGCCGGCGCATGTGGGAGCAACATTGATGCAAGAGTATCATCTAGCCTCGGAAAGTATGCAACACCAGGCAGAAGCGTCGGCCATCAAAATGTGTGCAAGGGAAATTATAAAAAACCATTGCATACACAAATCAATAAAAATATATTCAGATAGCCAAGCTGCAATAAACACACTTAGTTCCTACCGTTGCAATTAAAAAAAAACGGTATGGAACTGTAAATCTGCCCCTAACGAACTAGGCAGCTGTAATCAGGTGTCACAGGTCTACATACTGGGTTACTCGGACCTTGATGGCAATATAGCGGCCGACGTGCTTGCCAGAGGTGGTGACCAGGAGGACTTTATCGGACCATAACCGGTGCTGGGCATATAATCATGCACATAAAAACGCACCTTAAAGACCTGGGTAGATAAAAGGACAATCCAGCAATGGCAAAATCTGCCAGTAATAGCACACTCTAAGAAGGCCTTTGTAAATGGACTTTCAGAGTCAAGAGCTAAAAAACTTCTAGAGCTAAACAAACAACAACTGAAAACTCTAGTCGGCCTGTATACTTGCGTCACCACGTGCACCTAATCGGTCTCGGTCAAGAAACTGAGTGCCATCTGTGTATGGAGAGTGACGAAACAGCAGAGCTCGTGCTCTGTTCCTGTCTGGCTGCGGACAGGACAAGACACCTTTGGCAAGACAAAGCTTGCACCAGAAGATCTGGATCAACTTTAGCCCACAAAAATTGTGACCTCTGTAGGAGACTGGATTTGTTGGGCTAATTATAAGACAATAAACCTTAAGGTCGCAGTGTAGGGACCGTTATGGCCCACTCACAATTTAACCTGACCTAACCTAACCTAGTAGAGAATTCACTCTTCCTTGCTGAATAAAATCTTGTGCTCCTGTGCCAATGGATCAAGCGACAATTCTTATGTCATGCTGGTTTTCTGTTGTTGATTGGACAGCTTGCTAAATACGCTCCAATAATTCCAATAGTCTGGTTTGAAACTTTTGCGTATACCAAATCTTTAATTTTCCTCCAAAAATAATAATTTAAGGAATTATGATTAAGAGATCTAGGCAGCAATGCAATAGGTGCCCCTCGACCAATACATGGTGGATAATAATTGTTCATAAGGTCCTGGATCTCTTATAGGATGAATGTAGGGACTAACTAGCAAATCACCGATTAAGGCAGCCCAAACGTTTACAGAAATTCATGCTCAAACCTAGACGCACGTATTGTTTTTGGATTTTCCAGTTCCTACCGAATCAAGTTTTTCAGATTGATGATACTGGATCTGGTAAATGAAGACGTGTACGCCCGTCACAAAAAACATAAATGAAGTGCATATCCGCATAATTTTCACTGGCATACCGGGAAGGCATTTTAAATAAGTCAGCAACTTGAAACCACAAACACACTTGGTATTAACATTTCTTATTATTCCAAATTTTTTTGTTAGGCTTGAAACTTCGGAAGGAGCAAAAATCGAACTACCACTATGTTTCTTTTCTGTTAGAAGTAAGCCGACTAATAGCTCAGATTTTAGATTCAAAATCACAATTTTAAAAATAAGGATACGAGACACCCTGTTTATATATATATATATATATATATATATATATATATATATATATATATATATATATATATATATATATATATATATATATATATATATATATATATATATATATATATATATTTCAAGTGTTAATCGATCTAGCTTACGAAACTGTTCAAGACAAAAATCCTAAAATTGTCTAATAACGTATGATTTTTGTTGCAGGTGGTTGCAGGCACGGGCGTCAGGGGTTGGTTAGACGGTTCACTGGACAACAACAATTGGTTAAAACTGATTAAGAGTACCGATCACAAGGGCACAGCTAACCTGCGATATTATCTACAGGGAGGCCAAGTAAGTGAATTTCTTCTATTATTACCACTTCAGTATTAGAATAATAATTCAAATACGACAATGGAAAACAAATGTAATAAAAATAACTGTCACAAAGTCATTTTTATCGATGTACAGTTATCGTACATCACAGTGGGCTGTTGCGTGAGGTGTTTGTTTGTGTGTGTATAATGGCAGGGTCTCCTACGATCAGGTTAACAATATGTGATTATTAATTTAGGTCTGTGAAATGAGATTTTGATGACATGATACCTGCTTGAAGTATTCCCCAATGAATGTGTATGTCCATCCCTCTCTTTTATTAGGATGTTAAGGCCTTTTTTACCTCTGCATATTGATTAAATGTTAAATTATCTTTTGTGGTTTATTGCCATGTGAATCTAATGAATGGTTTGAATAGCTATGATGTTCTGATTTATATTCGAATTAAATTAAATATTTATAAATTGTATTGGTAGACATTTATTTAATGAAGCGATTGTTTAAATTTAAAATGGAATATCATTTTCCCATTTGTTTTCGATTTTTTTTTTGCAAGGATAATAAGAGAATAAACAAATGTTTAGTCGTTCTTTAGTCGTGTTTATAGTTTATTGAATTAAATTTTACATGCTATAATTTACATATTTGGGTTCTATTATTACCTCCACATCGTCACAACGTGTGGAAGTAACGCATCTGCGACTAAAATTTCAAAAAAAACAAAATTCGCTTAAACGTCGTGAAAAGTATAAAAACACATAGAGAACATGATTTGAGAACAAAATTTTTTCTCTGTCGGTCTATCGCTCTGTCAGAATGTTGATCTGTGGGTCTGACGGTCTGTCGATTTGTCGATCTGTCGGTCTGTATGTCTGTCTGTAGCCACGATTACTTTGCAACGAATATCGTCTTCAAATTTGGTACAGAGTTAGCACCCGACAAACGACTGGTTAGGATGGTTTTTGGCTAAAATTTCTCGAGGGATAGGGGATGAATGGGGGGTGATTTGGTGAAGATTGACATTTTATTCGGCGACAATTGATATCTTTTCGTTAAAACTTGAGTAATAGGTTTTAGCGTTTGTTTATTAGAAAACTCTCAATTTCATCAAACATCTGGTATTCTGGGCTGAAATTAAATTAGGGGTTAAATGTGTGGAGTGGAAAATCGGTGACAGAAATTTCTATATTTTTGCTCAAACGGTGTAAAAAGTCTGAAAACATATAGAAACCTTGATTCTGGAACGAAATTTTGTTTGTTTGTCGGTCTGTCGATCGGTCTGTTTGTCGGCCTGTACGCCTGTCTGATAGTAGGCGTAATACTTTCGAACGAATTGATATATTATCTTCCAGTTTGCTACCCTGTTAGCATCTGAAAAAGAAACGCTTAGAATTGTTTATGGGTAAGATCGCTGCATGGGGTAGGGAATAAATAAGCGGCCATTTAGGGAAAGTTGACATTTTTTAAATAAAACTTGAGTAATATAACGTTCCAGAAGTTTATGGGTACAGGAATACGAATATTTTCTTTGTAGTCAAGTTATGAACCCTGAATTCATTTCATGAGGATGTCTTTTTGAGGACAGTAGATTATCACATCTATGTGGTAGTTATGACTCAATTTGCAGCACTATTTTTTTAAGCATTAAAGTGTGAATGTTATTGATATAAAAATTAGGAAAACATATTTTAGCAACCTGTTTTTTCAAAACTATTGTATTTTTATTCAATTCTTATGTATATATTTTTAAATATTTAATCTAGTTTCAAGCCGATACTTTATGGAATATAAAGTTAAGTACTCCTTAATTATTCATCATTCGTCATTATAAGTACACTTGGAGAATCCAAATCACCACAACACAAATTTCAAAGACCTTACGATCGTTTCGCAGACCACGTCAGCGTTATCAGAGGATGAAAAAATTAATAATTAATTAAGAATTTTTTCATCCTCTGATGACGCTGACGTGGTCAGCGAAACGATTGTAAGGTATTTAAAATACGTGTTGTGGTGATTTGGGTTCTCCAAGTGCACTTATCAGTGCTCATTACAGGTTCCAGTTTTCACATAGTATTCGTCATTATATTCAGTAAATGAGTAGAGTTCACTGCTTAGCTGAAAATTCGTCAACAAACAACGAAAATATGAGCGGAATCTACGCAGGCATGTTGAAGAAGACGAAACTAGTCAATCCTCAATAGAAAAAAATCTCACAAGTTACATCATTACAAACTTATAGTGCACAATAATTGACTATAATATGTGGCGCTGATAGAAGATTATAATTTTTAGAGCAAATGATCGATCTGCTAGGCAGAAATGATATAAACACAGAAAATAAAAACTTTTCTGACGAATCAGTGTTTACACTAACTGGAGATGTAGAACCATACAATTGTCGTTCATGGTTAGACAAAAATCTACACTGAATAATCCACAATCCGAGCCCAGAAAAAGTTAATGTCTGAGCAAAGATTGTGAAAAAAATACGACAGAAGCGAGATCTTTGGAAATCCTACAAGAAGAACTAGTTCCAAATTTAGCTACTCTGTTTTCGAGTAGAATATTTGGCTCCAACACGATGATGCGTCTTCTCATTGTGCAAGACCTGTCCTAGAGTATTTGGATGCAGTATTTCAAGGAAGATAAATTGGTAGAAAAGTAACGCTCAAGTGGAGTCGTAGGTTACCAGACATCATTTCTTTGGGTACTTTTACGGGGATATTTGGAGAGCAACGTTTTCAAGAAGAAATCGGTAAAGCACACTTAAGAAACTGGTGTAAACTAATGTTAACGAAAGTGATTAAAAATGTTCAAAACGACAAGACTTCGAATATTTATAATCGAGAGATTATTAAAATAAATTTATTTATTATTTTTATTTTTGGTAATGGCAATGAATAAAACACGAATATAGGTGTTTTTTGTATACCTTGACGTGTACTTCAAAGTAGTCAACAGACACTGTATATATATATATATATATATATATATATATATATATATATATATATATATATATATAGTGTGAAACACACTTATGGGATAAAATTGATTATTCAGAAAAAAATAGTTTTTGTGGAAAACGCTGAGACACGTAAAGTTTAATTTGTCGAACATTATCTTATAATCGTAGTTAAAAAAATTAAACTCCCACCATTTTACCCTCACCACTTTATCAACTTTTTAAAAATAGCAACCCTACATTTTTTCATCACAATTCGATGGATCACATTTTTCTGAATGCGGAGATACTCCATATGTATGGTCTAATATTACAGTTTTCAACACAGGGTGGAAATTTAATACCGGAATATTAAAACTAAACATTCTTATTCAAATTCAAATTTCGAAAATAAACTTACTAAAAAGGTCCGTTTCTTATAATAAATGTTTAAAATGTTCTCCATTCACTTGCACGCAACAAAATAATCTTCTCTGGAATTCTTCCTTAACTCTGTTCAACTCGTCAGGCGTTACGTTCCTAACTTCTGTTGTTATTTTCATTTTCAAATTATCTAAATCAGCAGGTTGCGTTTTATGCACACTGTTTTTAAGATATCCCTATAAAAATAAATCAAGAGGTCTAAGATCTGGTGATCTAGTGGGCCATTCTACGAGACCCCTTCGTCCAATCCATCTTTGTGGAAAAACTTCGTGTAAATACTCCCGTACTTGAAGAGCAAAGTGGGGCGGTGTTGAAACCATATCCTTTCATGGGGAATATTAGGTTCCATTACATTCGGATACAATTCTGCTTACATCGGGACAACCTGTTCTCTTAGCATTTTTAAATATCTTACATTTTGCTTTACATTTTTAAGTTTATCTTGTAGTAGCTATAGTCTTTAGTAGAAATCTGTCATTCTATAGTTGATAAGATTCAATGCTTGCTTTGGTGTCATAATATCTTAAAGAAAGTGAGTGGAAAAATAAAAATATTGTAAAGGAATATTTGACAATTTGTAATTTCGATTGTGACAATGAAATGCATGCCTACAATATTATTTTCTTATTAAAAAAAAATTAATCTATTTTTAGTTATGGTACGAAACATGTATCGACATCCTTGCTGGTACCGAACTAGTACTTGGACCTCGAGAACCGCTCAACCTGCAGGACATGTTTGGCGATTCTACTTCAGCCGACGAAAGATCTGACAGAGAAACAGGTAAGCGCGATACCTTTATTACACACATAGATAAGATATATATATATATATATATATATATATATATATATATATATATATATATATATATATATATATATTTAGGAATATTGCACTACACTGTAATCACTTTTAAATATACATTTTATTTGTTTGCTGTACGTTTGTATACCAATTAACGAAACTACAAATATAATCGAAAATAAAATGCAAAATAACAACAAAAAACAACAAATTAGCGAAATATTAAACATCATATTAAAACAAAATTACTTTGAGTTCAACGGAGAATACTACATCCAAGAAGATGGACTAGCAATGGGATCTCCACTATCAAGCATTATGGCAGAAATATACATACAACAGTTAGAAGATAAAATCAACACCATCATAAAAGAGACAGACCCAAACATCAAATGGATAAGATACGTCGATGATATATTAATAATATACGACAATCAAAAAACCAACATAGACAATATCCTCGAAAAAATAAACCAAATTAACAGAAACATAAATCTTACAATAGAAAAAGAATCAAACAACACCATAAACTTCCTAGACTTAACACTAATCAGAAAAGAAAACCAGATTGAATACAAAATATACAGAAAACCCACACAAACAGACATCACTATACCTAAACACTCACTACACCCACATACAGACAAAATGGCCGCATACAGATACTTAATAAACAGAATGCTAAATATACCACTTCATAACGAAGAACGAGAAAAGGAGTACAACATCATAATACAAATAGCAGAAAGAAATGGATATAACAAAAAACAATAGAAAAACTAGTAAAACAAATCAAAAACAAACAAATCAACAAAACCGAAAACAAAACACCAGAAACAAACACAAAATACACAACATTCACTTATAACCACCACATCAAAAAAATTACACAAACACTCAAACAATATGACTTAAAAATGAGCTAGAAAACCAATAACAAAATAATAAACAAAATAAATAAAAAACAAGAACACAACCCACATGAATTAAACGGAATATATCAAATAGAATGTAACACATGCAATAAAAAATATATAGGAATGACAAAGAAATCAATAGAAACAAGATTCAAAGAACATATAACAGCATTGGATAATATCCAGATACCTAGCTACAAATCAAACGTAGCTACACACATTCACGACACAAAACACCAAAAACCAGCCATCACCCAATTAAAACTAATGAAACATGTTAAAGACCACAAAAAAATGGAAATCTGGGAACAATACTACATTCAACAAACAAACAATGGAAAACAATTAATGCCAGAACAAATCCAAGTACAAACATTTAAACAAAACTTAATAAAGGCCATACAAATAGACAAATTATTAAACCACAGTGATCAAGACAGGAGACCGATACACACGACACAGTCCGAAGGCACAACCAATCAGAGAACAGGAAACCGACCAATAGAATCTCACGGCGCATGCGCCACCTACAATCTCCGACGTAGACCAGACAGGAGCGATATCAGTCAGTAGCGTGCTGATGATGAACCGGGACGGTTCGAAACTGCAGTCCACGCAAACCAATAAGAAATCACAAACGTACAGCAAACAAATAATATATATATATATATATATATATATATATATATATATATATATATATATATATATATATATATACATATATATATATATATATATATATATATATATATATATATATATATATATATATATATATTATTTAATAATAAAGGAGAGATTAAACTTAAACGCGCTGTATATACAGGCTGGTCCAACAGTGCGTTCCAGTTCAATCTCTCCTTTATTAAACAATAATAAAAAAAAATCTGGAACAAAAGTTGTATGTACTAACGTTAGCAACAAACTAAAATTATTTTTGCATGTACAGGGTGTTGCATAAGTTGGGTGCAACCCAAACTTAACTTTTTAAATGGTACATCCTGTATATTGTTTCATTTTTAAATTCCCCTTTTTTTGCCAATTCATCCAGTGTAAGTTGTTGGGGTCTATACAGAGTCGTTCAAAAGTTATGTCCACTTTTCTAAAACATAAGAGGCACATTTGACAGCCCGTATCTTCATTAATATCACAGCATGCAACACTATATCACGCCAAAAGTCTCAAAAGATGTTCTTCTCACAACTTCAATTAGTAGAGAAAGAATTCCCTGAAAACAGTATACAGGGTGAGTAAAAAGATTGGAGTCAAGTTTCCTCGAGAAATTCAAATAAAACACCCTGTATATTATAATCTATTTGGATACATCAACAAATATTCTTTTAGCATGAAGTATTCCCTATACTTAAAACCAGTATTTGCTGAGATATTGGGTGTTTTTTAAGAAAAAAAAAGGTACATTTATACACAGGAACGAATTAGTGCATTATTTTTGAAACACCTGTATACAGTTTCCTGCCCAGGCCCCTCTAGGTTTAATTATTAACCGTCTGTTGGGGAATATTAAGAATTATACAGAAATTTACGGTCACTACTTCTCAAAACCTAGTACTTATTCTGACCTCGTTTTATTCTTAAAGAAAACTTGCAAATGTCGGCCTATTTCAGCTGTGACATATTCCTTAAAGATTGTATTGTTATCAATATACAAAAGCATGGAGAAATGTATATATATATATATATATATATATATATATATATATATATATATATATATATATATATATATATACAGGCTGTTTCAAAAAACATGCACCATCGCTCGTGGGGCAATTCCTTACTAAAAAATAAGAAAAAAAGTTCCTGTGCACATGGGCCCGGAAACGCATAGTTTCCAATATACAGGGAGTTGAATTTTAATTTTTTTTTTAATTTTTTATAAATAATTTCAAAACCACTGGATTGATTTCAATGAAACTTGGAACTAGAAAGTGTATTATGAAAGTTCATATTTTCAAGTGAAAATCTGCTTACAACTGCGTCAGTGGCGTGCATACGGGGTAACTGTAAAAATTCATTTGGGGAAAAAATATGTGCGCCACTGTCTTTTTCCAATTTTGATACATCAGTTATGAAGCTTATTACATAAGCCACAAAAGCTGCCTCTTGATATTTTTTCGTTCAGGGTATCCTCTAGAAGATATGATTAATTTTATAAAAAGGGGCAAAATACCGATTCGTTGGAGTAATGAAAACAGTAATCGTAAAGTGCCATGAAACTATAATTTTTGACAGTTCTCTAAATTCTACAATTTTGAAGTGCTTTGTAGGCGTCAAAAGAGTTTTCGTGCTATTCTTTAAATTTTGATACGGTGCAGTATTTTCGTTTTTAGTTATTTGTTGATACTGAGCTGCTCATTAATATTATTTCCTCCTCTCAAGATGGTTTTCATTAATTACATTTCAGCGGATTTGACTGATATGTTGTTAATTTATGGACAAACAAATCAAAATGCTAGACAAGCTGTGCGAGTTTATCAGGAAACTTATCCGCAAAGAAGAATTCCTGACAAAAATATTTTCCCACGTATTGTAAGACATTTGAGAGAAACTGGTTCTTTAAAACCTTTAAAAGCTGACTCTGGACGCAGAAGATACCGCCGAACTGTACGAGTTGAAGAGGCAATATTAAATAGAGTTGAACGTGATCCTAGTACAAGTACGAGAATTATTGCTACCGAACTGGGTAATATTTCGGCATCATCAGTTCACAGAACTCTGAAGGATCATAGTTTATATCCCTATCATTTTACACGTGTCCAGGAACTTCTACCTAGAGACTTTCAACCAAGGGTAATGTTTTGTCAGTGGTTCTTAAACAAACTTAGGCACGACCAACATTTTTCTAAACGTGTACTATTTACTGACGAGGCGTCATTTACGCGAAAAGGTATCGTAAATTTTCACAATTTACATACATGGGCCGATGAAAACCCACACTCTCTAAGAGTTGCAAATTCGCAGTATCAATTTTTCATCAATATTTGGGCTGCTATTATTGAAAATCACATAATTGGTCCTGTTGTTCTATCGAATCGTCTTGACCATGAATCACATTTAAACTTTTTACAAAATGATTTGCCGTTGTTACTACCGCTTTTTATGAGAAATGGTACAATGTGGTTCCAGCATGATGGTGCGCCCGCACATTTTGCAGCAGTTGTAAGAACATATTTAGCCAACACATACGGTCACCGATGGATTGGTCGTGGAGGTCCGGTGTCATGGCCACCTCGATCTCCGGACCTTAATCCTCTCGATTTTTGTTTGTGGGGTCATTTAAAAGAAATAGTGTATAAAACACCAGTAAATACACGAGAAGAATTGTTGGGAAGAATAGAATATGCATTTGACAGCATTAGAGAAGATCAAAATATTTGCAGAAGAGTAAGAAGATCTTTGCGCAGAAGGTTAAATAATTGTAACGACGCTAATGGTGGTCACTTTCAACATTTTCTTTAGCTTTGTTATTAAAGTCAATTGAGTAATGTACAAAAAACAAGAGTTTGGAAAAATCATGGTGTCTTTACGATTACTTTTTTCATTTTTTATTTTTATTTTTTATTTATCATTTTTTATCAATGTTTGTAATATTCATTTCAATGTTTATCACCAATAAGTTTTACGTAGGTTAGTTATTTGCACGTTTATTGCTGTAATGTTTACTGTATGTTTTGTTTTTCATATTCTTATGGTTGCAGTAAACATATATTATTATTATTATTACGCCGACTAATCGGTACTTTGCCCCTTTTTATAAAATTAATCATATCTCCTAGGGGATACCCTGAACGAAAAAATACCAAGAGGTAGCTTTTGTGGCTTATGTAATAAGCTTTATAACTTATGTATCAAAATTGGAAAAAGACAGTGGCGCACATATTTTTTCCCCAAATGAATTTTTACAGTTACCCCGTACGCACGCCACTGACGCAGTTGTAAGCAGATTTTCACTTGAAAATATGCACTTTCATAATACACTTTCAAGTTCCAAGTTTAATTAAAATCAATCCAGTGGTTTTGAAATTATTTATAAAAAATTAAAAAAAATTAAAATTCAACTCCCTGTATATTGGAAACTATGCGTTTCCGGGCCCATGTGCACAGGAACTTTTTTTCTTATTTTTTAGTAAGGAATTTCCCCACGAGCGATGGTGCATGTTTTTTGAAACAGCCTGTATATATATATATATATATATATATATATCTATATATATATATATATATATATATATATATATATATATATATATATATATATATATATATATATATATATATATATAAAACTAAAAAAATAATAGGCCGATTTTGATCAAATTTGGTAAGTGCTTCCCTTTTGCAAGTGGATTGGATAACCTCCTTAGCCAGGAAAATCGGCGCCAGTTTTTCCGGAAAATGTTGTGTTTTCTTTCGGAAAATTTTTGTCCCCGGAAATAACAAAGTAAGGGCAACCAAATTTGGTACGCGTATTTGTATTGTAAAAAGTGAACCACGCATCAAAATGTGGGACTGTATATTAAAATACAAAAAAGTTATAGGTATTTAAAGAAAAAAAAAGGGTTTTCCTTAAAACGTCAAAGTCGCGATTTGAAACGTCAAGATTGGTAATATTTAGGCAAATAACCTGGAACAAATACGGGTTGTGTGAAGTAAATGTTTCAGGAAGAGTGTTCTACAAACCCTTAAGTTTCAGCTTCAACCGTGATTGACCTTCATCTTACTAAAATGTTTCCAGAAAATTCATTTCAAATAGGTTGTTTCTCTGATGCTTTGGCAGTAGCTTTAGTTAAGTTTATGGTTAGCGATCTATAATTTTTAGCTAATTTTCATAGAAAAAATCGCGATGTTTTACTTCTAAAAAGGTTTCTTCAAATGATAAAAACTAACCCCCCTCCTAGAATCCATATCCGGGTTTACTTTCAGTTTTTATCTGTGTACATATGTACAGGGTGACGCATTTTCTACGATAAAGGTCAATATAATTGTTATTATGCAAGATACGAGAAAAAATTGTACACGCTAATTATACGGCGTCTTGAGCTGCATCTTATAAAAATAATTCTGACAATGACAGGATGGTCCATGAGTCGTTGGTGATACCAACAATTTTTTTTTCGAACATTCCTTTTATTTTTGCATTTTTGCATTTTTCATAGAAATATGATGCATGTTTGTAAAAAAAAATCGAGACGCAGTAAGTGCGTTTTGGTAACGACAAAACGATCTTACCGCGTCTCCATTTTTTTACAAACATGCATCATATTTCGATGGAAAATGCAAAAATGCAATAATATAAGGAATATTCGAAAAAATTGTTGGCATCACCAACGACTCATGGACCATCTTGTCATTGTCAAGATAATTTTATAAGATGCAGCTCAAGACACCCATGTTTGTAAAAAAAATCGAGACGCGGTAAGTGCGTTTTGTGGTTACCAAAACACACTTACTGCGTCTCGATTTTTTTTCAAACATGCATCATCTTTCGATGAAAAATGCAAAAATGCAAGAATAGAAGGAATGTTCGAAAAAAAATTGTTGGTATAATCAACGACTCATGGGCCATCCTGTCATTGTCAAAATATTTTATAAGATGTAGCTCGAGACACCCTATAATTAGCGTGTACAATTTGTTCTCATATCTCGCATAATAACTTCATAATCTTCATTAAATCCTTTAAATTCGGTGGTGTAGTGGAACGAGTATCTGGCTGCTACACGGAGTGTCCGGGTTCGATTCCCGGTGGTGGCAGTTTCTGTTACGGTGTGTTGGGTGTGTGGCCGTTGACTTTTTTATGTAACCTTCACCCGCATAAGCTGTTCAGTGCATTTGGACGGGAGGGTGTCATTTATGTGATTTCAATTATTTATTTTTTTAATTATTAATTTCAATAACACAATTTGCTACTAACCTAAGGTTAGTTGGTTAGGAAACTAGTTTTCTCGAAAACATTTCAAGTTTATTTTTGGAAATTTTTTGTAAATATTCAAACAATAAGTTATTTTGTTAAAATATGGTACATTGTTCCTACTATATAGGTTATATCGGTAACCAAATTGATGCCTGCTTGCATTAAAAACCATTTGCTATTAAAAACATTTTTTATGAAAATTCACTTTCATAACGCCCTTGCTGCGTCCATACTTTTTTATTTTATTACCAATCTTTCTAGTATCAGGTTTTAATCAATCACCCTGCATAATATAAGAGTCAGTTAGATAAGACTGTCAAAATTTTTGGACTACAGAATAATGTTTTTTTGGGAAGTTTTGATTTGAAAGAAGGAATGGTTTTTGTATTAAATGGATTATAAATATCCACGGTTGTAGCAGGAATGTTGGTGGGAATGGGAACCGCAGCTGATAAACTTAAGTTGAAAATTAGAAAGTGCCAAATAATTTGACATTTAGGCGTTTCAGAAGAGGCTCTTCAAAATCGTGTCTCAGTGCAAGCACAAGCATATGTTTTTTGTACGACATAATGTATAATTTGAATTAATAATAAATAAAATATAATATATACAGGCTGTTTCAAAAAACATGCACCATCGCTCGTGGGGCAATTCCTTACTAAAAAAATAAGAAAAAAAGTTCCTGTGCACATGGGCCCGGAAACGCATAGTTTCCAATATACAGGGAGTTGAATTTTTTTTTTTTTTTTTAATTTTATAAATAATTTCAGAACCACTGGATTGATTTTAATGAAACTTGGAACTTGAAAGTGTATTATGAAAGTGCATATTTTCAAGTGAGAATCTGCTTACAACTGCGTCAGTGGCGTGCGTACGGGGCAACTGTAAAAATTCATTTGGGGAAAAATATGTGCGCCACTGTCTTTTTCCAATTTTGATACATCCGTTATGAAGCTTATTACATAAGCCACAAAAGTTGCCTCTTGGTATTTTATGGACAAACAAATCAAAATGCTAGACAAGCTGTGCGAGTTTATCAGGAAACTTATCCGCAAAGAAGAATTCCTGACAAAAATATTTTCCCACGTATAGTAAGACATTTGAGAGAAACTGGTTCTTTAAAACCTTTAAAGGCTGACTCTGGACGCAGAAGATACCGCCGAACTGTACGAGTTGAAGAGGCAATATTAAATAGAGTTGAACGTGATCCTAGTACAAGTACGAGAATTATTGCCACCGAACTGGGTAATATTTCGGCATCATCAGTTCACAGAACTCTGAAGGATCAAAGGTTATATCCCTATCATTTTACACGTGTCCAGGAACTTTTACCTAGAGACTTTCAACCAAGGGTAATGTTTTGTCAGTGGTTCTGAAACAAACTTATGCACGACCAACATTTTTCTAAACGTGTACTATTTACTGATGAGGCGTCATTTACGCGAAAAGTTATCGTAAATTTTCACAATTTACATACATGGGCCGATGAAAACCCACACTCTCTAAGAGTTGCAAATTCGCAGTATCAATTTTCCATCAATATTTGGGCTGCTTTTATTGAAAATCACATAATTGGTCCTGTTGTTCTACCGAATCGTCTTGACCATGTATCATATTTAAACTTTTTACAAAATGATTTGCCGTTGTTACTACCGATTTTTATGAGAAATGGTACAATGTGGTTCCAGCACGATGGTGCGCCCGCACATTTTGCAGCAGTTGTAAGAACATATTTAGCCAACACATACGGTAACCGATGGATTGGTCGTGGAGGTCCGGTGTCATGGCCACCTCGATCCCCGGACCTGAATCCTCTCTATTTTTATTTGTGGGGCCATTTAAAAAACATAGTGTATAAAACACCAGTAAATACACGAGAAGAATTGTTGGGAAGAATAGAATATGCATTTGACAGCATTAGAGAAGATCAAAATATTTGCAGAAGAGTAAGAAGATCTTTGCGGAGAAGATTAAATAATTGTAACGACGCTAATGGTGGTCACTTTCAACATTTTCTTTAGCTTTGTTATTAAAGTCAATTGAGTAATGTACAAAAAACAAGAGTTTGGAAAAATCATGGTGTCTTTACGATTACTTTTTTCATTTTTTTATTTTTATTTTTTATTTATCATTTTTTATCAATGTTTGTAATATTCATTTCAATGTTTATCACCAATAAGTTTTACGTAGGTTAGTTATTTGCACGTTTATTGCTGTAATGTTTACTGTATGTTTTGTTTTTCATATTCTTATGGTTGCAGTAAACATATTATTATTATTATTATTATTACGCCGACTAATCGGTACTTTGCCCCTTTTTATAAAATTAATCATATCTCCTAGGGGATACCTTGAACGAAAAAATACCAAGAGGTAGCTTTTGTGGCTTATGTAATAAGCTTCATAACTGATGTATCAAAATTGGAAAAAGACAGTGGCGCACATATTTTTCCCTAAATGAATTTTTACAGTTGCCTCGTACGCACGCCACTGACGCAGTTGTAAGCAGATTCTCACTTGAAAATATGCACTTTCATAATACACTTTCAAGTTCCAAGTTTCATTAAAATCAATCCAGTGGTTTTGAAATTATTTATAAAAAATTAAAAAAAAAAATTAAAATTCAACTCCCTGTATATTGGAAACTATGCGTTTCCGGGCCCATGTGCACAGTAACTTTTTTTCTTATTTTTTAGTAAGGAATTGCCTCACGAGCGATGGTGCATGTTTTTTGAAACAGCCTGTATAATTCCAACCTACTTTATTGAAATTGCCTTTCTGGACTGTTTTAAAACTCATTCGCACTATCTTTTGTCGTCTATTTATCAACAATATGCACACGTTGTGGTTAGCGGTATTTCTGAATAATATCTAGTTTCATCAATGGCCTTATCTGTTAACTAAACAAAATCTGCATCCTTCGTAAAAACCCAAACACCAAATCTTGAATGAAATGATAGTAAGATTACGCAACGGGGTGTTCTTTTCAAATGAAAACCCACAATTATTTAATCTTCTTTCCCATTTTACTATCATTGTCGGTCGTTTTTACCTAAAGGATGTGGAAGATGTATTTACCGGAAGTGGATCTGTACTCAAAGTGACCAAGTGTTATCGTGCACCATTGACAAGAGTCACTCAAGTAGAAACAAATGAATAAGAGGATTTATTAAATACTGCATATGTGCATGCAAAGCTCGCATCGGTTCAGTTGCTATCGCTAAGCTTAACAGTTAAAAGTGTATCGAAATATGGTCCCTAGAAAAGGCGCAGTTGCCATTATGTATGAAAATAGACATAAGAAAGTCTGGACCCAGCAAGTGCATTATGTTAGTGAATTTTCATAAAAATGATTTTAATATCAAATATGTGTGTTTTTTTAAGAAAGCAGGCATCAGATTTGGTTACCAGTATAACCTATATAGTAAAAATAATCTGCCATGTTTCATTAAAATAACTTTTTTTTTTTAAAAATGTACAAAAATTTCCGAACGTAAACTTAAAGTGTTCTCGAAAAAACTCGTTTCTTGGTCAACCTTACAGGTTAATAGCAAATTGAGCTATTCAAATATGAAGCACTTAATCAAAATTCGCTACCATAACGCACTTGCTGCGTCCATAATTTTTTTTCTTACAAACATGCATTATATTTCGATAACATAGCAATAACATAAGGCGTGTTTGATTAAAAAAAAAGAAAATTTATATCACCAACGACTTATGGGCCAGCCTGTGATTGTAGAAATAATTTTTTTAAGATGTAGCTCAAGACACCCTATAATTAATATATACATTTTTTTTTCATATCCTGTATAATAACGGATATATTGAACTTTATTGATTTTTTACGAAAATTCTACAAAAATTATATACCATGAATCGATCAACTCTATAGCTAAGGCTACTGCCAAGCATCAGAAAAAGGGTCTATTTGAAATGAATTTTCTGGAAATACTTTGGTAAAATAAAGGACAATGACGGTTGAAACTAAAACTTCAAAGTTTGTAAAACATTCTTCTTGAGACACTTTATTTCCATAGCCCGTATTAGATTCAAGTTCTTTGCTTAAATGTTGTCACCTTTGACGTTTTAAATCGCAACTTTGACGTTTGGACGAAAACCCCAATGTATTTTTTTAAATAACTATAACTTTTTTCTCTTTTTTTCTACAAAGCTAAATTTTGGTAGGTAAGTCACCTATAAGGATATAAACGAGCGTGCCAATTGGTTGCCCTTCCTTTGTTAATTCCGGAAATTATATCTTTTTCCAAAGAAAACTCAGCATTTTCCGGGAAACCTGGGCCGATTTTCCTGGCTAACGAAATTATCCTAGCCATTTGCAAAAGGCAGGTATTCACCAGATTTAATCAAAATCGACCCATTATTTTTTGAGTTATCGGTGTAATACATACATACATACATATATATATATATATATATATATATATATATATATATATATATATATATATATATATATATATATATAAACATATATAAATTGAAACTGACCCCGGATATGTGCTCATATGAAGAAATTTTTTCAACATTCAAAAGTCGTGATCTCCTCAGTAGTGATTTTTTTAAAATAAAATTTACTAATAAGCTAACAGTTATCGCCCAGTAAAGAAGAACTGCTCTAAAGATTATTTTTAGCGAATTTATAAAGAAATTTCGCTTTTAGAGATCTAACGTCTTTCACAGTTTCAGACTTTACAATGTGGAACGGCCAAATAGAATAAATTCAGTTGCAGTATCAGTAATTATTGTCCATATTTACAAAAAATCCTGAAACACGTCAATTTTAGATTAAAAAATGACATTCTGCAACGTAAAAACTTCACCGCTACATTTAGGGGTGAAGTTTTCTAGCAACAGTTGCAATCCCCCACTTTCTAAATAGTGAACTGGGGCTTGTGATAAAATCATTTAATATATCTCCATTTTCCATTAAAAATATGGCTTTAAAGTTTATTTAAAGTTTATCGCAAAAATTAACACTAAAAAAAATCCTCCGATTGACAAGCTCTGCTACAACACACCAAAAAATTAGATAATACCTAATCGAGTTTCATTCTTGATAATAAAAACAGGCAAAAACAATTTAGTGTCCTCTTTGGACGGTATTAATTAAAAGGAAGACATAAGAAGTTATCAACAGTCTTCATAGTTGGAATTGTTAGTTTTGCGCCTCTGCAACTTGGTGTGTTATTGTAACCAGACGACAGTTGTTGTCAGTTGTGCAATTCAGAAACATGGTTTATTCAACAGAAATGCATAAAATAACAATTCTACAGATAATTGGTTAGAGAGATAAAAACACCATCATGGATTGAAGTTGGTCGCCTATTTCAAGAATCATTTCGCGACATACTGATTGCTGCTGATAACAATAAGCTGACACTCATGGTGGTGATTGATTTTTCCAAGGCATTCGATAGGGTTAATCATCGGCTTCTTGTGACTTTATTAAAGCACTCTGGATTTGGGGTCGCCGCTGCTTGAATGTTAGATAATTACCTATCTGGAAGAATGCAGCGAGTAAGGCTAGGTGATCAGACTTCAGATTTCCTTCCCGTCACATATGGTGTCCCACAGGGCTCCATATTATGGCCTCTGTTATTCAGCATATATACATCAAAGCTACCTACATATCTTCGTGATTGTCAGTACCACTTTTACGCAGATGATACACTAATATATGATTCGTTTGAGCCTTCAGCAATTTCGGAATCCTGTGATATCATTAACAGTGACTTAAGCAGATTAAATCACTTTTCAAGCCAATACAGTCCTACTGCAAATCCCTCTAAATCAAAGTCAATTCTTTTCGGACGCAAAGCTACAGTTAAACATCATAAACCTTCGGCGAAACTTGGAATCCGTGGCGTGGAATGTGTTGATATATTAGGGATAAGAACAGATAATGAACTAAGATTTTCCCATCACGTCAGTATGATTACACGCCGAGCTTATGCTAACTTAAAATTGCTGTATGGGTACAGGGAGTATCTTAGCAGGGCTGTTAGACTGACTTTCTGCGAGGCACTAGTCTTATCTCACTTAAATTATGGAGATGTGGTGTACGATCCATGCTTAAGAGTGGTAGAGTCAACTAGGCTGCAGCGCGTTCAAAACTCCTGTGTGAGGCTGGTGTGTGGATTGCGCAAGTTTCAGCATATCTCTAGTAACTTTAAAGACTTGAATATGTTGTCACTCCAAAAGCGAAGAAATCTTTATTGTATGTGTCTTTATCACAAGGTAATACAACATCGCTGTCGTTGCAAACATTTATTGACGGCATTGGAGATAACGAAACCCAACAGGCGCTGAGGGTGGCGAGACACAAAAACTTTAACGCTGCTTTAGCACATTTCTTGGAGTTTGAAGCAGCAAAGCAAGTGTCAGAAAGTCATTTGAGAGATCGCAGTTTCCAACTCCGAGAGGAAATTAAAACAGATCCATCCGAGCTGGTGCAGCTACTAAACAAACTAGTAGAACAGACGAGGCCTGCATTTCATGTGAACCCAAGAAGAGCACACCGCGCAAATTCCTTGCTTTGTTGGAACTGCGGCAAGGTGAGACATATACGAGGCGAATCCTGGGCTCTAAGATCACCGGTAGCCGTGTCTCAGGTTAGCAATTCTGGCAGCGCTCTCGTCGTAGACGGATACGTAAGCGACAATAAGTCCCAGATGTTCGTCGACATCGGCGCACCTAGGACGATTATTCGCCGTGACATGTCATGGGAACATATTTATTGGAACAGTGCTGACGTGGACGGGAAGGATGGGACATGCAAAGATCTTTGTGCAAGTGGAAACACCAAGACAAGAGAAATTATGCAGAAGAACTAGTGCAATGTAAAAAGTTTGCTTAAGGAGAAATCCGACATGATTAAGAGAAGGGAAGCCACCCATTCAGCTGTCAGAAGCCACAGACGAGTTGAAAACGACCGCATGAAAATCCGTTATGACGTGCGAGCTAATTAAGATGGCTTTAAAGAAGATTTAAAAAATTATGGGATGGTCAGTATAAGGTGGTCAAAAGAATCAATGACGTTGTCTATTGCATTCAGAGGAGCCCAAAGAGATGAAGGTGTTCTATATGCACAGGCTTACCTCTTACCAAGAAACGTCAGAATTCGACCGGGACGGTCGAATGTAAGATGGGGGCAGTGTCACATCTGTATCTATGAGAATTAAGTTTATGAACTCTATTACTTCTATGCTCAGAGGCATCTTGCAAAGTGTGTCGGTAACAGCGAGCACTCTGGAGTTATATTTCGAGAATGAACTAGAAATAACAGATATTAAACAATGTAGAAAGCTCTGGAACTACTCTGTGGACAATATAAATAGGCGACCCGATGATACAGGGTGAGAATTATTTTAGTTGATAGTGGTGTTGGAACATAGTTGATTATAATAAATTAGTAGTTTGAAAAGTTGTGTTTTGTTAGTCAACAAATCCAGAACCCCGAAGAACGTAACAATATTTTGGAGATATACTGATATCATTTACTGCTATTTATATATTTATTTATTTATTTATTTATTTATCTGCTTACATTAATCTTAAAACACGCCATACAAGAAGCATTAGCTTCTACTTATATTATAATTTGGATAATTTAAAACAACATGCCCAATATTCTCTTGCCAAAATAACCATATTGTGCATTGACAAATTAAAAATTTTGTTCAAATTTTGAGCTTCCTTAACACTTTTCCAACCAACATATATTTAATAATTTATTATATGCATCTTTGCTTTTCAGCACAAAAATATTTGATTTTTCCCACCATATTCTCTAGAACAGCTTTGAGTTTATCACATACAAAATTTGAAAACAGAGATTTTTGTGATCACGAACCAATAACCAATATAAACATCATATTTTGTAGTAACTTTTATACAGTATATAGAAAAATATAAATTCGCTAAAAATATGACTCCCCAATAGTTATTAACCTGTCCCTGTTCAACCCTTGAACGGACAGCACACAAATCGCATCCTGTACTTATCATAATAAATCACCCCAATACTCTCCAAAACCAGCACCTCAATTATCATGTCAAGTGAAGTCAAACGCTCGTGATTTTCCGGCAGATGCCGGATATGGTCAGCGTCTTCCGGTTATGATGTATGAAGCGAAGAAATGAAACGCGCAGACCTCCCTGGCACGGGTGTAATTAGATACGTGTGCCGGTACAGGATGATTAATTCTAATGCACAGTAATAGATTTATCTGTTACAGGCGACACGACGTTGCCAGTTCGAAGCTACAAGCTTCATAAGTTGGAAAAACTTATGAACGAAATGTAATTGAATGCAATATACAATTTGCATGGATTTTTCATTACATGAATTTAACATTTACCTAATAGTTTTTATACGTAGAACATTATTACATACATGAAAATACCCAAAAGCATGTAAAGTCGACACAAAAAGACTTTTAAAATTGAAAAATTTCAAATCATTATCATGCGACCGCGAACGTTCTGCTATTGGTAGAGACGTAGTTGGAGAGTAAATAAATATCGTCTTTACATTTCCCTTATAGTGTGATAAGTCTGATCGCTTCTTTCTCAACATCGTGGTGAATTTTATTCGTTTATTGTGTTTCTTCTAGTTAAATAGTCTAAAGTGTACGTAATAGAATGGGAGACAAAGGTTTTCAACAGGCGCGATCAGATAATTTGCCAAGAATTGACTCATCTGTGATGACGTCATTCTTTGGTAAAAATCCAGACTTCATAAGTGCTGAATCAAAATGAGCAAAAGCTGGAAGGTGTGGGTATATATGTCAATGCTAGTTGAACGCTTATTTAGCCAAGTATATCTCGTACTTCTTCATGTCATTGGTAATATATTTTGCTTGGAATAAAGTCAATATGCCATAACAACAATATAACCTAAAATCTACCATATATTTTTAATAGAACAATGTTGTCGAAATTAATTACGGGTAATTAATGGAAGCAAACCCAATTATTTCGTTAATTAATAACTACGATTTTTGCCGGTTGTTAATACTAATATGTAAAGTTATTACTTAATATGTGGAGATAAACATATATTGACCACATGGAAATTACCACCTAACTTAATAACGTATGATAAGAATTTTAACTTTATATCACTAGTATTCATTGTGAAAATAAGGACGTACTTACATTTAAATGGTCTTTACAACAATATAATGCGATTTTCTCAAATAACTGTGGATTTTTCCTTTCATCCCTCTTTATAACTTTGCACCACTGCTTTCTAATTTGAGCCACTTTTGGAACAATGAAAAATAGTTTCTCTGGAATTTTTATAGCCGTATTTGTACACACTGGTATTATATAGTATTTATATAAGCTTTATTTTCCATAGTATCAAGTAAAATCACGTACAGAAGGCAATATTCAATCAATAAGTTGCAACACAGGATGTAAACACAGAGACGCAAGTTCATTGTTGACTATTGTACTGTCCGGTGACGTCACAGATCATGGCGGCAAAATAGTGGTGTTTTAAATGAATTATGAAATTCGCATTTTCAAATATTTTTTTGCATCGTTATTTTTTTGTAGTATGTGAAATGAAAAGAATATTCAAAATCCTTTTTGTGGGATGTATCTGATGTGATAAGATAAATAAACATGCAAATTGTCTATTGAAATTAAACTTCAACCCCTCTTTTTTAAGGCCTCGTTGGTTCAGTGGTAGGAACATGTGTTCCTGAACCCAAGCGTACTGGGTTCGATTCCCAGTAGCTGACCCTTTTAACCCTTCATTACATAATGTCAAATTAACATCAACCACGGTTGTGGCAGTGTGTTTAAGCAAGTCGAATGTCTGCACGTTCGGCGCTCCGGGAGAGTGTGAAGCCGCCTTTCCCGTGTCCCATGAAATGTTGGGCACGTTAAAGATCTCTTTCCTCTATACATAAAGGCAGAGGTGCGGCAAAATCTCCAGGATAGTGAGGGGAAACTGCTCTCTAAAGTCGGTGATTGGCCATAGTCGCAGAAACAAACCGACTGTAAAAAAACTTCTTTCTGTACTAGACCGCTTGTAACTGGTTAAATATTATATATATATATATATATATATATATATATATATATATATATATATATATATATATATATATATATATACTTGGAACTCCTCGGGACAAAAGAGCGGACACAACAAGATGTTCTACATCTGGTGACCTGGACAGTAAAAGAGTGCATTCGCTCTGTTCCCCTGGTAGATCTGTTGGGGGCAGCAGGTGGTGGAACTATGGAAGAAAGCTCCTCTGAGCAGTGCCTGTTCAGACATCTATAAGAGAGAGGACACCAACAGCACGTCAGTAGGCAAGGGATGACAGCCTTTGGGTGAGAGTAGGGTCACCGATTAGACGTATGAAATGGTCTTCTGAATGGAGTCCAGGATAGCTAGTGTAGAAGCGGCAGCGGCACCCCAGGTGTGAGAGCAGTATTCGAGGTTTGGCCTAACTTGTGAATTATATAAGGTATATACATTAGCTGGTGAAAAGTATTTGCGACAACGCAAGAGGAAACCTAATTTCTTAGTAGCCGCTTCTGCAATTGATGTGACATGTTGGTGCCAATTGTGATTTCGATCCACAGAAATGCCAACAAGTGAAAAGGACTCATTACTTTGAATAACTTGGTTGTTCATTGTGATGGGTCTAGGGCTGGTGTATCTCTCATGAGATAGAAAGCAAGACTGTGATTTGATGGCGTTGAATTGTACAAGATTTATACTTCCCCAGTCTAATATTTTTTGGAGATCCACAGGGACAGAACCCTTCATGAGTCTGCAATCCTCATCTAATTGGGCTAAAGAGGCAGGCTTAGAATATTGTATATTTGAGTGGAGGGTGCCGTCGTCCGCGTAACTGTGAACTGGGTTGGATGTGCTAGAGATGAGGTCATTGATGTGGATAAGAAACAAAGTAGGGGCTAAAGCTGAACTCTGCATTAATTGGATACAGTTTAGAGGAATGGCCATCCATGACAACAGAAATACTCCGGTTGGAGAGGAAATTTGCTGGTCAGGTACAGATTTTTGGTAGTATAGGCCGGAAGTTTATTAAGCAGCGCTGCGTGCCAGACCTGGTCAAATGCTTTGGATATGTCTAGAGCGACAATCTGGGATTCACCGTGTAGTTCCATAGACTTGCTCCAAGAATGGGTAACAAAGGAAAAGAGGTAGGCAGTTGTTCTGCGCTGACGGAATCTATACTGCCTGTCGTGGATTAGACTGTGTTTTTCAAGAAATTTTAGTAATTCGGTGTTTATATACTTTTTCATCACGTTAGAGACGACTGAAAGGGGAAAAATAGGTCTGTAGTTGCTAGGAAGCCCTTTGGATCATTTCTTGGGGACGGGTTGTACTCGAGCATCTTTGCAGTTACTAGGGAATGTGCTTTTGTTGTAAGATGTCTTAAACAGACGAGTCAGGACAGGAGCAAGTTCTGTTGCGCATTTTTGGAGAACAATTGCTAGGTAGCCCGAAAGACAAGGATAGTTAGGCCAAAAAGTCGGGAATTTATGAAATAAGTTGTAAAGAATGTGATCTTAAATACGTCTGACAAAAAAAAAGTTCTATTGAAATTAGATTGAAAGAACATTTAGCACAATTAAAATACGCTACTACAGATAGATCTTCCGTTGTCCGACCTATTTTGGATAATAAATTACATGTAGATGAGAACAATTTAATATTACCTAAAAATGTTAGACAACCAGGAAAGCTAAACGCCTTGACAGTATATACATACACACACACACACACACACACACACATATATATATATATATATATATATATATATATATATATATATATATATATATATATATATATATATATATATATATATATATATATATATATATATATATATATATATATACACATTGCTAAATAGAGTAATAATTAAAAGTGTACGAATATGGCTCGGCTCCGCGGCCTATCGGTACTTTACTGATAGATTATTTTACAAAATAAATACCGGCAGAAGCACGTCCGATAGATAATAAAAGAATACAGATATTTTCGCCAAACGAAATATGTTAATTTTTTTTGTCGCTGAACCTCCCTAAATCGCTATTGACCGACTACCGGCGGAAGAATATAAATATAGTGGTGAATATAAGATCTTTAGACTTATTCGTACTCTGATGACGCTTACTTGGTTAGTGAAACGATCGTCAGGCTTTTTGAAATGTGTTGTGGTGATTCGGGTTCTCCAAGGTTGCTTACCCTAGTGGTTTAAATAGGCCTTGTGCATAAAATATATTTAACGACCGATAAATAATACCATTCTTAGTAACGAGCATCCATAACTGTTATAAAACAACACGAAAACAAATCTGTCGGTTGGGGTTACCGAGGTGAAAGTCAGGTGTATACATTTAACCGTATTTATGCATCTGTTTTGTAACCGAGACACAACCCCCCTAACATTTAAAATATTCATCAATAACGCAAACGTGGGTAAAAAGTCAACATACCTGATTCATGACATAAAACAATAGAGCGCCATATGGCACCGGGACGGTAGTGGAGAGAGCTATCGCCGCGCCATCTCTAGTGGCGTGCAGTTAGCATCCAGGAAACAGATGAACGTCGAAATGACTTAATGCTTCCACTCGTAAATTAAATTTAAATATCGAAAATTGGGATCTCTAACCGCTCTCATTCAAATATAATCGCATAATCTGATATCTGGCGATCTGCCGCATATATTTGTCAGTTGAAATGAGCTGAGATAATTTTTGATAGGGCTGATTGAATAGAAGTAGTAGAGATTTTTTATTATGCATTTTTAAACGCAACGACTGATGAATATTAAACAAGATTCGGAAAGCAAACATTCTAAATAAGAGCTAGCGACTTTATAAAAATATAATGTTGTGTTGCGTTTTCTCCGGGTTCTGGATAAGTGAGACTTTTAATTTTAACAAAACAACTTTATTTACTCTCTAAATATGAATACAATAAAAGTTCTAGAATGTCTCTCTCACAAAACACTTAATTTACTGTCTAAATATGGATACAATAAAGGTCTAGAATGTCTCTTTCACAAAACACTTAGTTTATCTGGCCTTACAATCACTAATTTGTACAAAAGTCACTAATACACTGAAACTACAGTCGCTACTCTATAACACTTCACACTAGTCACTGCTCCTTCGAGTCACTTCAACATTCTGTAACTGAACTGAACTGGCTGGCTTGCTTTCGCGTTTATATACTCGCCGTACCTTCCACCACGTTTCTGGAGCGTTCCATTCCGGAATGTTCCAGGACCTTCTTTTACTAGAAGGTTCTGTGAATACAGATCAGTCCCGTGTGTATACAGGGGGATGTATATACAGGATGATCCAAATGTGGTCATCACTCCTATGTTACACAAGAGGTGTTTCTCGTAATATAAGATCTCTCTGCGTATACAGGGTGTAAGTGTTCTCTGCGCATACAGGGTGTATATACAGGGTGTTCGGAATGTGCAGACCTCAGTTATCCGTTCCGACGGGGTACAAGTTGGTAATTTCGTTATTTTTGGTACTAGAGGGTTGTGACTTCGCTTGAGGAGGGTAACCCCAGGCACCCCCAGGGGAGGTAGGGAGGCGGTGTTGCCAGATTGTGCAAAAATTCCTAGATGTTGGGGAAGTTCTAGAGATGTGGCAACACCGCACCCACGTCTATTGAAGTACTTTGTAACAGTTGCTAAAAATCGCATGTTTTAAATTCATCTGCTGTCGTACATTTATCACAGATTTTATTGTATGATGTCTTTATAAGATGTCAGTGGATTTTCAGCTAGTTTCAAGCTGAGACAACCGTACGAGACCGTATCGTTATGTTCTACCCCAAATCAACTTTTAGGTAGGTACTCTATGGTTATCAGATTTTGACATTTTAAAGGTATCTCTGCCCGAGATTAGTTGAAGTAATTACTCTTTATCGTATATTTACGCAGAGAGATATTTTTAAAAGGGTAAAAGACTGAGGTGGGGACACTGTGTCAGGAAACTAAAATAAAAGGCAAAATCACCCCAAAAACCAATAAAATAATAACAGAGAGCTATGCAGTAGATATGTATTTCGACAGCGAAGTTGTTTTTATCAGTAGCTGTCGCTAAACTAACTGTATGGGAAAAATACCCTATTTATATACCTAGCTTATACACTAAAAATGATGTAACATCGACGATGCAATACCGCATTATGCAATAAAATATGATGCAATACTGGATAATAAAATACCTGATGATGCAACACCGCAATATGAAACATCGGATGCCTTAGTACCAGACGATGAAACACCGGATGACGTAATACCGTCAATACAGAAAAGAAACTAACATATATTCGCATTTCGGGCTTTCTAATTTACAAAATTCTGTTAGTCAAATTAGTTTATTAAGCGATCTTTCAAATAAACACGGATATTAAGACAAAAAATAGTAATTTAAAAGAATGTATAAACGTTTTTCAAGAGTCTTATCATTATCAAGTGGATTTGCGGGCAGATCATGAAAAAAACTTTAAGGGTTATTTTTTCAAGATGCAACTATGAAGAAAATTTTTGAGATTTTCCAGAAATGCTTTTTATCGACGGCACTTATTAACTGTTGGATATCAGAACACCACTTTATTTGTTCGTTGGTGGATTCGGCACATTAACCGATGAAGAGAAGCAGTGAGTGAACTCACTCTTTTCAACATTTAAGAAGCAGAAACTAGTTCATGAAAAGGTTAAAATAATAATGACAGATGAGAATTTCAATCAAAGACGTGTAATGAAAAAGAACTTTCCCGATTGCCAACAGCTCATATGTTTTTTTCGTACCTATCAAATATTTAAAACAGAAGTTACCTGTCGAAAATTGGGCATTACTCGTTCGGAAGAGATAGTGGGTAAATAGTTGATTCAAAAAAAAATAGTTAAATACTCGAAAAATTCGAAAGAATATGATTCTGTTTATCAACATATGAAAAAACAGCTTTGTTGGATACCTACCTACGCCACCCGTTTAAAAGTGTTTAATATAATCTAACTTGATCTAACCCAATCTAACCTGAACTCCGTCCACCATTTCCTCGAGGCTAATAGGCCCCAACTCCTCTTTCTCACCGAAACCCAAATCAGTGCCAAAAACAGCCACTAATCACCCTAATTTCCCGGGGTATGAGCCCCTTACTTCCTTTAGATTGCATGGAGGCGTGTGCGCATACGTCCATAGCAACCTACCCTGCACCAGACTTCCCAATTTAGAAGCTGGAAGAAAAGACCTACTATGGATAAAACTCTCTCCCAGGGCTGCAACTAAATTCGTCTGCTGCATTTACCGGTCACCTTCTGACATGAAGTTTGTCCAGCTCTTTGACTACCTTTCTGAAAAAACCGATCATCTGATTTCTGAATATCCTTCCTCCGAGATCACTATTCTTGGTGACTTCAACGTCCATAATAATGAATGGCTAGGATCTTCAAAAACCGATCCACAAGGGAGAGCAGCGGAGGCCTTTGCAGTCAGCAACTCTTTAGCTAATATGGTTCAGCAACCTACTTACTTTCCTCGCATCCCAACATACAGCTCAAGTCCGTTGCATCTCATTCTTACTACAAATCCTGAATGCTATAAAATATCAGTCACCGCCCCCCTCGGTCGCTCAGACCATGGCATGGTCACCGCTTCCTGCGCAATGCAACCCGAGGTCACACATACATCACACCCACGTATCGTTTGGCACTACAACTCCGCGAACTGGAACGAAATGCGAGATTAATTTTTTTAATTTCCATGGGCGTTTGTCTGCTTCTCTCATCCTGACCCCTCTGATATCTCACAAAACGTCACCGAAATTATCCAAGCTGGTATGGAATTATTTATTCCACGTACACAGAAAACCTCTTCAGCCACTCGAAAGCCCAGGTTCTCTAAATCTTGTGACAAGGCCAGACTTGCAAATGTGAAAGCTCACAAAACACTTCTACACAATCCCAGTCAAGAAAACCGTCAAGCATTTAACGACGCAAGAAACCGCTATGTCCGCATTCTTTCTGAGGCAAAAAACTCGTTTAATAACCACATCAAAAACAAAGTCCTCTTAAGCTCTAAGGGCAGCAAACCCTTCTGGACTCTTGCTAAATCTATTGGGAATAATTTCTGCAAGAGCACGTTCCCACCTCTTGTCTCAGGGGATGAAATTGTTTCTACCGCCCTGGGCAAGGCTGAACTTTTTGCCTCGTTGTTCGCCGGCAATTCTACTCTCAACCCACCTCCAAATGTTCAACCACCCACAGTCCTCAATGTCGCGCATAAAATGACGGACATCATCTTCAAAACTAAAAAGGTAAGAAAGATGCTCTCTTCTCTTAATACCAGAAAAACCTCTGGCCTTGACGAGATCCCAGCAATTGTTCTCAAAAAATGCGCACCAGAACTTTGTCCTGTCCTGACTCTTCTGTTTCAGACATCTTACAATAGAGGCATATTCCCTAGTAACTGGAAAACTGCTCGAGTACAACCCGTCCCCAAGAAAGGATACAAAGCGCTTCCTAGCAACTACAGGCCTATTTCTCTCCTTTCAGTCATCTCTAAAGTGATGGAAAATTATATAAACACCGAATTACTAAAATTTCTTGCAAAACATAGTCTAATCCACGACAGGCAGTATGGATTCCGTCAGCGCAGATCAACTGCCTACCCCCTTTCCTTTGTCACCGGTTCTTGGAACAAGTTTATGGAACTACACGGTGAATCCCAGATTGTCGCTCTAGACACATCCAAAGCCTTCGACCAGGTCTAGCACGCAGCGCTCAATAATAAACTATCGGCCTATGGCCTACCACCAAAACTATGTACCTGGACAGCAAACTTCCTCTCCAACCGGAGCATTTCTGTTGTTGTGGATGGCCATTCCTCTAAACTATATCCAATTAATGCAGGAGTTCCTCAAGGTTCAGCTTTACCCCCTACTTTGTTTCTTCTCCACATCAATGTCCTCCTCTCTAGCACATCCAACCCAGTTCACAGTTACGCGGACGACAGCACCCTCCACTCAAATATACAATATTCTAAGCCTGTCTCTTTGGCCCAACTAGATGAGGATCGCAGACACATGGAGGGTTCTATCTCTGTGTGTATCCAAAAAATATTAGACTGGGGAAGTAGAAATCTTGTACAATTCAACCCCACCAAATATCAGTCTTGCTTTCTTTCTCATAAAAGATACACCAGCCCTAGAACCATCAAAATGAACAACCAAGTTATTCAAAGTAATGAGTCCTTTCCCTTCTGTGAATCGAAATCTCAATTGGCACCAATATGTCACATCAATTTCAGAAGCGGCTGCTAAGAAATTAGGTTTCCTCTTCCGGGCTCGCAAATACTTTTCACCAGCTAATCTCTATACCTTATACACTTCATAAATAAGGCCAAACCTCGAATACTGCTCCCACATCTGGGGTGCTGCTGCCGCTTCTACACTCGCTATCCTGGACTCCATTCAGAAGAGAGCTATACGTCTCATTGGTAATCCTACCCTCACCCAAAGGCTACCATCCCTTGCCCACCGACGTGCTGTTGGTGACCTATCTCTCTCTTTCTCTCTCTATTTTATAGATATCTGCACGGGCAGTGCTCAGAGGAGCTTTCTTCCATAGTTCCACCACCTGCTGCCCCAACAGATCTACCAGGGGAACAGAGCGAATGCACCCTTTTACTGTCCAGGTCACTAGACATAGAACATCTTGTTATGCCCTCTCTTTTGTACCGAGGACTTCCAAGTTGTGGAATTCCTTGCCGGCACATGTTTTTCCTTCTCCTCCGAACCTCCAAACCTTCAAGTCCAGAATTAACAAGTTGCCTCTTTCCTCCTTGTCGACATCCACGGAACGATAGTATTTGGGCTGTAAGCCCTCGTGGTGTGTTGTTGAAATAAAAAAAAAAAATCAATTTCTCTATTTATACGATTTATATTTGATAATCCAGAACATGAGGCTCTGGCTATTGTATATTGCAGTGTTAGGTTTTAAACTACAGGGATTTTAAGTTGGCTTGCGGCATTTAAAGTTTGAATTTGCACATCCAGGCTGCCGGGATTTGATCCACTGCCGTTTAAAAACCTGACCCTCGTTTCACTAAGCAAAATAGCGTCATCAGAGCATGAATTATTAATTACTCATTCATCTTCTGATGACGATAACTTGAACAGTGAAACGATCGTCAGGTTTTTTTTAATGTGTGGTGGTGTAAGTGAGTCTAAGTGTACTAATGATGTTTTCTTACGGTTTCGTTAAGTTTTGTGGTTTACGCATCCATTCCTGATCTACCCTCTATGTAGAAACGTTTGATCAAGTTATTAGCGATGATATATTTCGTTGCATCACCACACATAATCAACCTCAGATGAATGTTTGTTCAGTGCACGACCAAAGCTGACAATAAACGTCGAACTAATAAAAAGAAATGAAAATGTTCGGCACACGCCTCTAACATGTGTATTTTAGAGGCGACAACCATTAACAACAAAGAATAAATATGTCACAGTCGGGCCATAGATATATGTACATACAGGAATATTATATGGAATACAACCCCACGCAACAATAGGTGACGACCGTGTCTATAATATTATCCATGTATGTGTACTCATCCACCCCGTAATAAATCGGATTAATCCCAGCTGCGCATTTTGCAAACATTTTAAACTTATATCACAACCCTTAAAAAATGAAAATCACCCTCTAAAAACCCTTAACTGTGCGTTGAGTATAAACTGGAAGGGTGCTGAGATCACTTTTCGACTTTACCACGGCTTATTTCGAGTCATTTGAAATTGAGATGTTTTCATTAGATTAGATATGAGGTTACGAGATTTATTCGAATGGACGGTGAGAGATCGTAGTTCTTGATATTGAAATTTAATAAGCATCCAACTTTTTACACAAATTAAGGTGGCTATATAAAAATATTTGTTAAAGAATCTAAATATACCCAAACACGAAGCATGCCAGTTTATTTATATGTTAATTTATTGGTTGGAATAACGGATAAATGCGTTCTATAAAAAAGCTGTGCTTGAGCTTGTATTCAGAAAATTTCGGGACGCAGTAAGTGCGTTATGGTAGTGACTTGTTATTAAATGCTTAAAATTTGAATAACTCGATTTTCCATGAATCTAGAAAGTTGAATTTTGGTGCGTGATAAGGTCTTTCCCAAGGCAACATATCCGCCAAATTTCATTAAAATAGCTGTGTAATTTTAGGAGAAACACATTTTTTTCGGAAGGAAATTCAAAATTTGAATAACTCAATTTTCTATAAACTTATAAAGTTTAGTTTTGGTACGTAGTAAGGTGTTTCTCAAGGAAATATATCCATCAAATTTCATTAAAATAGATTTGTAGTTTTCAGAGAAAAAAATTGTTTTAAAAAGAAAACTCAAAATTTTTCTGGAAAACCTTGTCCGATTTTGCTGACTAACAAATTCATCCAAGCCATTTAAAGAAGAAGGGCACCTGCTGAGTTTCATCAAATCGGTTAATTATTTTTTGAGTTATCTGTTAGACACACACACACACAAACATATATATATATATATATATATATATATATATATATATATATATATATATATATATATATATATATATATATATATATATATACATATAAAAAGGGAAACTGACCCCGCATATGGGTTCTAAAGGTCCTAATTCGCGCTCATTTGAAATAATTTTGCAAAGTCTCACCATCGATACCTCTCTATTACTGAATTTTTTAAAAATAAAAATTCACTAAAAACGTATTAATTCAAAGTAGTAGTAGCATTAGTACTCAACGTACTAATGCTAATTCCAAATTTTTTATGCTACATATTACGTCTTTAGTTTTCCAAAAATTCTCTACAATTCCTTCTTTTTTAGAAAATTTTCGTGGAAAAATTCGCTAGTTAATAGAACGCGACTTTCTATTTTTCTTTAATCCTCCATATTACTGCGAACTAGGAGTGCTGGCTTCAGACTTTATAAATATTTTTTTTTCTATTTTAACAACACACCACGAGGGCTCACAGCCTAAATACTATTGTACCGTGGGTGTCGACAAGGAGGAAAGAGGTAAGTTGTTAATTCTGGACTTGAAGGTTTGGAGGTTCGGAGGAGAAGGAAAAACATGTGCCGGCAAGGAATTCCACAACTTGGAAGTCCTCGGGACAAAAGAGCGGGGATAACAAGATGTTCTATGTCTGGTGAGAGTAAAATGGTGCATTCGGTCTGTTCCCCTGGTAGATCTGTTGTGGGCAGCAGGTGGATGCACTATGCAAGCAAGCTCCTCTGAGCAGTGCCCGTGCAGACATCTCTAAAAGAGAGAGAGGTCACCAACGGCACGTCGATGGGCAAGGAATATCAGCTTTTGGGTAAGGGTATGGTCACCGATGAGACGTATAGGTCTCTTCTGAATGAAGTCCAGAATAGCCAACGTAGCGGCAGCGGCACTTCAGATGTGGGAGGAGCTTTCGAGGTTTGGTCTTATTTGTGAAGTACATAAGGTATAGAGATTAGCTGGTGAAAAGTATTTGCGAGCCCGAAAGAGCAAACCTAATTTCTTAACAGCCGCTTCTGCAATTGATGTGACATGTTGGTTCCAGTTGAGATTTCTGACCACAGAAATGCCAACAAGTGAAAAGGACTCATTACTTTGAATAACTTGGTTGTTCATTGTGATGGGTTTGGGCTGGTGTATTTCTTATGAGATGGAAGGCAAGACTGAGATTTGTTGGAGTTAAATTGTACAAGCTTTCTACCTCTCCAGTCTAATATTTTTTGGAGATCCACAGAGACAGAACCCTCCACGAGTCTGTGATCCTCATATAATTGGCCTAAAGAGACAGGCTTAGAATATTGTATATTTGAGTGAAGGGTGCTATCGTCCGCATAACTGTGAATTGGGTTGGATGTGCCAGAGAGGAGGTCATTAATGTGGAGAAGAAACAAAGTAGGGGCTAAAGCTGGACCTTGAGGGCTCCTGCATTAATTGGTTACAGTTTAGAGAAATGGCCATCCACGACAACAGATATTCTCCTGTTTGAGAGGAAATTTGCTGTCCAGCTACAGAGTTTTGGTGGTAGGCCATAGGCTGGAAGTTTATTAAGCAGCGTTGCGTGCCAGACCTGGTCGAATGATTTGGATATGTCTAGATGGACAATCTAGGATTAACCGTGTAGTTCCATAGACTTGTTCTAAGAATGGGTGGCAAAGGAAATAATGTTGGCAGTTGATCTGCGCTGACGGAATCCATACTGCCTATCGTAGAGTAAACTGTGTTTTTCAAGAAATTTAAGTAATTCGGTATTTATATACTTTTCCATCACTTTAGAGACTTCTGAAAGAGGAGAAATAGGCCTGTAGTTGCTAGGAAGCGCTTTGTATCCTTTCTTGGGGACGCGTTGTACTTTAGTAGTTTTCCAGTTACTAGGGAATTTGCCTCTATTGTAAGATGACTGAAACAGGAGCAAGTTATGGTGCTCATTTTTTGAGAACAATTGCTGCGTTCTCGTCAAGGCCAGAGGCTTTCCTGGTATTAAAAGAAGAGAGCATCTTTCGTACTTATTTAGTTTTGAAAATGATATCCGTCATTTTATGCGCGACATTGGGGACTGTTGGTGGTTGAAAATTTGTAGTTGGGTTGAGAGTAGAATTGCCGGCGAATAACGAGGAAAAAAGTTCAGCCTTGGCCAGGGCGGTGGAAACAATTTCGATACGTGAAGGTTACGATGTTGGAACGTGGCCGTATAAGTTTACGATACCACGCCGCAACGTTGGCGCGATTCCACATTTTGGTGGTTGCTCCGTGACAGGAACGATCCTATAACGGATCACTGACTGCCAGCAGTCGCTGCCACGTTCCAGAGACTAATGGTGCTAGTTGAGATGCTTCTTGGCGGTGGCTGATATCTGACCGTAGTCGCGTAAGTAGACCGACGTTTAAGAAACAAAAAACTCACATACCGTTTTTAAGTTATAGATTGTTTGTGAAAAGTCGTATAGTTTTCAAACATTTAATCTAAATAATTTCCCCTTTTAAAATCTCGCTTCCCTAATATGTGGTGAACAAAGTTAACCACTTTTTGATAACCTGTTAATTTTTTCTATTATTAAGTTTTCATCCACATAATTTAAATTAGCGCTGACAACTGTAAAATTATCTGTAAATAAACCTAACGTTTCACTCAATTAATCAAATTAAGAATGTTATAATTTAATAATAGAAAAAGAATACGTTGCGAACGGCTCCTTCATGCTAGACTTATCAAAGTCATGGTTGATGAACTGCAACAGGTGTTTACCTAAGGTATGCGTTAGTTCTTCAGTAAGCTTCCCATGCGTGGTGGTGCGTTTTCTGTCAGTGGTCGGCACATTACCATAACGCCTAAACGCCATATAGCACATAGGAATTATACAACGTATTAATTAAATTTGGGACGTGGGAAGAAGAAGTGGACATTCTTCCTGTATATGCACCTTGCAGGGCCCAGTTGAAATAAACGTATGAAATATTTAATTGCGTTTGTGCTACACATACGAATGTACCCGCTAATTCGATATAATGTATCTAGTAGTCGTGAAATTAAAGCATTTGTAAGAACAATTTAAATGAAAATAACTGATAGTTCTGTGGTCGGTAGTCAAAAGGACATAACCCGAAATTATACCAAAATCAGTTAAAAGTACCATTGACCATGAAAAAGAACATATTCTCGTCTCTTTAAAAAATATAACTATAAAAGCCACATAAAATAGAGGCTTCGCGCAAATAGCCTAGACGTAACCTAAATTCACCACTAAATGATCCGACGAAAGGAGACATACAGTGTGTCCCAAACTGGATGGGAATGTATTGCTATCTCCGTTATTATTAGAGATAGAGAGACGATTAAATTAGCAATGTTTTGTAGAATTTCATGCTCGTTCTAAATATGACTTGTATTTTGCCATGCCTTTTTTTCGTTTTCGAGTTATTTTGAAAAACCCAAAATTTTCCGATTATTATTTTTTCAATATCTAAGTAGGCGGTGATCTGACATGTCTAAGACTTGCACATTATCAGGACACTCTTGACACAGTAATCTTTTTGTGCTATTCTCAACTTTGGATTGTCATTTGTTTTTGAGCTACAGGTATCAACGTTTGTTTTTATTATGGCAGCCACATTAGATTTTTTTGCTAGTGTGATACCCTGTAAAAAGACCTTTCCAATGATGTACAACATGCTTGAGAAATCTTGTAATTGCACTGACAATTTTGAGAAAAACCGTTTTGAAGATAGTAGGCTATGAAATACAATACCAGAAAACAAATGACAAAAAAAAGTATTCAAAAAGCAGTAGGCCATGGAGTATAACAATATACTTCTACTTTTAACATAACTTTCCGTAATGATTCACGATAAAAAAATATTGTGATTTAATCTAAGATACTTAATTAGGTAATAATGCTAGGTAATATTATGTGAAACAGTTTAATAACGATACCCAGCAATAAGAAATAGAAACTTAAACTCCACAAAACAACACAATTAGAAACGGAACTCAACAAATAATACAATAGAGACTTAAAATACATTAAATAGAAAATTGTTCAATATGGCCATCGTTTTGTTCAATGCACTTTATACACCTTTTTAAACATGCCTGCAAACTATAATGAGAGTGTTTGGGTTAATATGATTTATAGTTTTCGTGATTCTGTTTCGTAATTCATTGATATTTTGTGGTGGATCGAATTATATACATCATTCTTGAGAGTACCCCAAAAATAAAATCCATGGCTGTTATATCAGGACTTCGAGCACTCCATTGTTACAAATGAGGCGATTATTAAAATTTTGGTACAAAATTTTTTTAACCTAGCATTGTGAACTGGACAACTGTCTTCTGGGTACCAAATCTCATCTAAATTATCATGAACTCTTCTAATTGTTGGTAAAATTCCTCAATAGATTAAGATGCCCTTCCGCACATAAATTATTTTCAAAAAAGAACGGACCAGCAATGAAGTTACCTGAAATTTAAAAAAATTAACTGTCTAATCTAGAAATAAAAAGAACAGTTTTTTACCTGATAAGCCGCACCAAACATTAATACCAAATCTGTCCTGCAATCGTCTTTCTTCCTTTAGATTTTCATTTGCCCAATAATGTCTATTATGGCAATTATACACATCACAATTTGTGAATCTGGATTCATCAGTCCATATTATTTTCAAATGAAACTTTTCATCTTGCTGACATTGTCCTTGATACCATCTGCAGAATTGGGGTAATCGTCAACATATAAGCCTTGTACGATTGTGGATTTGTATGGATGGTAATGACTTTGTTTTAATACACGGTGTACCGTACTTTTTGGAACGTCAATTTGTTCAGCATATAACCGAACATATTGCGAAGCGTTTTCGTTTGAAACCTGTAAGACGGCATAATTTCTTTCTTCATTTCTAGGCATTAGTTGTTTCTTTGCGTGGAAGCTACCCTCGTTCCATAGATTGGTCACTACCCTGCGAAACATTTTGGTGTTTGGTTGTCGTCTTTCTGGGTAGTTGTTTTGATATGAATTTGCAGCTGCCTCAGTATTTCGGTTAGAACTAATATAACATTCCAACATGTCAAAGTATTCTTCATACTGAACATATTGTTAAATAATATTTAAAATAAACAGGGAACTAACTATTTAGTACACAATTTTAAGGAACGAGTTAAATACACCTCAAAGTGTTCAGATAATTAGGAATGACAGTATTCTTAATTGTCGCGATAGTGTTATATCCATAGCAACCTTTCTTCTGTTATTTGTCAGTTGACTTACGTTTAAAAATCTAACAATTTTCAAAAGCGTTTTCGTAAATCATTAATCTGCTTTTTATTGGGTTCTGTTAGTAAATTTAGTTATTTACTAGATTTACCTATTTAATCAAATTATAACCATTTTTTAAGAAAATGTTGTAATGTAAAATATAATTTGTAATAATCGGCCGATTCATTGGTGTGCTCAAAGTTCCTATTTTTTATCGTCAATAATTACGGTAAATTATGTTAAAAGTAGAAGTCTATTGTTCGACTTCATGGACTACTGCTTTTTGAATACTTCTTTTTGTCATTTGTTTTCTGATATTGGATTTCATAGCCTACTATCTTCAAAACGGTTTTTCTCAAAATTGTCAGTGCAATTACAAGATTTCTCAAGCATGTTGTACATCACTGGAAAGCTCTTTTCACAGGCCATCACATGAGCAAAAAATTCAATATGGCTGCCATAATAAAAACAAACGTTGATACCTGTAGCTCAAAAATAAATGTCAATCCAAAGTTGAGAATAGCACAAAAGTCAAAACAGTGTGTAATATGCCTTCTACTTGTTGTATGTATATGTAATTTATAAAGGGGCACAAATATACTTGTAAAACTATTTTTGGAAATAAACGGATTGCTCAGGATTAGTCTTTATTATTAACACCAATAGGTAAATCAATGAATATTTGATTAGTTTGCCCCTACCGAACTTCACTTTAATGCTTTTATAGGTAAAATATTGTTTTTTATAATTTTTTAAGCGAGTATGTGCTTGACCAAAAATATAAATATTTTTTCTAAAACTGCAGGAATTCTGGAACATACATTGATATTTGGTAGGAGACTAGATTATGAAGAAAGCTTCTTTTTATTACCAACTTAGATGTTGCCAGCGATTTCGTCCTACTGGAATTCAGTTACAATAATAATAATAATCCTTCTTTTCAGGGTGTATAGGCCTAACATAATCATCAGTATCTTATAAACTGACATACTTGCACAAATTAAACCTAAAACTACGGTTAAGAAACTCAAAATTACAACTCAATAATTAGAGGTGAAAAAAAAAAAACAGAAAAACTAAGATATATTTTTTTAAATATGTAATTATATACGATGTTCTTTACTATTTTAAAGGGCGGTGTCAATACAATTAGGCTTTGGGGTGAGCTCACACGCGATCACGCTACGTAAATTTGGCTAGCGAAGAAACAGCCCTGTCTTAAGTCAACTCCTGCGAAAACCGGGGAACTTAAGTCTCTTATTCAAAAGGGAAATCATTTGTAATCTGAAGGATACATGGAATAAGTACAATTTCTCCTTGACCAGACCCGGTTTCCTCCACTACATTACGATGCAAAGTTTTAACTTGTAGCCTAGTACCAGTACAAAGTTTAGGTGGTTTTGAATTTTTAAGCAACATTATGGGTGTGCCCACACGTAACAATAGCCGATGGTATGGAATACCAGGTGGGCTTTGAGTGTTCAAAAATTCTACTGAGTAATGAACGGCACGGTCTTTATTCACTGCATAGTCTATTGAACTATAAGTTCAAACGATTGCAGTAACATATCATTAATATATGTGGCTTGCCATTTTTTTTTTAACACCTGTATAGCTAGTACCTATCACATCTCTAAACTATTTACCAATTTTCATACCTTACTGTAATGAAGTACGAATATATACACAATACGTAAATAGATGAGTAAATCAGTAAGCAACCAAACAACCAAAAAACCGAAAGATGTTGAATTTCAAAAAATCATTTCTTAGTGCTCGCCTACATTATAACAGGATCCTATGTACAAAATGTCAAATCTCTAGACCCAATAGTTTGAGCTGTGGGTTGATCTATCAGTCAGTCAGTCAGTTTATTCGTGTATATATTTAGATTAGATATAGTAAAACATTTTGTAAAGGTGGTTACTAGATTTATTTTTGACATCATTTTAAAGACATAAACCGGTTTGTTTTTATTAGAACTTATCAGTGCGCCATACTTGTGATTACTGCAATGCATTAAACAAATAATCAAAAAAATACCTAGATAAAGTTGTATTCTGTAAACAAACTACTTTTAAATATAAGAATAATTTCTTGTATCCTATGGAAGACTTGACTGAAAAAATTATTTGTGCCTTACAACAAGATAAATCACTCAGTGCACTAACATTCTATTATTCTGTCTCTCGCACATTCATCTGGCTCTATCACAATGGTCACGTGGCCAGAGTGTCATGTCAGAGCCTACCGGGATTAACACGGTAGTTGCGGGATAAGCCACCCTATCGTCCTGTCTTCACCCCTTTCGCTTATTGCCTCATGTCTCCAGAGCTACTAGATGGAGTTGTCACGAGCCCTGAATCGCTGTGTCAGATATTATTTATGGTCGTGGAAGATCCATTATGTGAGTAATATGTTATAATGTGTGAGGGACAGATGCGACATGTCACGGATTTCATACAATTATTATTATTATTTTGTTATGGTAGTCTGCATCTTTACGTAACAATGGCTAGAGAGATAAGCGAGTTTAAGCGATACCGCGTCAGAGGTATTATGTTTGGGTAGGCAGCGTATGATTGATTTTGTTGTTTGTTAGCTGAAGAATCATTAAGGGATAATGATAACGTATAAGGGGGTAAAAGTAGTTCACGAGCGAAAGGATAATAACTGATATACATACACTAACGTAGTAGAAATCTAGAAAAATATATCGTTAACCTCGTATCCTATTCTTCCAAACTCTCTATCTATTAGCAGTCAATTTATCTGAAACTGTCCGTGAGGTAAACTGCAAATTGACCTTTTTTCTTGTATATTGTATATTTCCAGTCCCTATTTGGGTTTATTTTAATATATATCGTAAAAACAGAACGGATCAATATGGATGATCGTTTTAAATGGTTTGTGTTTTTCTGCGAGTAGACACTAGCTGAAATTTAGAAATAAATTAAATTATTTTACTAGTAGCAGAAAATTCTTAATTTGGTATATTGTATATTACAAATTTACAGTCTGTATTTGGGTATATTTTAATTAATATCGTAAAAATAAGAACGAATCAAGATGCATCGTTTTAAATGGTTTGTGTTTTTCTGCGAGTAGATACTAGCTGAAATTTAGAAATAAATGAATTTAATTTAATAGTAGAAAAAAATCCTGATTTGGTATGTCAAAATTCAAGTTATTTATGTCATTCTGAAAATATTGGTTATAATATTTAGATACAACCTGTCAAAATTTTACCTTCGACAAGCATAATTTTTATTCACAAACAGCTTTAGGACCAAAATTGAAAAAAAAATATATATGAAAATTTGCAAACATTTCTTTTACAGAAAATCACCATTTTTTTTTAACAGAAATTGCCTTTAGTAAAAAATCTTCCAAAAATAAGTTCCACAGAAATACTAAAAACATTTCTACGAAAACTTTTAAAATTCAGCTACTATTTGAGTGTACCCGTATACGGCAGCACGATTTTTTCACCGAGTATACAAATAAAAAGCTCTTGGAATGCGTCATTTCCATTGGGTTCCGCTATGTATTGATAAAAACGCCGTTTCCCAATTTGTGATATGTGTTTGAAATATGTGCCAAAAACGTGAAAAGTTGCAAAACAATTGAAATAACTCAAAAACGATGAACGATATCAATTTTGTTTTCCTTGCAAACATGCATTATAATTCGCTATAAAACAGAAAAATGCAATAAAACAAGGGGGTGTTCTGTTAAAAAAAGAAAGTGTGTATCACCAACAACTTATGGGCCACTCTGTGATTGTGAAAATAAGTTTATAAGATGCAGCTCGAGATACCCTATAATTAATTTATATACTTTTTTGTCATATCTTGTATAATAAGGGGTATATTGAGCTTTGCCGTAGAAAAGCGTCACCCTGTATATGTGTAAACAGACCAACATTTAAACTGATCCCGTATATGAGTTTTTGGGGTTTTAGTTTGCGCTCATTTGAAGAAATCTTATAAAAATTCATAAGTCTTCTCGTAAACGATTTTTTTCTACAAAATTTGCTAAAATATAGACTATTGAACCATAAACTCCATAGCTGAAACTACTGCCGAAGCATCAGAAAGAGGGTCGATTTGAAATTGATTTTCTGAAAACATTTTAGTAAAATGAAGAACAGTGATTGTTGAAGATGAATCTTAAGGCTTTGCAAAACACACTTCTTACGACATATTGTCTGAAAAATCTGTATTTGTTCCAAATTCGTTGTCTGAAAATTGCAAATTTTGACGTTTCAAATCGCGACTTTGACGATTAAAGAAGAAAAATTATCAAATTTTCAAAATATTTTTTCTGCTACTTCTTGACGTTTTTGCGTCAGGAAAACTTAATGTTGAATGTAATATTCAATTGGTTTTGTTAATCACACAGAATATCTTGTTCTTGTGCTTTCTTCTGGTCACCATTGGCACCCAAATTTTTTTCTTAAAATGCCTATAAGTTTTTTTTCTTTTAACATAGAGATCTGAGTTTTGACACGCAAGGTAAGTTGGATAGTAGAAACGTATACGCCAAATTTGGTTGTCACAGCTCTGTCGTTTTCGGAGATACGAAAAATTTCCGAAGGGAAATCCAAAATTTTCCCGGAAAAACTGGTCCGATTTTCCAAGCCACTTACAAAAGGAAGGTACGTACCAAATTTAATTAAAATCGGTCCATTATTTTTTGGGTTATCGATATATATATATATATATATATATATATATATATATATATATATATATATATATATATATATATATATATATATATATATACAGATCTCCCCATTAGTGAATTTTTCGTTTTACAAAAAAATTCGCTAATAACTGTTCGTTTTGGAGGGACTTCACAGCATTCTCAATTCTCTGCCATATTTCTTCTCGCGTATTAGGTACTTGCCCATATACCAGTGATTTCATATCTCCCTATACACAAAAGTCAAGTGGGTTGAAATCTGGACTGTAAGCTGGCTGGTCCAGCGATAAGGAAAATGTGTAATTAGGTATTCTCTGAAAGATCAAGAGAAATATGCTGGCACTCCATCATGCATGTACAACATATTTTGTAGTAGTTGTAAGGGTGGGTCATACAAATATGCAGCTAACCGAGCTTATGCAAAATTGAGATACATATTGCAGACTACTTGGAAGCCTATTATATCTTAATTACAAACACACAAAAAGAAAATAAATTCCACAGACAATTTTATTTCCCCATTATCTGTCTCAATAAATGCCGGTGATCCTCTTAATCCTGCTCATCCTTTAAGTACAGTGACCAAAGGCCCCCACTTAATTGACCGTGACCCGACTACTTTCATTGATAACGAAGCAGGTAGACGGAACGACATATATAATACAAGACATGCAACGAACTGCCAGATCCCTCTGAGGCCTAGGGTTGAACACAATGAGACCTCACAGATGATCTCCGGCGAGATTTGGGGAGTAGGCAGATTAAGGCCCCGTAATCGAGCTACAACAACCCAACCCACCTTTGTCCACCGCTCTAAGGAGTAGGCAGATTGAGGCCTTAGAGTGTCCTTACATATTTCCTTTACCTCTTGAAAATGATTCCAAAACAGGAGCCGAAATGTCGACTTTTCATAAATTCTGAACGCGGTTCAACCCGAGAACCAAATATGTCTCACATTAAAGACCGCGGAAATCTTTCCGATCATATATATATATATATATATATATATATATATATATATATATATATATATATATATATATATATATATATATATATTATATATTATATATATATATATATATATATATATATATATATATATATATATTATATATATATATATATATATATATATATATATATATATATATATATATATATATATATATATATATATATATATATATACACCCATTAGGTGGTATATCATTTAAATGCCTTTAATAAAACGGCTATGCAAAAACAAAGTAATATATAATATCTCTACCAACCCCAACATCTTCTGTAGGGTAACTACACCAATATTTTTTTAGAACTCGTTTGATACCTGTAATATATGTAAATAGGTATGTATATATTTATTGGGTAGTTTTATTAAAGGCTGTGTGTGTATCTTGTATGTTTACTTTGTGTCAAGTCTATTTAGAAATTTTTTGTTAAGAAATGGCATACAGTTCAAAAATCACCCACCATATCACCCAGCTAGTAATGGCGCAGCAGAAAATGCGGTAAAATCGGTAAAAACACGCAATTTTAAAAGCAGCTAAGGATGTAGAAAAAACTTTGACAAAATATTAAATAACTTTTTGTTTGATTATCGCTGTACACCTGATTCTACAACAGATTTGGCACCAACATGTCACATCAATTGCAGAAGCGGCTGCTAGGAAATTAGGTTTCCTCTTCCGGGCTCGCAAATACTTTTCACCAGCTAATCTATATACCTTATATACTTCACAAATAAGGCCAAACCTCGAATATTGCTCCCACATCTGGGGTGCAGCTGCCTCTTCTACACTTTATATCCTGGACTCCATTCAAAAGGGAGCTATACATCTCATCGGTGACCTTACCCTCACCAAAAGGCTGCCATCCCTTGCCCACCGACGTGCCGTTGGTGACCTCTCTCTCTTTTATAGATATCTGCACGGGCACTGCTCAGAGGAGCTTTCCTCCATAGTTCCCCCACCTGATGCCCGCAACAGATCTACCAGGGGAACAGAGCGAATGCATCCTTTTACTGTCCAGGTCACCAGACATAGAACATCTTGTTATGCCCGCTCTTTTGTCCCGAGGACTTCCAAGTTGTGGAATTCCTTGCCGGCACATGTTTTTCCTTCTCCTCCGAATCTCCAAACCTTCAAGTCTAGAATTAACAAGTTGCCTCTTTCCTCCTTGTCAACACCCACGCTACGATAGTATTTAGGCTGTAAGCCCTCGTGGTGTGTTGCTAAAATAAAAAAAAAAGATATTGCACCTTCACTACCATTCTTAGGTTGTAAATTATGTAACAGATTTAATTTATTTGTACCCAGCAAAGTTTCTGAAAATAACAAAGATGTTGCACAATTTGATAGAGAATTTAAGGAGGAGGGTACAGGCTAGAATGAATTTACAAACAAATACTATAAAGGAAAAACACATATTTTTTATAATAAAGGAGATATTGTATTGGTTAAAGATTATAGAAATGTAAAAACAAATTGGATAAAAGGTAAGTAGCAAAAAAGATTGGTCCAAGATCATATTTAGTTTTTATTCCTGAATTAAATAAAACTTGGCACCGTCATCTGAATCAAATTCTAACTTATGGTAGTTTAGATGTTAAGGGTCAAACCAGTGGTCTAACAGCGTTGAATTGTGACAGTGATTTTCATCAAGATCAAGATACAGGACAAAGTGATGAAATAATTAGAGGTTTTGCAGAATTGCCAACGCTAGTGAAAAGTGAAATTTAGAATGTAAAAGAATCAGATAAGGCCTCTTCTGTGGTGACTGAAGATGAACCGGTTGAACCTAGACAAAGTAAGAGAGAGCGAAAAGCTGTACAAAGGTTTCGCTTTCAAAAATAATCTTCAGATTCCTCAAGGGGGAAAGATGCAATATATGTTAATAGGAATGTATATATCTATTGGGTAGTTTTATTAAAGGCTGTGAGTGTATCTTGTATATTTTTATAGAGCGATAAGAAATTAGTTATCGCCGCCACCAAGAATATTCACAGTCCTACAGATACGCTCGTAAATTATAGTAGCAGCAAGTTTATTAAAAACGATTTATATTGTGTTAATGTACGTTTTAGAATAAAGCTCATTTGGGGTTACAAGGTATTTAATTTACTTGTAAAAAGCCACCAAAAAACGTTACAATACCTATTTTTAATGGAAAATTATGTTTCTATTCAGCCCTATACAACATTTTTAATTTTGCTTAATGGTGCTCAAAAAAAAATTTATGACTTCTAAAGAGTAAAAAATAAATTTAGCAGTGGATTTAAAACGATGCTAAATCATGTGCTCGAAATAAGCGCTATTTTGTCCCTGGCAATATCCAAGTCGATCAACAAATTATCATACCACATTTTTAATGACTTCTGGAGGTATATCAACTGTTTCTTGGCATTTGTTTCTTCATACAATCTAAATGGTTTGGCCAGTCTTTGTAAATATTGGCCTTTAGATACTCCGCACAAAATCCAAAGGGGTCATATCAAGAGACCTGTGTGGTCACTCTAGAGGTCTCCATTCATTCCACCTGTTCGAAAACACCTGACCAAATAAATCTCAGCAAGCGCTGCATAATGTGAAGGTGTTCCAGGCCGTTGGGAAAAGGAGTGATTATCTGAAATACCAGTTTATATTTGCTATATGGCTGTCAGTTGCGGCATTACGAAATAGTTACAAACAGTGTGTTTAGTTTCTGCTATACCTTTTATTTATTTTGTATTTAATAAGTAATTGTATCCTAAATCGCCTTTATTTGTTCTTTGATATAACGAAAATGTAAATCATTTATTGCCAGGTCATATAAGTTTTCTTTCTGGACAACCCATATGCAAACTCATTTTTAACAAAGATAGTTCTTTGAGCTCGAGTTAATACTCTTGGCACTTTTTATAGTGAATGTTTATTTTGGGCAATTTAACTTTGCAAGCTTTGAAGACCAGTAACTGACATTTTCTAAACGAAACACTATTTTTTTAGATCGTCAGGCACCTTACTTAAAGCTCTTCATTCTTGATTCAGTATGTTTTTGTGAAAAGTGTAAAGTTTCCCTAATATTTTGTGTGTTTTACCAAGTGGAGATGTGAAAATTTGCTGTAGTAATTTGAGTTTGAATTTTGTGTAATAATCAGATCGTAGATAAGCAAGAATATACCAAAATGAAGGTTGAAAGAATGAGAAGGAGTGGAAGTATTGATAAAAAGTAGGTATTCTTAAGAAGCGAAATTGCAAGAAAATTGAAAGTGACAGTTCCAGGAAATTTTTGGGAATTAATTAGATATACTTTTAAAAAATTGTGTACATGGCATATATAAGCAATTGGTTATTTGTACAACACATTGTGCCATTAAAGACAGATGATACTATACTATACTAATTATGAAAATATTTCACATTTATCATGCTAGTGGGCTACGTAAAATTAAAATGAATAGATAATGGTATGTACCGAAATGTCAGAAATTATTGAGGTTAGCAAGCAGGTTCAATTCAAGCACATTCAATTGCACAAGGTGGAAAACCATTGTGTATGCATCTTGAACGACTCGCCGTGAGTCGATTAAACGCAAAATGTTCAAAAGGTACCATTAAAAAAAAGGTTATGTCAACAGATTTTACAGTTGTTGTGCAATCTAGATATCCGTGACATATTCAGAAGCGGCGTGTCCAGTTGGTCAACTTTGCCCATTCAACCGACTTCGTAGCTCAAATAATAACGAAGATAACTATTGTTCTCAACTTTCGGTAAACACCTACAATTGGCAACGTTTGCGATCAAGTTATCTTCGGAATATTGTACTGGGATGGAAAGACGATTATGTGTGCGTATAGAGTGGCTTGCCCTTAGTCGATCGAAAGCAAAACATTCATATCGTTCCATTAAAAAAAATAGTTTATGTCAACAGATTTGACAGTTGTGCAATCTAGATATCCGTGACATATTTAGAAGCGGCGTCTCCAGTAGGTCAAATTTGCGCATTTAACCGACTTCGTAGCTCAAATAATAACGAAGATAGTTATTGTTCCCGAATTCCGTAAACACCCTGTATAGGCAGAAAACAAAAAAAAAAAAATAATATATAATATATATATATATATATATATATATATATATATATATATATATATATATATATATATATATATATATATATATATATATATATATATATATATATATATATATATATATATATATATATATATATATATATATATATATATATTATATATATATATATATATATATATATATATATATATATATATATATATATATATATATATATATATATATATATACACCCATTAGGTGGTATATCATTTAAATGCCTTTAATAAAACGGCTATGCAAAAACAAAGTAATATACAGGTGTTTTACTTAAAATAACACTTTCAATAGAACGCGCCACAGTATCTAATATTTTTTAAGCTAAATTATTTTTCGCCTATTTTGTAGTAGGTACTTTCACTTTTAATATTCAGCCCCTGTGACACAAAAGTTAGCGGGTGTAGTCTAAGCTGCCGCTTAGATTACGTTGTCAGTTAAACATACAAACTAAAATAAGCCAGTATGTCAGTGGATATTCTACAATCAAATAAACAACCCCTCAACAGAAGCTAAAATCACTTATCAATCTCAATTATGTGCCAGGAATCGAAGTCACCATGCAAAAGAACGGAAGTCTCCCACTTTATTCACCCTCTGCTCTCTTGTACATCCTTATCTATCATATACATGTTAACATGCAAACTGAATTGTTTCCTGATATATGTATTTATACTGTTTTGGTTGGAAAATGCTATAAAATTTTGCTTTTTCTCAGCTTCATAGTCCCTTTCAGAATGCATTCTATTTTCGAAAACGTAGGACTTGACATGCATAAAAAGTTTGTTATATCTCTAATCATGTAGAAAAACTAGCAAACAGTCTTATTGTGAAGATAATTGAAATGTTATGGGTTCTGAAAAGTAGACTGGTTTCGTCCGCGACACATTTAAAATACACGATGTGATATTTAGCTATCGATAACATTACGAGTTCAAAAACTATAAGAGATATAAAGTTGGTTAAAATAGACCCAATTTTCAAAATTATAAGAATATCTAAGCAGTTATTTCAGATTGTGTGTACGTGTGTGTGTTTTGTTTCTTCAACTTCGGCCTATTTCCGCGACTATGGCCAATCACCGACCCCAGGGAGCCGTTTCACTTCACTATCCTGGAGATTTTACTCAACCCCTGCCCTTATGTAAAGAGGGTAGGGATATTTAACGTGCCCAACATCGCATGGACACGGGACTGACGGCTTTACGCCCCCTCCGAAGGGCGGAACGTCTACATATTCAACTTGCTCAAATACAATGCCAGAACTTCGGTCGGTTGATGTTAATGTTACAGTTTGTACTGAAAAAGTGAAAGGAGAACCCAGTACCCTTCGGTTCAGAGGCACACGTTCTTACCCCTGAGCCACCGAGGCTCTTCTTTCAGATTCGAAAAAGTTTTCGTTGGTTACTCTCTAGTAAAAATTACCACTTTTTTGTTTTTTGTCTATACAGGCTGTTTACGGAAATCGGTATTACATGACATTATATAGTGTTTGAGACAATCATGATGAATTGTGATTAATTAAGACCCTGTATAAAATTTACAGACTTTTAGAGAATCTGATTACGGAAATATCAAAAAAAAAGAAAAATTACCACTTTTTTGTTTTCTGCCTATACAGGGTGTTTACGGAATTCGGGAACAATAACTATCTTCGTTATTATTTGAGCTACGAAGTCGGTTAAATGCGCAAATTTGACCTACTGGAGACGCCGCTTCTAAATATGTCACGGATATCTAGATTGCACAACTGTCAAATCTGTTGACATAAACTATTTTTTTTAATGGAACGATATGAATGTTTTGCTTTCGATCGACTAAGGGCAAGCCACTCTATACGCACACATAATCGTCTTTCCATCCCAGTACAATATTCCGAAGATAACTTGATCGCAAACGTTGCCAATTGTAGGTGTTTACCGAAAGTTGAGAACAATAGTTATCTTCGTTATTATTTGAGCTACGAAGTCGGTTGAATGGGCAAAGTTGACCAACTGGACACGCCGCTTCTGAATATGTCACGGATATCTAGATTGCACAACAACTGTAAAATCTGTTGACATAACCTTTTTTTTAATGGTACCTTTTGAACATTTTGCGTTTAATCGACTCACGGCGAGTCGTTCAAGATGCATACACAATGGTTTTCCACCTTGTGCAATTGAATGTGCTTGAATTGAACCTGCTTGCTAACCTCAATAATTTCTGACATTTCGGTACATACCATTATCTATTCATTTTAATTTTACGTAGCCCACTAGCATGATAAATGTGAAATATTTTCATAATTAGTATAGTATAGTATCATCTGTCTTTAATGGCACAATGTGTTGTACAAATAACCAATTGCTTATATATGCCATGTACACAATTTTTTAAAAGTATATCTAATTAATTCCCAAAAATTTCCTGGAACTGTCACTTTCAATTTTCTTGCAATTTCGCTTCTTAAGAATACCTACTTTTTATCAATACTTCCACTCCTTCTCATTCTTTCAACCTTCATTTTGGTATATTCTTGCTTATCTACGATCTGATTATTACACAAAATTCAAACTCAAATTACTACAGCAAATTTTCACATCTCCACTTGGTAAAACACACAAAATATTAGGGAAACTTTACACTTTTCACAAAAACATACTGAATCAAGAATGAAGAGCTTTAAGTAAGGTGCCTGACGATCTAAAAAAATAGTGTTTCGTTTAGAAAATGTCAGTTACTGGTCTTCAAAGCTTGCAAAGTTAAATTGCCCAAAATAAACATTCACTATAAAAAGTGCCAAGAGTATTAACTCGAGCTCAAAGAACTATCTTTGTTAAAAATGAGTTTGCATATGGGTTGTCCAGAAAGAAAACTTATATGACCTGGCAATAAATGATTTACATTTTCGTTATATCAAAGAACAAATAAAGGCGATTTAGGATACAATTACTTATTAAATACAAAATAAATAAAAGGTATAGCAGAAACTAAACACACTGTTTGTAACTATTTCGTAATGCCGCAACTGACAGCCATATAGCAAATATAAACTGGTATTTCAGATAATCACTCCTTTTCCCAACGGCCTGGAACACCTTCACATTATGCAGCGCTTGCTGAGATTTATTTGGTCAGGTGTTTTCGAACAGGTGGAATGAATGGAGACCTCTAGAGTGACCACACAGGTCTCTTGATATGACCCCTTTGGATTTTGTGCGGAGTATCTAAAGGCCAATATTTACAAAGACTGGCCAAACCATTTAGATTGTATGAAGAAACAAATGCCAAGAAACAGTTGATATACCTCCAGAAGTCATTAAAAATGTGGTATGATAATTTGTTGATCGACTTGGATATTGCCAGGGACAAAATAGCGCTTATTTCGAGCACATGATTTAGCATCGTTTTAAATCCACTGCTAAATTTATTTTTTACTCTTTAGAAGTCATAAATTTTTTTTTGAGCACCATTAAGCAAAATTAAAAATGTTGTATAGGGCTGAATAGAAACATAATTTTCCATTAAAAATAGGTATTGTAACGTTTTTTGGTGGCTTTTTACAAGTAAATTAAATACCTTGTAACCCCAAATGAGCTTTATTCTAAAACGTACATTAACACAATATAAATCGTTTTTAATAAACTTGCTGCTACTATAATTTACGAGCGTATCTGTAGGACTGTGAATATTCTTGGTGGCGGCGATAACTAATTTCTTATCGCTCTATAAAAATATACAAGATACACTCACAGCCTTTAATAAAACTACCCAATAGATATATACATTCCTATTAACATATATTGCATCTTTCCCCCTTGAGGAATCTGAAGATTATTTTTGAAAGCGAAACCTTTGTACAGCTTTTCGCTCTCTCTTACTTTGTCTAGGTTCAACCGGTTCATCTTCAGTCACCACAGAAGAGGCCTTATCTGATTCTTTTACATTCTAAATTTCACTTTTCACTAGCGTTGGCAATTCTGCAAAACCTCTAATTATTTCATCACTTTGTCCTGTATCTTGATCTTGATGAAAATCACTGTCACAATTCAACGCTGTTAGACCACTGGTTTGACCCTTAACATCTAAACTACCATAAGTTAGAATTTGATTCAGATGACGGTGCCAAGTTTTATTTAATTCAGGAATAAAAACTAAATATGATCTTGGACCAATCTTTTTTGCTACTTACCTTTTATCCAATTTGTTTTTACATTTCTATAATCTTTAACCAATACAATATCTCCTTTATTATAAAAAATATGTGTTTTTCCTTTATAGTATTTGTTTGTAAATTCATTCTAGCCTGTACCCTCCTCCTTAAATTCTCTATCAAATTGTGCAACATCTTTGTTATTTTCAGAAACTTTGCTGGGTACAAATAAATTAAATCTGTTACATAATTTACAACCTAAGAATGGTAGTGAAGGTGCAATATCTTTTTTTTTTATTTTAGCAACACACCACGAGGGCTTACAGCCTAAATACTATCGTAGCGTGGGTGTTGACAAGGAGGAAAGAGGCAACTTGTTAATTCTAGACTTGAAGGTTTGGAGATTCGGAGGAGAAGGAAAAACATGTGCCGGCAAGGAATTCCACAACTTGGAAGTCCTCGGGACAAAAGAGCGGGCATAACAAGATGTTCTATGTCTGGTGACCTGGACAGTAAAAGGATGCATTCGCTCTGTTCCCCTGGTAGATCTGTTGCGGGCATCAGGTGGGGGAACTATGGAGGAAAGCTCCTCTGAGCAGTGCCCGTGCAGATATCTATAAAAGAGAGAGAGGTCACCAACGGCACGTCGGTGGGCAAGGGATGGCAGCCTTTGGGTGAGGGTAAGGTCACCGATGAGATGTATAGCTCCCTTTTGAATGGAGTCCAGGATATAAAGTGTAGAAGAGGCAGCTGCACCCCAGATGTGGGAGCAATATTCGAGGTTTGGCCTTATTTGTGAAGTATATAAGGTATATAGATTAGCTGGTGAAAAGTATTTGCGAGCCCGGAAGAGGAAACCTAATTTCCTAGCAGCCGCTTCTGCAATTGATGTGACATGTTGGTGCCAAATCTGTTGTAGAATCAGGTGTACAGCGATAATCAAACAAAAAGTTATTTAATATTTTGTCAAAGTTTTTTCTACATCCTTAGCTGCTTTTAAAATTGCGTGTTTTTACCGATTTTACCGCATTTTCTGCTGCGCCATTACTAGCTGGGTGATATGGTGGGTGATTTTTGAACTGTATGCCATTTCTTAACAAAAAATTTCTAAATAGACTTGACACAAAGTAAACATACAAGATACACACACAGCCTTTAATAAAACTACCCAATAAATATATACATACCTATTTACATATATTACAGGTATCAAACGAGTTCTAAAAAAATATTGGTGTAGTTACCCTACAGAAGATGTTGGGGTTGGTAGAGATATGTTTACGGAAAAAACTGACATTTATTTATTTTGATAAATTGTCGGGGTAGTTACCCTACAGAAGGGATTGGGGTTGGTAAAGATAGGTTTACCCAAAAAGCTGACATTCAAAACATTTAAGTTGAGTATTAACAAATTTTGAATAACGAAGAAAATTTATTTATTTCCCACATTTGCAACTCACTGTATATATTTATAATAGTAGATAGTGTTTTTGCATCTTTTAATCTTCTCAGTATATGGGTTGTACAGCTTTATAAATGTGTGTGCTTATAAGCGGGGTTAACAAAATCATATCTGAAACGTTTGATATTCCCAACCCCCTTTCGACATGTGTGCTTCCTTTTCTATCGCATATGTTTTTTACATGATATAGAGCGAGACAAGCAATGTTCAACTCTGACCCGCCAATCAAGGAACAGGTGACGGTGCTATATGCCACAGTCATTTGTTTTTATTATTGTTAGTTCATTGTGGAAACCTGTAGATAGGTGTGTGTGTGGTGGATGAAGTTGTTTTTCTAGTTAGTGGGTGAATTTTGGCGCGCAAAAGTCACAGGTAATCTTATTCATATGCAGAATATTTAGTATTTGATTTTAATTTCCAGTTTTCTGTTTTTTAGTGAATTTTCTTAAAAAAAATTCACTAATGAGGAGATCCCGACTTTTGAATTTTGAAAAAATTTCTTCAAATGAGCGCTAATTAGCCCCCCCAGAAAACATATCCGGGGTCAGTTTCAATTTTTATATGTTTATATGTTATATATATATATATATATATATATATATATATATATATATATATATATATATATATATATATATATATATATATATATATATATATATGTATCACACCGATAACTCAAAAAATAATGGGCCGATTTTGATCAAATTTGGTGAAAAATTTCCTTTTGCAAATGGCTTGGATGAATTCGTTAGTCAGGAAAATCTGCACAGGTTTTCCCGGAAAATTTTGTGTTTTCTTTCGAAAAAAATTTATATCTCTGGAATTAACAAAGCAAGGGCAACCAAATTTGGTACGCAGGTTTACATCCTTATAGGTAAGTTACCTACCAAAATTTAGCTATGTAGTTCAAAAGACAAAAAAGTTATAGGCATTTAAAGAAAAAGGGGGTTTTCCGCAAAACGTCAAAGTGGCGATTTAAAATGTCAAAATTGGCAACATTTAGGCAAATAACTTAAATCTAATACGGGCTATAGAAATAAAATGTCTCAAGAAGGATATTTTACAAACCCTAAAGTCTTAGTTTCAACCGTCATTGTCCTTCATTTTACTAAAATATTTGCAGAAAATTCATTTCAAATAGACCCCTTCCCTGATGCTTGGCAGTAGCCTTAGCTATAGAGTTTATCGTTTAATGGTATATAATTTTTGTCGAATTTTCGTAAAAAATTAATAAAGCTCAATATATCCGTTATTATATAAGATATGAAGAAAATTTGTATATATTAATTATAGGGTGTCTTGAGCTACATCTTAAAATAATATTTCTGCAATCTCAGGGTGGCCCATAAGTCGTTGGTGATACAAATTTCCTTTTTTAATCAAACACGCCTTATGTTATTGCATTTTTGCATTTTCCATCGAAATATAATGCATGTTTGTAAAAAAATAAATTCTGGACGCAGCAAGTGCGTTATGGTAGCGAATTTTGATCAAATGTTTCATATTTGAACAGCTCAATTTGCTATTAATCTATAAGGAACATTTTAAGTTTACTTTTGGAAATTTTTGTACATTTTCACACAATAAAGTTATTTTAATGGAACATGGCACATTGTTTTTACTATATAGGTTATACTGGTAACCAAATTTGATGTCTGCTTTTTTAAAAAAACACACATATTTGTTAATAAAAAGATTTTTATGACAATTCACTACCATAACGCACTTGCTGCGTCCAGAATTTTTTTATTTCACCAAGATCTTAATTGTTTTAAGCATATTTTTACTATCTTATACTAAAATAATTAGATGGTTTTGTGTGTCTAAATTAATGCAACAAATAATTTGATATACAAAATTTCGGTGTATGGATTATTTTTTTCATTTCTAACATAACATTTTACAAAAAGCTCTAAGGAGGTTATTGTGACAATAAATAAAATATATGTGTCTCTCTCTCTCTCTCTCTCTCTCTATATATATATATATATATATATATATATATATATATATATATATATATATATATATATATATATATATATATATTATAGTATAGTATATTTATTAGTTCATAATTTTACAATGTGTTTCACAAATAAGCCTAAGGCTTGTGCTTGCAATAAACACAATTTTGAATACTGACTTGCCTAAAGGGAACTGCCAAATCTTGCTACTGTCCCATTTACAATTTTGTAAAATATTCAATAATTTTAAACTTCCTTTCTGCCACTAACAGTTGGACTACCACTCTAAATGTTCAGCTCTCATTTTACAATAACTCCCCCCCTTAAACCAGAAAATTCTCCCAAAATACTAATATTAATTACAACACAAAATTTTTGACATTTTCATTTGACGTAATATATATATATATATATATATATATATATATATATATATATATATATATATATATATATATATATATATATATATATATATATATATATATATATATATTATAGTATAGTATATTTATTAGTTCATAATTTTACAATGTGTTTCACAAATAAGCCTAAGGCTTGTGCTTGCAATAAACACAATTTTGAATACTGACTTGCCTAAAGGGAACTGCCAAATCTTGCTACTGTCCCATTTACAATTTTGTTAAATATTCAATAAATTTAAACTTCCTTTCTGCCATTAACAGTTGGACTACCACTCTAAATGTTCAGCTCTCATTTTACAATAACTCCCCCCCTTAAACCAGAAAATTCTCCCAAAATACTAATATTAATTACAACACAAAATTTTTGACATTTTCATTTGACGTAAATATATATATATATATATATATATATATATATATATATATATATATATATATATATATATATATATATATATTTATATTATAGTATAGTATATTTATTAGTTCATAATTTTACAATGTGTTTCACAAATAAGCCTAAGGCTTGTGCTTGCAATAAACACAATTTTGAATACTGACTTGCCTAAAGGGAACTGCCAAATCTTGCTACTGTCACATTTAAAATTTTGTTAAATATTCAATAATTTTAAACTTCCTTTCTGCCACTAACAGTTGGACTACCACCCTAAATGTTCAGCTCTCATTTTACAATAACTCCCCCCCTTAAACCAGAAAATTCTCCCAAAATACTAATATTAATTACAACACAAAATTTTTGACATTTTGATTTGACGTAAAAATGTTTGAACAATATATTACAGAATACTTCAAACCTCGATAATATTACTTAAATCTAATCTAATATATATATATATATATATATATATATATATATATATATATATATATATATATATATATATATATATTGTAATTGTAAAGTGACATTTATTTATATTAATTATACAATGTGCCATGCAACTAAGCGTTGCTTATACTTACGTAAGTACAATTTGGTTAAGGATATGTTCCAAATAAAATTACCGAAAATATATGCATCCACTGTCACTATAAATTTTGCCCCAGGACCTTGTTAGAATTTTTATCATCACCAACAATTCTGCAACCAGCCCCCATAAACTTTGCTTGAAAATGCTACTTGCCTAAATTTACTGCTAAATACATGCACTAACTGCTGGAAATTCTACCACTATAATTTTGACATGACGTTGGCATAATTATTTTTCGTTTGTTTATTAATCTGCTATAATATATATATATATATATATATATATATATATATATATATATATATATATATATACATATATATATATATATATATATATATATATATGTGTGTGTATATATAATAATAATAATAATATTTTTATTGTTCATTTCAACAATTACAGAATAATTCAAAGCTCGATACTATTACTTAAATCTAATGTAAATATAATTATAATAAATTGTCATAATCTAACTTAGGTCTTATTCTAAATTGAAATCTAAATACTACAAAATGTTTGTAATGCCTGTGCCGTAAACCCGTCCGGGTTTGTGGGTACACATTGTCTATTTATGTCTGGATAATGTGTGACTGCGAAATTCGATATTTTTATTAAGGCATTTTTAGAATAAAAAATAAAATAATGTACAAAACGAGTTGAAGGGAATGAAAGGAGAAAAGAAAATAGAAAAAAAACACAAACAAACGCAAAAACAAGAATTAAAAATGTTAACAATGAAATAGTGTTTGGTAAAGCTTGTAATATTTTTTGCGTAATTGATCCTTGTTTGTTTCATACCACTTTTTAAAAGAAGCGATGAAATTTCGAAAAGTACCCTGCATGCAGTGTGCTGGAATTTCGTCGTATATTATTGGGTACACGTATGAAATCTGCTGTTGTGGAAGATTTAAAGACCTAAAGGGAACTGTTACTTTGCTTGAGCTAATTGATCTTGTTGTAATAGAAAGGGAAATAGCTGAATAAATTGCTAATTTTTTCATGAATTTAGCAACTGAAAATATGTGGAAGTCTGACACGGTGAATATACCACTATCTTGAAAAACTTTTACACTAGGATATAATATTGATAAGAGCCTCGGTGGTTTAGGGGCAAGAACGTGTGCCTCTGAACCGAAGGGTACTGGGTTCGATCCCAGGGTTCTTCTTTCACTTTTTCAGCACAAACCTAAAAATTACAAAGATATTTTAATTAAATTTGGTGGATATATTGCCTTGAGAAAGACCTTACTACGTACCAAAATTAAACTTTCTAAGTTTATAGAAAATTGAGTTTTGCAAGTTTTTAGTTTTCTTTCGAAAAAAAATTATTCATCCGAAAATTACGAAGTTATTTTAATAACAGTTGGTGGATATGTTGCCTTAGGAAATACCTTACCGCACACCCAAATTCAACTTTCTAAGTTTATTGAAAATTGAGTTATCTAAGTTAGAAGCATTTAATAAAAAATTACTACCATAACGCACTTGCTGCGTCCCGAATTTTTTATTCATCAATTTATCTATTTATTTATCAAATTATACATCATGTCTCACAAAGAAGTGACGCTTGGACTTGTATTATGACATATTTGTACTAATTGCGGCCACATGACGGCCGTCGCCTCTCATCCTCCGTCGATACGTCGTCATCACGTCCCGTCCGGGTTTGTGTGTACACATTGTCTATTTATATCTGGATAATGTGTGACTGCGAAATTCGATATTTTTATTAAGGCATTTTTATAAGAAAAAATAAAAAATAAAAAAATGTACAAAACGAGTTTAAGAGAATGAAAGTAGAAAAGAAAATAGAAAAAAAAAACACAAACAAACGCAAAAACAAGAATTAAAAATGTTAACAATGAAATAGTGTTTGGTAAAGCTTGTAATATTTTTTGCGTAATTGATCCTTGTTTGTTTCATACCACTTTTTAAAAGAAGGGATGAAATTTCGAAAAGTACTCTGTAGGCAGTGTGCTGGAATTTCATCGTATATTAGTGGGTACATGTATGAAATCTGCTGTTGTGGAAGATTTAAGGACCTAAATGGAACTGCTACTTTGCTTGAGCTAATTGATCTTGATGTAATAGAATGAGAAATAGCTGAATAAATGGCGAATTTTTTCATGAATTTAGCAACTGGGAATATGTAGAGGTCTGACACAGTGAATATACTGCTATCCTGAAAAAAGTTTACACTAGGGTATAAATATTGATCTATTCACCATTGTCTTCATGATCGATTTTTGTGCTAGGTTAAGATATCTTTGGGGTACCTCGTATGCATTTCCCCAGGTTATAAAAGCATAACTTAGGATTGACTGAACAATACAAGTATATGGTTAAGGGAAATTAAAGGGTTTTACTACCAGACAAACTGATTTATTCTCAAAATCCTACGCGTTTCAACACATTAACGTGCCATCTTCAGAGGTTTAGACAAATTTCGTGTCTCAATTACACAAAGATGCTGTATGAAATGTTGTCAAGTTTGGCTTTTCATCTATGGTCCTCAGGATACCAAACAGAAACTGCGTAAAACAGGAAGGCAGGAACATCACAAGACTTGAAGAAATCAGAGGATGAATGCAAAAAAAAAACGCATTTAAGCCGATTTTCGTAGGAAAATGGTTAATTTTCGTGAAGGGGTTGTTTGCAAATTTTTGTGTATTTTTTTAATATTTTTGTCAAAAAGCTTTTTTTGAATAATTATATCTTGGATAGTGTAGTTTTTGTGTAAATCGCTTGAATTGGTTCGTTGTCTAGAAAATCGGATCAGCTGTTTCGGGACAATTATAGATATTTTCGGAAAATGTTTATATTTTTTTAACAATAATGTGTAACATTACCTTGTTTACACGGATACCTGGCCTGGTTGTTATAATTCATCCCATAGAAGCTTGCAGAGTACGCCAGCTCTATCGGACTAGTTTTTCTAAAAAAAAAGTAAAATAATTTTTTCGAGACAAATTTGTATCTCAAAAAAATAATCAAGTTATTTTGATCAAATTTGGTTGGTATATTGCCCTCGTAAATACCTTACTCCACGAAAACTCAACTTTCTAGGTTTATAGACAATTGAGTTATACAAATTTGAAGCATTTAATAAAAATTGGCTACCATAACGCACTTGCTGCGTCCCGAAATTTAATCTTGTGACAAGCCGTCAAGGACGTACTCTTCATTCTTCAGATTTCTTAATTTTGTGCTATTTTGACACTTGAAAAAACAATAGTGCACAAATTTCATACGTTTTGAACAAGATTTCATTTTTGTTTAAAACGCCTAAATAACGTTGTCACCTTTGAGGCTGAAATTATAATTTTCAGCAGAAATTGTTATTATTTATATTGAAAGAACCTGTTTGCTTAGGTTGGCCAAAATGAAATCATTCAGGCGATTAATAAGGAAAAATAACTGCTACGTTTATAATTTGGCAGATACTTTACTTTTCTAAATATGAATTAAGTTTCCTTCTGGAAATCTTTTGTATAACTTTAACGAAACTTTTAACACAAGCTTCTTTTAAAGACAGCTACACTATCTACATATATAACAAAATTTAATTCTTTAGCTTCATAAAAAATTGAGTTTTGGGCATTTTTCTCAAAAGAAGTTAGAACACAAGATTTTTTTGATAATAGAGAGATTGATAGTAACACTTTTAAAATAATTGTTCAAACGTGCGCGTACTAGGACCTCTACAATCGATCTTCAAGGGCTGTGTAGGTTTAAAGTATGCCGTATAATAAGAGTGTACAATTCTAATGAAAATTCGCTACTATAAGGCACTTGTTGCGTCCGGAATTTTTTTCATTAAAAATCTCGCATCCGTCAGAACTTTCATGTTGGACAACGAGACCGTGCATTGTTTATTTTTCCAGAAAAATCATATGGTGACTAATATTTGTTTATTGACTCATTCATTTCTTTGTATATACAGTGTGTTTAATTAATTGATTGAGAAAACTTGTGGAAAGATTAACTGATAAATTTTAAGAGGTGGTTTTTATATAAACATTTTTAAGCATTCTCTGAAAAGTGCAGCGATTTAAAATGGGGTGGGCAGTTCACTTTCAATTATTTTTTAAAGCAGATTAAAATTAACACATGAATATGTGCAGGTGAAGACAACCACTAAAAAGCTTACATCAGATACAAGCTTTATTCCACCCGATTTTACCTAAAGCGGTGAATCGCTCAACCCCATAAAAATTTTTGCAAGATTTTTTTGGCATTTAAATATTAATTTTTTAATAAAAAAAAAACGTACGGAAGATAATTATAGTAAAGAAACTGGACTCACCCTCTTAAAGAGAATCATGCGGAATGATACTAGGACATTACGTGAGCTTGTAAGTGGTAGTATGCGGCTACAAAATTTAATGTTTAAATTGTTAACTGCTTTTTTGAGAAAAATAATTGAGTGTGATCTCATTATATTCTAAATGTAAACCTGTCGAACATTGGCTAATGAAATTGACTTCATTAGAGAACCTTATAATGTTTGTAAGGCTAGATGCATTCTCACCACAATTAGAACCGTAGAACGGATTCGCTCTAATTAGTCAGTACGGCATCCTAATTATAGCGAAAATACACCTATAAAGTAATACGGCTATGGTAGCCAGCCTTCCAACACTAATGCCCAGTTTTACAAAGCTTAGTTAAATATTAGGCTTAATGCAACCAATCACAGGTTAAAAATATTTGATTGTCATGACAAAAACCCGAATCTTAGTCTGTGATTGGTCGTCTGAAGCCTTGATTAACTAACCAGCTGTTAAATATTTAACCAAGCTTTGTGAAACTGGGCATTTGTGAGTGGTAAACCACGAAGCAACGTGCCGCCATCTAGTTGCGGAAGTGGCGGCGTGACAACATATTACTTGGTTCCGCAACTAGGTGGCGGCACGTTTCTTCGTGTCTTACCACTCACTTAGCGTTGGAACGCTAGCTACCATAACCGTATTACTTTATAGGTGTATTTTCGCTACAATTAGTATTCCGTACTGACGAACTCTAATTAGAGCGAAACCGGTCTACCGTTCTAACTGTGGTGAGAATGCATCTAGACTTACATACTTTGTCCCTATATTAGGGTAGAAACGGGCCAGGGTTGACAATTTACTGAATTGTTAGTTGATCGTATACAGTCTCTATTTTTTAACACTTTGTGTTATTTGGAGCTGGCGTGACAACATACTACTTGGTTCCGCAACTAGGTGGCGGCACGTAGCTTCGTGTCTTACCACTCAGTAAGGACTTATAATGTTTGGCGGCCGATGACGCCGAATTTGTAAAGGAAATAACTGCCGGTTTAAAATTTTGTTGTGTTAAAGTAAGATTTTAAAGTATACTCAAATGTAATAGAATTAAATTAATGCCCTGGCGCCACTGGTTTTCTCGTCAGCCTCCAAAGCGAAATGTCTCGTTTCGATTTTCAAGCCGGCCAATGAGAAGCTCACCTAGTCTACAAAATTGGAAAATTTATAGATACATCCGTAAAGATTCCGGTGAGTGAAGTCCTAAGAAGCCATACGTTTGAAAATGTTAAATGTGTAAATTGTTTTTTAAAATTAAAATATACCGTTAATTTTAGAAGTTGGTGTCTCAAATACAGTGTCCCAAAATCTTATTTATCCTTTGCCCCCATATAAACTGAACTATTTAAAAATATAAAACATGTGACTCTTGTTTCTTTTTATAAGCATTAAAATATATTAACTACGGTATTAAAATTTAAACTGCCAGGCAAAAAAAATATATTGTTTTTTATGCGCCCTTATTTTCATTGCAGCTTCTCAACACAGCGGGACAGTTGACGAACGGGAAGATGATGAAGATGACGAAAACGAGAGCAGATGCTGTGTTTGCGATCACCCGTTTAATGACATAGACAAGTGAGTATAAATTTATTATAAATCTAGAAATGTTTTCCTCATTAAATTTTTTAGTGGATTTTTATTTTAAAAAAATCACTAATAGATATGTATTGATGGTGAGACTTTGCAAAAATTCTTTCAAATGAGTGCGAACTAGGACCCCTAGAACCCATCAATTTTTATATGTTTATATATATATATATATATATATATATATATATATATATATATATATATATATATATATATATATATATATATATATATATATATATATATATATATGTATCCAACCGCTACCTCAAAAAATAATTAACCGATTTCGATTAAACTTAGCAAGTGCCTTTCTTTTATTAATGGCTTGGATGAGTTCGTTAGTCAGAAAAATCGGACGGGGTTTTCCGGAAAAATTTTGAGTTTTCTTTCGAAAATTTTTTTTCTCCGAAAGTAACAAAGCTGTTTTAATGAAATTTAGTATATATGTTGCCTCAGGAGAGATTGTACTGCGTTCCGAAATTCAACTGTCTAAGTATAGAAAAAATTGAGTTATTCAAATTTTAAATTTTCTTTCGAAAAAAAATTTTTTCTCCGAAAATTACAAAGTTATTTTAATGAAATTTTGTGGATATCTTGTTTATTTTATATGACACCTCCTCAGCTTTCTTTCATAATAATGTTGATCTCAAATTGCTTAAGGTAAATTCTAATAGATGGCACATATGTCTAAAAGCGGGCACAGATAATTTAGTTAGTTAATAAGGACAATAAGGACAAGGACATTGAATAAAGATTTGTTTTCACGAGGTACTGATTCTAACATAGAATTTAATATTTATACTTTTATGGCTATAATACATTTACGCCTGCTACTCTCGATATCACATAATCGCCAATAAAGATAGATCGCTACCACATAAAATTATGATCATTACAGTTTGCTGTAATCGTTTTTAGTCTATTGTTAATAGTCAATAGTTTCTTCCTAATAACTGAACACACTACGTGGTTTCCATTGTCATCTACTTGTGAATTGCCGCTTTTACAGTCTTTACTATTAACAATGTCGCTTTGCTTACTCTTTGTGCTATACTATTAGTGAATTTTTATTTAAAAAAATCACTAATACAGAGGTGAGACTTTGCAAAATTTATTTCAAATGAGTGCGAACTAGGATCCCTTGAACCCATATCCGGGGTCAGTTTCAATTTTTATATGTTTATATATATATATATATATATATATATATATATATATATATATATATATATATATATATATATATATATGTATCCAATCGATAACTCAAAAGATAATTAACCGATTTCGATTAAACTTGGCCTTTTATTAATGGCTTGGATGAGTTCGTTAGCCAGAAAAATCGGACGGGGTTTTCCGAGAAAATTTTGAGTTTTCTTTCGAAAAAATTTTTTCCTCCGAAAGTAACAAAGCTGTTTTATTGAAATTTAGTATATATGTTGCCTCAGGAGATCTTACTACGTACCAAAATTCAACTTTCTAAGTTAAGAGAAAATTGGGTAATTCAAATTTTAAATATTCTTTAGAAAAAAAGTTTTGTCTCCAAAAATTACAAAGGTATTTTAATGAAATTTTGTGGATATCTTGCCTTAGGAAAGACCTTACTACGTATTCAAATTAAACTCTCCAAGTTTATAGAAAATTGAGTTATTTAAATTTGAAGCATTTAATAAAAATTCACTACCATAACGAACTTGCTGCGTTCCGAGTTTTTCATAGTTGGAAGAATAAAACGTCTAGCCTCTCACAAATGTTGCCTTATATGCAACCTTTGCCTTTAAGGGCATCGTCAGCCAGGAGAAAATCGATTTAAATTTTCGTAGTGTAGTTGGGTCTCAAAATATGACAAACTCGATTCTTACTTGAGCCTTGTTGCCAGACTTACAATTTTTTTTAGAAAAGCTATACTTTATCACTTGTTATTTTAAATGGAACACTCTATTATTTTACTTAGTTTTTAAGGTAGTTTCAGTATGATTTAAACGATATAAAAGTTGATTGGAGTTTAACAGTCGAAGAATAAACCAGTTAGTATGTGTAAAAAGTAATTTTATCCAGTTATAATAAAAAGTATTTTATATGGTCATTATGAGAATAAAGTTGAACAAAAATTCAGTCCGCATATTCGTGTGTATTATAAAAAGCCTCTTGAGGGTAACCAATCATGGGTCTATTAAATTAATAATGCAGGTAATTGTCGATATATCAGGTACCGTTTAATTAGTAATTAGGGTGATATCAGCAGTTCCATCACTGAAATGGCCTGCGTTTATTTACATTATCATTGTCCAAGTGGATCGAGATATATCAACATTGTAGTCGTAATATATGACGGCAGGGAAAACTGTGAAATATGTCGTGACTAGAGGGCGCTTTCCATGCATACATACAAATTACTCTTGAAATAGCGAATTTTCCTACAATAAGACTTTTGTGATTTTTAGCGTTTTTTTTAAGTCGCTAATGAGAAGATCTGTGTTTATATATATATATATATATATATATATATATATATATATATATATATATATATATATATATATATATATATATATATCATTGATCAAATTTGGTGAGTACCTTCCTTTTGCAAGTGGCTTGGATAAGTTTGTTAGCCAGGAAAATCGGACCAGGTTTTCCCGGAAAATTTTGTGTTTTCTTTCTAAAAAAATTCATATCTCCGTAAATACCAAAGTAAGAGCAACCAAGTTTGGTACGCGTGTTTGTATTATAAGGAGTGAACTCTGTACCAAAATTTAGGTTTTTAGCTTTAAAGACAAGGAAGTTATGTGTAGTTAAAGAAAACAAATTTGGAGTTTTCCCCAAAACGTCAAACTCGCAATTTTAAACGTCAAAATTGGCAATGTTTAGGCAAAGAACGTGAAACAAATACGGATTGTGAAAAGAAAATGTTGCAAGAAGAGTGGTCTGCAAACCCTTAAGTTTCAGATTCAACCGTCATTGCCCTTCATTTTACTAAAATATTTACAAAATATTCATTTCAAATAGACCCTTTCTCTGATGCTTTCGCTGTAGGTTTATGGTTTAACGGTCTATAATTTTTTTAGGTAAGTTTCGTGGAACAAATTCGTTAATTCATTTTTGCATTTTTTATCGAAATATGATGCGTTTGTAAGAAAAAAAAATCTGGACGCAGTAAGTGCGTTTTGGTAGCAAATTTTTGGTAAATTTGCAGTTTAGCTCCCGAACACTTTTCAAAAAACTGTTTCCAGAAACCTGCCTAGGGCCCCCTCTGGATCCACAAACCCCAAAAAACATTTCTCGTTCACACCTCCCAAGGAAGTTACGGGACCAGGAGTGAGTGGGGGTGCTGGGCGGGGTAGGTAGTAAAAAGGAAATATGATCAGAAAATGCGAATAAAGCGGGCTTGAAAGCTGTCTATTTCACATCTTGAAGCCATATCCCCCTTAAACCCTGCCTACCCCGCACAACACCCCTATCTCCCTAGGTGCCGTAACTTCCTTGGCGGATAGGAACAAGACATTTTTCTTGTGGTTTATGCAACGAGGGTGGTTGTATGCTTGCGACGGGGAAGGAAAATCCCCCCAGCCACCCCCAACATGTCGAACGGGGGGGGGGGGGGGGGTTGCTTCGTCGTAGGCATTTTCTTCCGTGTGCATATAACCACCCTCGTTGCATAAACCACAAGAAAAACTTCTTGGTTCATACCCCCCAAGGAAGTTACGTGACCTGGGCCAAATAGGGGTGCTGTGCGTGGTAAGCAGGATTTAATTGGGATATGGCTTCAAATAGACAGCTTTCAAGCAGTTTTCTTGGCATTTTCTGCTTATATTTCCTTTTTACTACCTACCCCACCCAGCACCCCTATTCACTCCCAGTCCCGTAACTTCCTTGGGGGGTGTGAATAAGAAATTTTTCTTGTGGTTTGTGCATCCAGGTGGGGTCCTAGTAATGTTTCTGAAAACAATTTTTTGAAAAGCGTTCGGTAGCTCATCTGCAAATTTACCGAATTTTCATTAAATCCTTCAAATTTCAATAACTCAATTTGCTATTAGCGTAAGCTTTGTTGGTTAGGAAACCAACATTTAAGTTTATTTTTGGAAAATTTTTGTATATTTTCAAACCATAAGTAATTTTGATAAAATATAGTACATTGTTTCTACTACGTAGGCTATACCGGTAATCAGATTGATACCTGCTCGCATTTCCTATTAAAAACATCTTTATGGAAATTCACTTCCATAACTCACTTGCTGCATCCGGATTTTTGAAAAATGTTTATATATTTTTAAACAATAAAATTATTTCGATGAAATATGGTACATTGTTTCTACTATATAGGCAGCCGAATTTGATGCCTGCTTTCATCAAACAAAGACATTTGCTATTAAAAATATTTTAAAGAAAATTCGCTACCATAACGCACTTGCTGCGTCCCGAATTTTTTTCCTAAAACAAACATTGGAAATCTTTGTGTGAAAGAATATTTAGAAAGCTAGAAAATTAAAATTTGCTTTTCATGCATACATTCAAACTATTCCTGAAATATCGAATTTCCTCACAAAAAAAGCTTTAGTTAAATTTCTTTTCTTGAAAGAAAAATTGGTTTCCAATTTTTGTGTAAAAGAATATTTAGGAAAGTCTTGACGGATTTTTTTAACGAAATTCGTGGAAAATAATGTTGTAATGCATTTTTGTGCTTTGTGTTGAAAAAAATTTTGGTTACAAAATATCTAATAGATTTTTTTACTTAAAATTGTTTTAACAAATTTTTGTAGTAGTATTTGGTTTTAACGAATTTTCGTGGAAACATTTTTTGAAAAATGGTGATGGATTTTTGTAAACAATTTCTTAGAACATTCTTGTGTTTTTTTTTTCAAATTTTTGTGGAAACACTTTCCTAGCAGATTTCCATAGAAAAAATTCTCCTTGACGAGATTACGACTCTGAGACTTTTGAAAATTTTCTCCAAATGAACATTGACTAAGACCCCAAAGAAACTCTTGTCCGAGGTTAGGGTAATCATACAATATCTTAGCTCTCTGTACCCTCAGATTATCGCTGTGCCACTTTCTTATTAGTGAAGTTATCACACCGATAACTCAATAAATAAAGGGCCAATTTTGATAAAAATTGGTGAGTAAATTTTGTTGGCGAGTGACTTGGAACAGTTCGTTATCCAGGAAAATCGGACCAGTTTTTCCGGGAAGATTTTAGGTTTATTTCTGGAAAAAAATCATATCTTCGGAAATGACAAAGTTATGGCAGCCATATTTGGCAAGCTGGTTTACGTTGTTAAAATCAAACTCCAGTTTCTATGTTTAAAGTAAAAAAAGTTATAGGCACTAAATGAAGCAAAATTTTAATGCCACTAAAAGTCAGAGAAGACGCACCACCTCTGGCAAGCGCGTTGGCCGCTATATTGCCATTAAGGTCCGAGTGACCCGGTATCCAGACCAGCAACACCTCATTGCAGCTGCCTAGTTTGTTGCGAGTTGATTTGCAACTCCATACCGTTTTTGAATTGCAACGGTAGGAACCAAGTGCCTTTATTGCAGCTTGGCTATCTGAATATATTTTTGTCGATTTTTTTGTGTGTGGAATGGTTTTGTATAATTTACCTTGCACACATCTCGATGGCATACACTTCTGCCTGGTGTATGGTTGCATACTTTCTGAGGCTAGATGATAATCGGTGTTGCTCCCATATGCTCCAGCTCCCACATGTAAGGACACTGTAAGGCCTCAATCTGCTTACTCCTTAGAGTGGTGGACGAAGGTGGGTAAAGGAAATATGTAAGGACACTCTAAGGCCTCAATCTGCCTACTCCTTAGAGGGGTGGACAAAGGTGGGTTGGGTTATTGTAGCTCGATTACGGGACCTTAATCTGCCTACTCCCCAAATCTCGGCGGAGATGATCTGTGAGGTCTCAGTGTCTTCAACCCTAGGCCTCAGAGAGATCTGGCAGTTTGTTGCATGTCTTGCCTTATATATGTCGTTCCGTCTACCTGCTTCGTTATCAGTGACAGTAGTGGGGTCACCGGCAATTAAGTGGGGGGCTTATTCATACAGGGCACAAAATAGACTTCGATAATGCCAAAACAATAGCACCGGTTTACCCACCTTCGTCCACCACTCTAAGGAGTAGGCAGATTGGGGCCTTAGAGTGTCCTTACATATTTCCCTAACCTCTTGAAAATGGCTCCAAAAAAGGGGCCGAAACGTCGAGTTTTCATAAATTCTGGACGCGGTTCAACCCGAGAAGCAATTATGTCTCACATTAAAGACCGCGGAAATCTCTCTAAACATAATAATAAAATAAACAAGGCTGCTCCCACTTCGAAAGAGCAATAAACTGCCAACTCTGCTGTAATAAACTATCATTATTTTCTGTATACCAAATAGTGACAGTCTTTAATGTTTCTTTGGTGTGTCGGTCCAGGATTGTTTGAAAATTTCCATGTAATTATTTTTGTTTTAGCGTAGATCTATATATATATATATATATATATATATATATATATATATATATATATATATATATATATATATATATATATATATATATATATATATATATGAATGTGTGTGTGTGTGTGTCATAAAAATTTGGCAGGTACCTTTTTTGTAAGTGGCTTGGATAAGTTCGTGAACCAAGAAAATAGGACCACTTTTTTCTGGGAAAATTATGGGTCTTCTTTCGAAAAAAGTTTTTATTTAAGAAAATAACACGGCTAGGGTAACGAAATGTGGTACATAGGTTCATGTTATAAAAAGTAAACTATACACCAAAATTAAAATCTCTATGTTATAAGAAAAGTTATAATCATTTAATTAAAAAGATATTTGTTGTCAGATCATTTCTATGAAAATGCACTACCATAACGCACTTGCTGCGTCCAGACTTATGCATATATAAACAACAAGAAATGTGTTACTCCACCTTTGCCTGAAAATAAGCACGTTATCTCGTGTTATGAGAATACTTTCGAATGAAATTATTTCGGTAAGCAACCCATAATGATGTTGATACGACATTTCGACAGGCACCTAACACCTTCTATATGCTAAATATTTATTCGAGTACTACTACAGTATAGTAGTATATGAAACACTAAAGACATAAACATATTTTATGCATACAATCCGCCCTCTGATCGTGACTATTCCATAGACGATGCACGATGCTCCAAACTACACTACGTGTTAAATACAATATTTATGGAATGGTCAGATATGCATCTCTGTGCTGATTCATTTATATTTCAACAAGTTTATGTTACATTTCATGACTATATGCCATACGGCTTCAGTTATCAGAAAGACATACGATATCGATATGCCATCATAGCATCATTTAATATTTCTACTGTAGATGTATCATAATCATTATCTTTTATGTAGTGTCTATTTTACGGATTTTGTTCATTGGAGTAACTTAAGGTTTACGTTATGTTTGTGTACAAGTTTCGCGAGTTGTGATTGTACGAGTAAGGTCTCAGAAAGGTGGATAATTTTCCAGAATAATAGCATTTATCTTGTAGGTAAATATTTAGATAATTTAAATCAGTTATTTTTTTTACAGTTATTACCCAATCCGATTTCTTAACTAACACATTCGCGTGCGGTAGCAGAAGCGCTTGTTTTATTAGCCATGTCTCTTTGAATTTGGCTCAATCACTAAAATTTTGTTTATCAGCAAACTTTAATTAATAAGTGGAATAACAGAAACGCTTGGTATACTAACTTTGCCTCTTTCAATTTGGACCAATCAGTAAAATTTTGTTTATCAGCAGACCTAATTGTACAAGTGGGATAACAGAAACGCTTGGAATACTAGCTCTGTCCCATTTAATTTTGCTCAATCAGTAAAATTTTATTTATAAGCAGACATTGATTAGTAAGTGGGATAACAGAAACGCTTGGTATACTAGCCCTGTCTCGTTGAATTTGGCTAAATCAGTAACATTTTGTTTATCAGCAGACTTCAATTGGTAATTGCGGTAACAGAAACGCTTGGTATAATAGCTATCTCCAATTTACTTTTGCTCAATCAGTAAAATTGTATTCATCACTAGACATTAATTTGTGAGTGAGGTGGTAGTGGAATTTTCCACGCCCATGGAGGTACCACCCCATGCATCAAGGGACCGGTGAAGTCCCAACGGAGGTTTCCGTTTCTGGTGTATGAGTCGGTTTCCCTTATAAGCAAAAATGATGATGGCTTCCCCTTGTGCAAAACATCCCGGAGGTAAAATACCCCTCCATTCAGATCTCCGGGAGAAGGCTGTACAGAGGGCGCCAGCATCAAGATTCAACATATCCTTCTCGAATATATGTGGCCTAAATTCTAACCTGAACTCCGTCTGCCATTTCCTTCAGGCTAATAGGCCCCAACTCCTCTTCCTCACCGAAACCCAAATCAGTACCAAAACAGCCACCAATCACGGGGTATGAGCTCTTTGCTTCCTTTAGATTGCATGGAGGCGTGTGCGCATACGTCCGTAGCAATCTACCCCGGACCAGACTCCCCAATTTAGAAGCTGCAAGAAAAGACATACTATGGATAAAACTTTCTCTCAGGGCTGCAACTAAATTCATTTGTTGCATTTACCGGTCACCTTCTGACAACAATTTTGCCCAGCTCTTCTTTCTGAAAAAAAACCGACCATCTGATTTCTGAATATCCTTTCTCCGAGGTCACTATTCTTGGTGACTTCAATGTCCATAATAAGGAATGGCTAGGATCTTCAAAAACCGATCCACAAGGGAGAGCAGCGGAGGCCTTTGCAGTCAGCAACTCTTTAGCCAATATGGTGCAGCAACCTACTTACTTTCCTCGCATCCCAACACAAAGCTCAAATCCCTTGGATCGCCTTCTTACTACAAATCCTGAATGCTATAAAATATGTCACCGCCCCCCTCGGTCGCTCAGACCATGTCATGGTCACCACTTCCTGCGCAATGCAACCTGAGCTCACACAGGCATCACACCCACGTATCGTTTGGCACTACAACTCCGCGAACTGGGACGAAATGCGAGATTACTTTTCCTCATTTCCATGGGCGTCTGTCTGCTTCTCTCATCTTGATCCATCTGATATATCACAAAACGTCACCAAAATTATCCAAGCTGGCATGGAATTATTTATTCCACGTACACAGAAAACCTCTTCAGCCACTCAAAGGCCCTGGTTCTCTAAATCTTTTGACAAGGCCAGACTTGAAAAGGTCAAAGCTCACAAAACACTTCTACACAATCCCAGTCAAGAAAACCGTCAAGCATTTAACGACGCAAGAAACCGCTATGTCCGCATTATTTCTGAGGTAAAAACTCGTTTAATAACCACATCAAAAACAAAGTCCTCTTAAGCTCCAAGGGCAGCAAACCCTTCTGGACTCTTGCTAAATCTATTGGGAATAATTTCTGCAAGGGCACGTTTCCACCTCTTGTCTCAGGGGATGAAATTGTTTCTACCGCTCTGGGCAAGGCTGAACTTTTTGCCTCGTTGTTCGCCGGAAATTCTACTCTCAACCCACCTCCAAATGTTCAACCACCAACAGTCCCCAATGTCGCGCATAAAATGACGGATATCATTTTTAAAACTAAAAAGGTACGACAAATGCTCTCTTCTCTTAATACCAGAAAAGCCTCTGGCCTTGACGAGATCACAGCAATTGTTCTCAAAAAATGCGCACCAGAACTTGCTCCTGTCCTGACTTGTCTGTTTCAGACATATTACAATAGAGGCATATTCCCTAGCAACTGGAAAACTGCTCGAGTACAACCTGTCCCCAAGAAAGGATCCAAAACGCTTCCTACCAACTACAGGTCTATTTCTCTCCTTTCAGTCGTCTCTAAAGTGATGGAAAAGTACATAAACACCGAATTACTAAAATTTCTTGAAAAACACAGTCTAATTCACGACAGGCAGTATGGATTCCGTCAGCGCAGATCCACTGCCGACCTCCTTTCCTTTATCACCCATTCTTGGAACAAATCTATGGAACTACACGGTGAATCCCAGATTGTCACTCTAGATATATCCATAGCATTCGACCAGGTTTGTCACGCAGCACTGCTTAATAAGCTTCCGGCCTATGGCCTACCTCCAAAACTCTGTACGTGGACAGCAAACTTCCTCTCCAACCGGAGCATTTATGTTGTTGTGGATGGCCATTTCTCTAAACTATATCCAATTAATGCAGGAGTTCCTCAAGGTTCAGCTTTAGCCCCTACTTTTTTTCTTCTCCACATCAATGACCTCCTCTCTAGCACGTCCAACCCAGTTCGCAGTTACGCGGACGATATCACCCTCCACTCAAATATACAATATTCTAAGCCTGTCTCTTGGGCCCAATTAGATGAGGATCGCAGACACATGGATGGTTCTGTCTCCGTGGATCTCCAAAAATATTAGACTGGGGAAGTAGAAATTTTGTACTATTCAACCTCACCAAATCTCAGTCTTGCTTTCTTTCTCTTAAAAGATACACCAGCCCTAGAACCATCACAATGAACAACCAAGTTATTCAAAGTAATGAGTCCTTTTCACTTGTTGGCATTTCTGTGGATCGAAATCTCAATTGGCACCAACATGTCACATCAATTGCAGAAGCGGCTGGTGATTTCTTTGCCTCCGTGTCGATTTTGGTTGTTGCCCTCGAATTGAGGGTCTTCCGAATGTTGCTGCAAATGTGCACTGGTTGCCTGTTGTGACTCCGTGTATTTTTGCTTCTTCATCCAGAGTGTTCCCATCATCACCTGGCTATACCGTACTGAAGATAGCTAATAAGCTTGAAACACGTGTATGCGGTTGTCTCCTTGCGGCCTTGCCCTTAACCTTTCCACTTGTATAGTATACATAAATGCCGTGTTAAAACTCCTGTTAGTATGGGTGGCCCATTGAAAACGTACTGCAGCCACAACTGCCAGGAAAAGAATTTGTCGAAAAAAACATGAAACACCTCAAGTTTGCTTGTGAGGGCTACAACTTTTGACGCAAAAAGTATAGCTCAAAAACCAAGCCGGGGTGTCATCCCTCAAATGTTTTCAAATGGGAATAGGGGTCAATCGAAAGCTCGTGGTTTATTCACATCTATGCAAGGGCTGCAAAATTTTATGTAAGGTACAAAAGCGCAATACAAGCACATTTACATTATGCCATGCTTGGAAGCTGTGGCGACAACTGTATAGTTTGGAGACCTTATTTCACCACAACAAATTCACCTTCTGATGAAGCTTACTTTGCTGCTGAAACGACTATTGGATCTGTGTTGTTGTGAACTGGACTCTTCAAACTCTACTTTCCTTAATTTATTTTATATTATCGTCCCAAATTTTTTTGTGATAAAACATTTTTTGTGGACCGCCTCAGCTCATAGCAACCAGCTTTATTTTATTCCGTCGAATTCCTTCCCAAATTCAGTACAGCACAGTAACTAAAACACTTAATCGAATAAAACTTTGGTAGTGTCTTATAAAACAAATTCCATTTAAAGATAATGACAGATAATTCGCTACAGCACTCGAAAAATTAAGTTTTCTCATCGTCATTGCCCCGGTATGAGGGAAAGAGCGATGTCACTAGTTCGATTATGAGCTGATAGCACGCGAACTGCTGACAATCTTCTATAATTACAAGTTGATGGCTTGTTGTCTGGTGTAATGCCATATTGTCAGGTTCATAGAAACTTACCTAGATTTACTAAGGGAAAATAAGAAGAATTTTTAAATCAAGAATTATTCATTATTTGGTAAAAGGTATCACTTTATGTAATCTGTTAGCAAGGGCGTAGATATAGTTCGGGGGGTGGAGGTAAAGTCAGTAGTTACTCCCCAGGAATAAAAATATAATTGATAAAATCATTTCCCATAAGATTACGAAATAAGTGGATACACTTGCGAAATGTTGGAACAGGAAGTATATATAATAGAAAACTTTTTAAGTTTGCAAAATTCAATATTCAATAAAGTAGTTATTTGTCAGTAGATACAATAAGTACCTAATAATTACTGAGTAGTACTATTACCAGAGAGCGGTTTTTGAAAACTTGAAACTATTTCTTTTTATTTGTTAAGTGCGTCGGTAGTTCTGTATGCGGGTTCTGTATTTTTATATTTTGTCCATGTTTGCGGCATAACAATAAACAATAGTATAGTATAGAGGAGGTTATACACAATAAGCAAAAGGCTGCAGTGCTATCGGGGCGGCAAAGTCGCGGATGAGCCCTGAGGGAAGAAAAAAAAATAGGATAGGTTAGTCCATATGCTGCGTTGGCTGTGCTACAGCCGCAAAAATAAACAACATGTCATAATAATAACATCTAGACGCCACTCCTTCAGTGAATGAAGATAGAAGGTACCGTTCTTCAATTCTGATAATTTGGAATATGCGACTCTTTGAGTTTATCCTTCGAAAAATACGAATTTAATTTATTTTCGTCATTACAACATGCCGCTCTCCCTGGTATGTTGAAACATATACGACAATTAATCACGTTCTCAGTTCTAAATTCTCAGTGATTGGTTCGAAGACTTCCTAAAAGACTTCTTTTAGTGCAGAAATGTTACTTAGTGCCCATAATAAAATAAACAAGCCTGCTCCCACTTAGAAAGAGCGGAAAACTGTCAACTCTGCTGTAATAAATTATCATTATTTTCTGTATGCCAAATAGTGACATTCTTTGGTGTGTCGGTCCAGGATTGTTTAAAAATTTGCATGTAATTATTTTTGTTTTAGCGAATTTTTCGTAAAACGAAAAGTTCACTAATGAGAAGATCTATATATATATATATATATATATATATATATATATATATATATATATATATATATATATATATATATATATATATATATATATATATATATCGTACCGATAATTCAAAAAATAATCGGCCGATTTTGATGAAATTTGCTAGGTACCTTCCCTTTATAAATACCTTGGATAGGTTCGTTATTCAGGAAAATCGGACTAGTTTTTCCAGGAAAATTTTCGTATCTTCGAAAATAACATAGCTATGATAACCAAATTTGGCGTATTCGTTTCGACTATCAAACTTACCCTACTTACCGTGTGTACCGGGTGTGTGTACAATCGTCTGAAAAACAGATATTGAACAGAAAGTTCCCGTTATCAGCTATTTGTGCAGTCATAACTTCACAAAACTCCAGCCGCAGATCAAAATCATCTCCATTCAGATGTTGTACAAGATGAATTTTATACGGGTGAATTTTTTTGTTGTTTACAAACCAACTAAACATTGACTATCAGCACATTTCTTATCGGAATGAGTGAAATGGGTTTTTGCATCTTCAACTGTGAATAATTTTGAAACGAGTTAAAACTTCCAAAAAAATTTGTGAGCTGAATTCAGAAAAGAAAGAGCTTTCAAATGATGTAACACTCGACCCATGTTTCCTATTTAAAATATAAGGGTTGTTATCATCACCCTTAAGGGGTTGATGTGACAAAGTTGAGTTTTATGTCAAAACATGTTCCGCTCAATATTAAAATTGACATCTTTCAGCGTTTCTTAAAAAAAAATTCTCTGGACGCAAATCGGTCTGTTTCGTTTTCAATGCGCCATATATACATAATTTTATAGAATATGTGTTTTCCTAATTGCTCGGTAAACAGCTGTGGTAGTCTTACTTGGCATTTTAAAATTATTCTAAATAATTGAATTTTTTTCTCTGCAAAAGTCACATTTTTTTATGTATAGTTACCACATATTTTGCTTAAGGCAAATTTCCCTAGAGAAAGTTAGAGTAAGTAACGATTGGGTAACGCCTCGATACGCTTTCATTTGGGTTTTGGTCTTTTAATGTCAGTGAACCCGAAAAGTGTTTCTTAATGAGCATTTGTATGCTTTCGTTATGGTTTACATAAATAAAAGCTGGAAACGTATATTTTAAAATTTCCAAGAGCAAACGTTGCTATTGTTACGTTTTTGTTTTTATTTTCATTTTTGTTGGAAAACATATTATTTTATTTTTGATTTCTTGTGTAGTTTTCACATAAGAATAAATTTCTTTTTTTCATTAGAATAAATAAAAAGAAAGTGATAAGCTCTTCTGTTTTTTTTCCTCATGGCTCGTCCGCGGCCTTGCCGCCCCGATAGCACTGCAACCTTTGGTTGATTGTGCATACCCTTAGTCTTACTCCACCCGTTCCAAAATTACTGTGCCTTGAACTAGTCTGCACAGCGATTGGTAGGGTGAAGTTTTATATTGCTCTGTCTCCGGTCTAGACTAACCGTAGATCAGTTGTCTTTTGCGGTCCAGAGCTTTACACTCGCATAAGATGTGCTGGGCCCCTTGCCGCAGAGTCTGCATGCGTGGTCCCCTTCGAACCGCCCCATTTTATGCAGGTGTTTCTTCTGTTTAGTTTAATTCGAATTCCTCAACCCCCGCCTTGCAGGAGCCCACCATTTGGCTCTTGCTACAGGGCACACTCAATGCCTGCTACGCCACTGGATACTGTTGATGCCTAGATTGGCCACCGCTTCGCGTCCTCTTTAGATACGGCATAATTTTACCATAGCAACTTTTTATCTAATAACAATAATAGTTAGCGGAAAATTACAGCAAGTTCCAAATCAGATACGGAAGCAATATATTGCCTACATATTACCGAAATAACCTGTAGCAAAACAGTGGCAACACTGCTAAGTATAATATAGTTTAGCTTGAGCACCATTTGGCTCTTGCTACAGGGCACACTCAATGCTTGCTACGCCACTGGATACTGTTAATGCCTAGATTGGCCACCGGTTCTCGTCCTGTTTAGATACGTCATAATTTTACTGTAGCAACTTTTTATCTAATAACAATTATAGTTAGTGGAAAATTACAGCAAGGTCCAAATCAGTTCATCATCATCATTATCAATCAGCCCTCTGCGTCCACTGCTGGACATAGGCCTCCCCTAGTTGAGTCCATTCTTTTCTGTCTTGAGCGCTACGAATCCAGTTTTTTGTAATTTTTGTAATGTCATCTCTCCAGCGAGTTGGTGGTCTTCCCCTGTCTCTTTTATCGGATCTGGGTCTCCATTCAAGTAATCGTTTTGTCCACCTGTCATCTTGCATGCGAGCCACATGTCCCGTCCACTTCCATTTGAGTTTTGCCCCATGTACGACCACATCAGTCATTCCTGTTCTTCTGCGTAATTCATAATTTCTAATGTGGTCATGTAACGAAACGCCAAGCATTGACCTCTCCATTTTACGCTGTGCTACTTTTAGTTTCTTAGCGGAAGCGCTGGTAAGGGTTGGTGTTTCGGCGCCGTAGGTCATAACCGGTAGAACACATTGGTTGAAAACTTTTCTTTTCAAGCATATTGGAAGGTCGCCTCTGAAAACGTTTCGAAGTTTGCCGTAAGCCGCCCAGGAGAGTATAATTCTCCTGTTTATCTCGCATGTTTGGTTGGCTTTGGATATGCTTATCTCGTGGCTCAAATATGTGTATTTATCTACCCATTCCACCTTAGAGTTTTCAATAAATAGGTTGTTACTAGGGTCGAGGTTTGTCATAAATTTTGTTTTTCCGATGTTCATTTTTAGACCTACTGTTGCACAGGCCTCCTGAAGTTCCTGTAGCATCACTCGAACATCTTCCAAGTTGTCAGCCAGTAATACAATGTCGTCTGCAAACCGTAAGTTTGACAGACTTTGGCCGTCTATTCTTCCAAACCCACTTCGAAAACCAGCTTGTTCCACTGGCTGGACGAAGTCCAACTTTTTTTCAAGTCGTGTGGTAATTATTCTAGAAAATAATTTGTAGAGGTGGCTAAGTAGACTTATCGGCCTGTAATTTTCTAGGGTCGAGATGTCTCCTTTCTTGTGGACCAGTATTACGATGGTGTTGTGCCACTTATCTGGTATCGTACTATTTAAGAGACAAAGGTTAAAAGAGATTTGATTTTTTAGAGCAAGCAAGGACCACCAATCTTTATCGCATCGGAAACCACGCAGTCTTCTCCGGGCGATTTTTGATTTTTCATCTTTTTCAGGGCTAGTTTAATCTCATCTAGTGATATTTCCATTAGTATTTCCGAGCCTTGGTTAACCACACCTTTTTTACGGGTTAGTATGTCAGATTCTGGATGTAGACTTATATCACTTTGGCTTTTATATAGCATTCCATAAAACTCTTCCACTATATTGAGAATATCTTTCCTGTTTGTTGATGTGTGCCCTTGTGCATTTTTAAGTTTTATTATTTGTCTCTTTCCATTGTCAAGCTTTCTACGTAGAACTTTCATACTCTTGTTGTTCTCTATGGTATCTTTGACTTGGTTGTGTCTAAAAGCTCTTACGTCGCGTCGGATGCTTTTTGAAATTTGTTTATTTATTTCTCTTAATTCTTCTTCAGACGCATAGCTCTTTGACCTCATATCCCTTCTCTTTTCTATGAGCAGTTTGGTCTCCCTGCTTAGTTTTGCTTCCCTTTGATTTGTTGAGCAGTGCAGACTTTGGGCTTCAGTTATTGTGGTTGTGATGATATTATTCAGTTTGGTGATGTCGTTACCAATGGTTTGTTCTATTTTAGCCTTGGTTATTTAGTGGTAATCCATTGTTCAAAGCTATTTACATCGGCTGTATTTATTAGTAAATTTGATTGATTGCTCTTTTGGATCATTTTTTGTCGTTCTTTGCCAATTTCAATAGCTACTTTTGCTCGAACAAGCCTGTGGTCGCTCCCAGTAGCAAACCTATTTAGGACAGTGATGTCTTTTATTATGTGTTTTTTTATCTGTGATGATAAAGTCTAATTCGTTTCTTGTTTTCCCATCGGGGCTTTTCCACGTCCATCTTCTATTTGTTTTTTTGTAGAAAAAGCTACCCATCTGAAACAAATTATTTTGTAGTAGAAAGCTGAGCAGTGTTTCTCCTCGATCATTTCTACCTTCTAAGCCAAAGTCTGCAAGTGCTTCCTCACTTTGATTCATTTTTCTGCCTATTTTGGCATTAAAATCACCGCATATTAGAGTAAAGTGCTGTGGGTGTTCGTTTAGAGCAGTGTTAATGTCCTCATAGAACAGGTCTATCTCCTCATCGTCATGATCCGTTGTAGGCGCGTATACTTGTATGAGCTTAATATTGTATCTCCAAATCAGTTACGGAAGCAATATATTGCCTACATATTACTGAAATATCCTGTAGCAAAACAGTGGCAACACTGCTAAGTATAGTATAGTTTAGCTTGAGCCAGACATCACTAAAAGTAGATGGAGTGTTTTGATTTGCCGGGAAAATGATATTCCAACAGGACATCAATTTATAAATTATGCAGATAGTCGACACAAGCAAGTGTCAGTTTTCCCACTTTATCGTTCTGCTATTAGTGCGCTATAGCTTCGGAAGACATTATCTGAATAATTCTCATGTAAAATTCATGAGCAGATTCACTACTTTAGTATACTGGTTAAGTAGACTGTGTCATTACGGTGCAAATGCTATTGAAAGACAGAAAATATGGGTTTATGCGAAATGCATGGTACTGCATTTCGAAATCAATAATCTTTAGGGTAATTTAAAAAATTTTGAGCGCACTGTTAGGTATATTCTTTACAATAAAATCATTAAACGAAAATCATACACTGACCTTAGCAAAAACAGTCTGGACGTAGCAAGTGCGTTATAGTAGTGAATTTTTATAAACATGTTTTTAATAGCAAATATGTCTCTTTAATACAAGCAGGCATCAATTTGGTCACCGGTTTAACCGATACAGTAGAAATAATGTACCATATTTTATCAAAATAACTTGTTTGAAAATGTACAAAACTTTTTCGAAAATTAACTTAAAATGTTTCCGAGAAAACTCGTTTCCTAGCTGACGAACCTTAGGTTAATAGCAAATTGAGTTATTGTATTTTGAAGCATTTAAGAAACTTCGCTACCAAAACGCACTTACTGCGTCTAGATTTTTTTACAAACATGTATCATATTCCGATGAAAAATGCAAAAATGCAATAAGGAATGTTCGAAGAAAAAACTGTAGGTATCACCAACGACGTATGGGCCACCCTGTGATTGTCAAAATAATTTTATAAGATGCAGCTTAAGACCCCCTATAATTAAGGTATACAATTTTTTCTCGTATCTTGCATAATAACAATTATATTGAGCTTTACCGTAGAAATGCGTCACCCTGTATATATGTAAACACAAATTAAACCCGGATATGGATTCAAGGGGGCCTAGTTTGCGCTCATTTAAAGAAATCTTTTTAGAATTCAAAAGCGGTCTCCTCATTAACGATTTTTCTCTACCAAAATTAGCTAAAAATTATAGACAGTTAAACCACAAACCTAACTAAAACTACTGCCAAAGCATCAGAGAAAGTGTCTATTTGAAATGAATTTTCTCGAAATATTTTACTAAAATGAAGGGCGATGATGGTTGAAGCTGAAACTTAAGGGTTTGCAGAACACTTTTTACATAATCCGTATTTCTTTCAGGTTCTTTTTATGCATTAAATTACATAATATTTTGGTAAACCTGACGAAAACCATTTTCAGTTAATTGTTTTGTACTAACGATATTTTTTCTTGTTTTCAGGTTAGATGAACATTTGATTATAAAGCATAACTACAGACGAGACGAATTTAGATGCGATCAGTGTCCCAAAGCCTATTCTCACAGGCCTTGCCTTATTAGACACAGAGGAGTATCACATGGAGAACACCGGAAGTATCATTGTGAAAACTGTCCTAAGGTATGTATTTTCTCGTAAAACAAAAAACTCATATATATATATATATATATATATATATATATATATATATATATATATATATATATATATATATATATATGTATATATCGAGTCTATACTAATAGACTATATATATATATATATATATATATATATATATATATATATATATATATATATATATATATATATATATATATATATATATATATATATATGTATATATCGAGTCTATACTAATAGACTAACCCGGAGGAGAGCTGAGATCTTTAGGTGTGGATTCCTATTATAGAATGAGGCTTCTTTTGTGAGCTTCGAAACGGGTAAACGACCTCACTTGAATGCTGCTCGGATGCGGGACTTCATGATACTGCCTCGAGTCAAACACTGCCGGATGTCAGGTCCAGAAGAACTCGGAGAGAGGTTATCGCTCTTTGAGCTTTGAAACGGGTAAGCGACTCCGCTCAGGTGGCAGTACATCTGTCAAACAAAGTTTCACCTCACAAATATCGTCTCCTGCAAGAAGCTCGATTTGTTGGGTAAAATTTAAGCAAAAGGTGGCGGGTATTGGGTCTGGACGAACCCGGAGGGGCTGAGATCTCTAGGGGTGGATTACACCTGGGGACTTAGGCCTACTCTGTGAGGTTCGAAATAGGCTAACGACCCAGCTTGGATGCTGCTAGAGGGCGGGACTTAATGATACCGCCTCGAGTCAATGAAACACTGGCGGGGGGTCTGGTACAGGTGAGCCTGGAGGGACACGGAAATCTCTGGGGAGCGATATGCATCCGGATTTGCACGCCTCCACTGTGGGCTCAGAAATGGACAATTCTCCTCCCTTGTTTGTTACTCGGGAGCGGGGTTCCAGATGATACCGCCCTAGGTTGAGCTCAGGCGCATCGTGTATCCAGCCGACCCGGGGGCTGTGATCTCTGATGAGTGGTATAGACCAGGAGTTTTGGGGACCCACTGTGTGTTACGAAACGGACGAACGACCTCGCTTGGGTGATGCTCGGAAACGGGACTCGATGGGATGTTGCCTTGAGTCTAACACTGTTCGGTGTCCGGTTTAGACGAGACTGGGAGGGAGCTGAGCTCTTTAGGGGTGGAGTACAACTGGAGATTGGATGCTGCTCGAGAACTAACTTTATGATACCGCCTCGAGGCAAACGAACTCGCAGAGAGGTTATTTCTCTTTGAGCTTCAAAACGGGCAAGCAGCTTTACTCAGATGGCAGTACACATGCCAAACAAACTTTCGCCCTCAAGAAAGATCGACTCCCGCAGGCAGCTAGAATTGATGGGTGAAATTTAAATAATTAGAAGTGAGCCACAATAGATCTAAGGTCACGGTGGAAGGACTGGAATAGCCCACTCACAAATAATATAATCTAATCTAATATAATATAAGATCCCCCGCTCAAGTCTATTAATTCAAGGTGTGGGGTTTGTCTACTGTAGTATTATTAATATTATTGTTATTATTATTATTACTAATTATAACCAGTGTTACCAATTGAAATCACCAAAATCGTTAGCTTTAAAATTGTATTTAATTTCTAGATTAAGATATAACTTCGAGGAAAATAATTTCACCAGTTTTTATAATTTTTAGGTATTCACCGATCCCAGCAATCTCCAAAGACATATAAGGACACATCACGTTGGTGCTAGATCACATGCTTGCCCTGAATGTGGAAAAACCTTTGCCACTTCTTCGGGGTTGAAGCAGCATACTCACATACATTCTTCAGTGAAGCCTTTTCAGTGTGAAGTTTGTTTTAAGGTAAATTATTATACATCAACCATACTAAGTGAGTGGTTAACGAGTCGCCACCTAGTTCGGAACCAAGTACTATGTTGTCACGCCCGCTTCAAATAACACAGAGTGTTAAAAATAGAGACAGTATACAACTAACTAACAATTTAAAAAATTGTTAGCCCTGGCCCATTTCTACCCCAATATAGGGACAAAGTATGTAAGACTAGATGCATTCTCGCAACAATTAGAACCGTAGACCGGTTTCGCTCTCATTAGAGCTCTTCAGTACGGCATACTAATTGCAGCAAAAATGCACCAAAAATAACACGGCTATCGTATAGCCAGTCTTAAAACACTAAGTGAGTGGTGAACGTGTCGCCACCTAGTTCGGAACCAAGTACTATGTTGTCACGCCCGCTCCAAATAACACAGAGTGTTAAAAATAGAGACAGTATACAACTAACTAACAATTTAAAAAATTGTTAGCCCTGGCCCATTTCTACCCCAATATAGGGACAAAGTATATAAGACTAGATGCATTCTCGCAACAATTAGAACCGTAGACCGGTTTCGCTCTCATTAAAGCTCTTTAGTACGGCATGAGAGCGAAACCGGTCTACGGTTCTAATTGTAGCGAGAATGCGTCTAGTCTTATATACTTTGTCCCTATATTGGGGTAGAAATGGGCCAGGGCTAACAATTTTTTAAATTGTTAGTTAGTTGTATACTGTCTCTATTTTTAACACTCTGTGTTATTTGGAGCGGGCGTGACAACATAGTACTTGGTTCCGAACTAGGTGGCGACTCGTTCACCACTCACTTAGTGTTTTAAGACTGGCTATACGATAGCCGTGTTATTTTTGGTGCATTTTTGCTACAATTAGTATGCCGTACTGAAGAGCTTTAATGAGAGCGAAACCGGTCTACGGTTCTAATTGTTGCGAGAATGCATCTAGTCTTACATCAACCATACTTTTCCCAATCATAAACCGACTTAGAAGCCCTTGTCTTGCTGAACACCGTACTAAATTATTGTTTTTAAAAATAATAAATGATTGATTTAAGAAGTATTGGGCTACACATTTACATACAGACCTTTTTAACGAACAGAAACCTAAAAATGTATATTTGGGAAGAATCTGTGCATTCGACTTTTGTCACCACTACATTTAAGATACGATCTAAAATTTGGTTTACGGTCTAATAAAAAAAAATCGAGACGCAGCAAGTGCGTTATAATAGCGAATTTTCATAAGAAATGTACACTGTTATTATACAGTATATTAGTAAAGTTAATACTTTAAACTCACACAGACCTTCAAAATCGATTTTAGAGGTCCTAGTACGCGTACATTTAAAGAATTCTTTCGAAAGTGTTACCATCGATAACTCGATATTATCAAAAAAATCTTGCGTTCCAACTTATTTTGAGAAAAATGCCCAAAACTCAATTTCCTATGAAGCAAAAGAGTTTAATTTTGCTATATCTGTAGATAGTGTAAGTCTCTTTAAAAGAAACTTGTATTACAACTTTAATTTAAGTGATACAAAGGTTTCCACAAGGAAACTTAATTGATATTTAGAAAAGTAAAGTATCTGCCAAATTATAAACGTAGCACTTATTTTTTCTTATTAATCGCCAGTATGATTTTGTTTTAGTCAAACCCCAATCAGACCGGTTTCTTCAATATCGACAATAACAGAATTATAATTTTAGACTCAACGGTGACAAACTTATTCAGGCGTTCAAAAAAAAAAAGAGATCTTGTTCAAAACGTATGAAATCTGTGAACTATTGTTTCTCCAAATGTCAAAATAAAACATAAAAAACCATGCATTCATCAAGCTGGATTCGATCGCGTAACCTTCTGCTTAGGAGGCAACAACGCTGTGTACCCGGCGCCATCCAAGTATACTTCAAGCAACGTTTTACTTGAGTAATACCTTAGATCGGCTTCATGTCCAGGATATTATATCCAAAGTATACGTAATTAATTACAGAATTAGTAGAATTAGCATTGACACACATCCCGCGACTGTTTCCATCTTATATGACGTCTTATTTTCAAAGATGAAGAAACTATTTTGATCATTTTTGTAGAGACTTGGCTTGATTTTGTTTACATTTCTAGTAAACTATACGACAGCATAATACGAGTATGGTGTGCTAAAACTGTATTTGAGGCCATTCATAAAGCTACAAATATAGTGTCTTTTAATAATTAATTGAATCTTTCAGTTAAATAATAATATAATATAATATTCTTTATTGGTTATAATTATACAGTATGTCAATATATATATATAAGTCGTTGACTTGTGAAGTATTTCGACATAATTTTACCAAACGTCATTCTAAAAATGTTTGACAGCTATCCACTGAACAACATACTTCAAAGGTTGACATGCTAATTTTCAAATTTAGTTCTGCTTCTTTCTTTCTCCATCTAAAATTTCACCCAAAATCTTTACTGCCTCGTATTCCTTTCCACATAACAATACTTCAGAACAAGCAACTTTCTTTTCTGTTCCATATTTTTGCCAAAATAACAAATTTTGTGAAGAGCCAAGTTACATTGACTTTTACAATAACTTGGCAAATTTCATGTCGTCTGTCATTTTCCATAATTGCTGTCGAGATTTCACGATTCTTGGTTCGGGTATTATGTTTTATGCCTGGTATATATTTAGTTTGGTTACCATTGATGTATGGTTTATACCTGTTGTATGAATCAATCTACGCGTGGCAGCTAACTACTCTGTCTGTCAGCCATTTGACTTTAACCACTAAGTCGTTTCAGTGCATCTCTTTGGGATTTTATTTTTAATTTGGACAAACTCTAAATATTGTGCACCAAATTACTTAAAATTCACAACATAGGTTTATTTACACTATTTCTAGCCACATGTAAAGTCTCATTCGAATTATTTTGAAAAAGTTTTCCACGATTCTCCACCAGAAAAACTTGAGTATAAAGGCTGATTAACGAAGTCGACCTCGGGTTTCGCCCAGACAAAATTTTTGCAAGTTTGATTGAAATCAGTTTAGGATTTTTTGAGTTATCGCTGGGATACATACATGCATATATATATATATATATATATATATATATATATATATATATATATATATATATATATATATATATATATATATATATATATATATATATATATATATGTATGTATGTATATAAATATAATTTTAACGGACCTTGCTTTTGGGTTCTATGGATTTAAATTCGCGCTCATCTGAATAAATTTTTTTGAAAGTTTTTCATCGTGTCCTCTCTGTTATCAATTTTTTATTAATGAAAATTCGCTAGAAACGCTAAGAGATTAATCCTCGGTTCAGGTTTATTTTGAAATTAAATGAGTTTGAAAGATACAGTCTACTTTTTAAATAAATCAGATTGAATATATATATATATATATATATATATATATATATATATATATATATATATATATATATATATATAATAAACAGGGTGTTTCCTAATCGTTCTGAGAAGATAAAGGAGGATTTAATGATTGGATAATAAGGGTTTTAGCTTTAGTTGTCGTAGATATAGAAAATATGATTTTTTTAAATAAAATACCTTTGTTGCAGGCCTATACTCAATTCTCCAACCTCTGTCGACACAAACGAATGCATGCTGATTGTCGAATGCAGATCAAATGTGTTAAGTGTGGTCAATCCTTCTCTACGGTGACATCACTCTCAAAACACAAGCGCTTTTGCGATTCAACAACACCAAGCTCACCCCTCACCTCACCTCCACAACATTCCCTTGCTCCGATGGCAGCAAACAATCCCTTTTCTATGTACAGACCTCCAGCTTGTCACCTGCCTTTTTTCCCTCCGCACTTTCCTTCCTATCCCCAATTATTTCACCATTCTGGTCCCCCACCTCATTTTATAAACCCGTTGCTCTTTAATCATCTCCACAAGCGCAAAACAGAAGAGTCACAAATGAACATACCCTTAAAAAAATTAAGAAGTTTGAGCCCCGAGAGACATTCACCTCCTTCAAACTTAGACAGATTTACGCCTCCAAGAGTACCTTCAGTCACAGCCAAAGTTAGCCCCCCAACAGCTGAAGAAGCTAACTTAACACCTTCACCTGCAAGACCTAATAATATACTCAGCAACCCAAGGGACCAAATTGTCACGCAAACACAAAATAATACATCCGATGAAGATGATAGCTACCCCAAAGACTTGTCGAAGTGTAGTGACACAAATAGATCATCCAGACCACCTTTTCTTTGTAGCGAAGAAGGTGAGCAACCTTTAGATTTAAGTGTAGCTCGGAAGAGGTGTCGGCTTGTCTCAGATGAAGACGACGATTATGCTAGTATGAAAAAACACAAAAACCAAGAGGAAGTCAGGGAGCAAGATCCACCGTTAAGCTCGCCTAAGAAAGAGAAAGATGCGGAAATTGAAATCGTGGAAGTTGAAGATAAGAAATGTGTTTCTTTTGATACGACCTCAACAACACCAACAATGGCTTACCCAAGACCGATCCACCCGATACTGTTAGAGATGTATCGGCCAAATTTTCACAACTTTCAAACCCAAAGCAGCGATAGATTATTACCCTCGCCTTTCGGTCCACCTAGATTCCCATTTCTGAATTCTCTGCAACCTCAGCGTAACTTCGATTTGCTAAGACCAGGCCTGCAGAGCTTTGGCGGTGTCAAACCGTTCCATGATGTAATGGCTCAACAGACGCAAGGGAAAATCAAAGATCGTTATGCTTGTAAATTCTGCGGTAAGGTTTTCCCACGATCTGCAAATCTTACTAGACATTTGCGTACCCACACAGGAGAACAGCCTTACAAATGTAGATACTGCGAAAGATCTTTTAGCATATCGAGTAACCTTCAAAGGCATGTAAGAAATATACATAATAAGGAAAAGCCGTTTAAATGCCCTTTATGCGAACGCTGCTTTGGCCAGCAAACAAACTTAGACAGGCATCTAAAAAAACACGAAGCTGATGATGGTAGTGGTGGTGTTGCTGTTGCAGATTCTCCAGGAAGCAGCAATGAGAATGAAAGAGAAGACGCTTATTTCGACGAAATTCGATCGTTTATGGGTAGGGTCACATCGTCTGCACCTGAAGTATACAACCAAACGAGGTTGTATACACCACCGTCACATAGTATCATTGATGTGGTCGGGAAAGACGAAGAAGACTCGGAAACTTATTCAGAAGGAACACCACCAGAAGATTTTTCTGTAAAAAATTGTGATAAGAAAGTAAAACAGCTCAATGATGAAATGCTTAACAATAATGATCAAACAATAGAAATAACAACTTAGATGTAGTAGTGTAAAAAGTTTGCAAATATAACTCAACAGTTCAAAGTTACTGGAAGAGGCACAGATCTCAAATAATAGCTTTTCAAGGTAAAAAGTCAATTTTGAAGTTATCGCCCCTTAGATATTTTGTTCGATTGAAACAAAGATGTGCTAGAGCTAAATTAGACCTAGACATAGTTGTAGAGACTTTTTTTCTAGTTTGTTCATGGCTTCTTCATGGTCGTAATATGAAGTCTTTATAGCAGTTTTACAGTCATTATACTGGCTTACTTGTCAGTTGAAATTCAGCTCTTAAGTTTTGCCTTAACCCTTAACCGGCGTAGCCAGAAATTTTAACACTCAGTGCGTTGCGGAGTCCTTGGGACTCCAAAATAAAAAAGGTCTATTTTTCAATGTTACTGAAAAATTCATTGATTGTTGTTGCCCTTACTTGGTGAAACTTGTCCATAATACATACAGAATTTGAGACTACTTCTCTGGCTTCACTGTTGGTTTTCGTTGGTGAAGGACGTAGCCAGCGCGTAAGCTATCAGGAGCAAGTGGCCCTAACGAATTCTAGATGTTCTTCAACGTTTCTGTGACTATAATTTCGCTGCTTGACAGCATGCTCAGACATTCAATTTTAATCTGTCCGAGAATGCTGTCAAGCAGCGAAACTATAGTCACAGAAACGTTGAAGAACATCCTAGAACATCCAGAATTCGTAAGGGCCACTTTCTCCAGTAAGCCTACGCGCTGGCTACGTCCTTCACCAACAAAAACCAACAGTGTACCCAGAGAAGTAGTCTCCAAGTCTGTATGTAGTTACTGAAAAAACTGCTTTGTTTTTGTTATATAAATAGTCAAAGATATGTAAGAAAACAACGTTTATATTTATAACCAACTGAGTAACAAACTAAAGCAAAGAAAATGTAGGACAAAAATATTGTGTGTTTTTTTTTAACAACAATAAACGTTACTACGCTTAGTTTCTTGAAAACTGTAAAATTTGAAATGTTCGTATTAAAAACATGTTTGCTAAGGTCCAAACTACAAAAAAGAGGTTAATGTAACTTCTTAATTAAAACTGTAAAAAACTGACATTGGTTTAAAAACGCTTACTATAAAAATAATAAATTTAGGAGTCTTCTAGATTTTCAATACATTGAACACATATTTTTTTAGAGCATTGCAAACACATTTTTTAGAGCATTGCAGACACATAGGTTTGTTGCATTCAGCACATAAATAAACAGTTTTTCTTTTTAATTTTGGGTCACAGATGGAACAATACTTCCTCTGATTTCTAGGCAACATTTCTTGAGCATCAGATGGTGCCTCAGGTGCCAGATTCAAAATTATGCAAATACCTGCTTTTAGCTCTCTTGATACATTTGTCTTCTGAGATCTTCCACGAAGGAGCGGTTCATATAGCTGTTTGGTCAATAATTTAAAAAAATCGAGTCTGTCTAGCTGATTTGCGCTGGCACAAGACTTATAGATATGTGCATTTATTGAACATATATCCACAATTTTATAAAACAGAATCATAGGCCAACGTTGTGTTCTTCTGCTACAGCAATATTTACTGTATTTTTCATCTACAGCATCGACTTCAGATTTTGTATTATTATAATAGGAATTAAATTCAGACAAACCGTTATCATCCTGTATGCAGTGATGCATCGACGAAATCATAAGAACAGCTTCGTTTTTCTTTGGTACTATAGAAATAAATGTTTTATTACTTGTGAAGCCATACAATGTAGATCCCACCTGTTTTGTTTTTGATGGTAAAAATTCCTTAGGTATGTCCCCCTTGTTATTTCATAGTTCCAACGTAAGTAAGTGTATTTTTGATGAGATAGTCTGTAAGCTCTATTGAAGAGTACCAATTATCAGCGGTAATGTTTCTGTTGCTTCCAAATATAGGCTTACAAAGACGAATAACAGCTTGTGTTGGGAATAGTGAACCGTTTTTCTTCATCTGTAACGTCTTTTAATGAATCAGTGCTCTCGCCACAGTAAATATATGTATTATATATGTAGTGGGTTCGAGCATCAACAAGATATTGGACTTTTAACCCATATTTCACGGTTTGCTCGATAAATACATTTTGAATTTACACCTGCCCCTGAAGCCGACCAACATTTCATCCACAGTTGCATTAGCTGCCGACGAGTAAGCTGATTGTAATCCATTTTCACTCTTAGAATTTTTTTCCTTCTGTGGGGAATTATATTCGCTTTAGCTGCATCATAGTCGAGTTTCCTTAAATAAGTAAGAATGGTTACAAACAGACTTCTTTTAAGTTTCAAAACCATCTCTTTCTCTATTTTAAATGGAAGGCATACCGCTCATTAAAATTTCTTTAGGTTTCTATGTACGTTTTTATTTTAGTCTAGTCACGTTTTCTTAAATAAGTAAAAGTGATTCCAAACCGATTTTTTTCGAGTTCCAAAACTGTATATTTCTCTATTTCAGGTGGAACGTCTACCGCTCGTCCAATTTTCTCCGCGTTTCCATGTACGTTTTTATTTTTACCATTTGTATCAACTTCGTCTTTACTGTGGTGTAACGCCTTGTTAATTAATTTAAATCAGCAGCGTCATTTCGGTAGGCATTTATGGCTTGTTGTATGTCTTCAGAGTTCCATTTCTTATATTTTCCACGCTATGACATGTTTGAGCTGCAGGTTAATTTTACTATGGAGCACACGTCTTAGTATTATTCGTATATTAATTTTTAAAAATGCCGCTGAAAATATCCAAATGAAAAACATCGGATCTGAAATGTCCTGGATATCCCATTTCAACTGTGTTCCGTAGCCCACATGTAGCGCCTGGTGGTGTAGATAAGCGCCACGACGAAACACTTCTGGAAAATGTTAAAAAATTCCCCGCTGGACCCCTGTGACATGATATCTTTCGTTCAAACCTCGAATCCCCGGGGGGTGCCTACTTTGAGGGCAAATTTTTATTTCAGTTTCATCTCGCTTCGCTTAAGATATCGCAGTTTCAATTTTCCTTCCTCCACAAACGATTCGATTCTCTTATTTCAATAAGAGAAGTAGTATAGACAAAAGAGACACTGCTAAATAAAGGTATTAAAATTCTAAACTTTTACTGCAGCTTATACACTAAGATAGGTTCTTCTTTGCTTTTTTTTTCATTCACATTAATTTTAGCACAGGCAGATCTACCTTACATATCGTTTGTTTGAAGAAAGAAATACAAACAGTAGTAGTTTATAAATCTTTTAGTATTATTTAATAGGGTATATGTCTCTCTTTGGCCTTTACTACAGCTTCAAATCGTTTGGCATAGATTCAAGACATTTGTTGCAATACTCCATGATTTGTCACTTCGAAACCACACCCGTATAACAGCCTCAATCGTATTACTTTTTGTTGAACAATCCACTTTTAGCAATCTAGCCTTACACAATATAGACCACTTGCTTCAATGGGATTGTGTGTGTGTGTGTTTTGTTTCTTTAACGTCGGCCTATTTCCGCGACTATGGCAAATCGCCGACGCCAGGGAGCAGTTTAACCTTACTATCCTGGAAATTTTGCCGAACCCTTGCCTGTAAGGAGGGTAGGGATCTTTAACGTGTCCAACATCGTATGGACACGGGGCGGACAGCTTTACGCCCCCTCCGAAGGACGGAATGTGCAGACATTCAACTTGCTCAAATACAATGCTAGAGCCTCGGTTGATGTTAATGTTAAGTTTGTACTGAAAAAGTGAAAGGAGAACCCTGTGATCGAACCCAGTACCTTTCGGTTCAGAGGCACACGTTCTTACCTCTGAACCACCGAGACTATTTCAATGGGATTAATGTCCGGTGAGTTTCCAGGTCAGTCTAGAAGGATAATCTTTTTGTCCTTGAAGTATTTCACCATTTTTGGTGAACATGACACAGTGCTGAACCTCTCTGGAAGATTGGTTTGCAAGCTGCTTGAACTTTTTCCAGTTCTCTGGACAAACATGTTTCTAACATTACTTTATATTTTTCACTGTTCATTATGCCTTCAAATGGTACAAGGTTCCACGTTTTCGTCTACAAAAACCAGCCCCAAAACATCTTTTTACCTGGATGTTTCACTGTCTGGACCAATTGAGCCCCTGCACCAAAAACTGTGTCTAGTTTAAAACAAGACATTTCTCTGGTGTACTTCTGTTCCATGAGCATATTTTATTGCCCAAATCAGTCTTCATTTCATCATAGCTGTTTCTTTTCTGGTCTCACAATCTTTCTTTCTCCCCCCAAAAGGCTGCGAATTGCAGAGCTGCGAATGTTCTTTCCAGCCTATTTATAAGTCTTGATGAAAGTCTTAGCTTGTCCTTCTAGGGTTTAGCTTGCTATTCCTTCAAAGAAACGATTAATCTCCGGAAGTTATTTTCGTTTTCTCCCACATTTCTTCGTTCGATGAAATTCAACTGATCGAGTCTTCCTTTTTTGTTTAACTACCTAATTTGCAGCTCCCAAACTTACGGAATACTCACTAGCAGTGACTCTGTGGGTCATATATGTGTGCTGACTAAGTGTAATAATCCTTCCACTTTGCCTTTTGGCCACAAACACAAAAAACTAACTAAAACATGCTATTTCCCTCAAAACCACAAAAATTCTTAATCACAATAATCGACAAAACGACTGACATTGATAATTATTTAATGCAGAATGACAGGTTATCTGATATGTCGAGAAGCACCTGTCAGGATTGTCAACGCAGTGTTGCCATGTAGAAAAAGTACAGAAATTCACAATGCTCACATTAATTCGGACAATACTGTATATTGTTACACAGCATTGGGAGACTTACCGGGGGTTAAATTCTTAATTCGACAATGAGACCCTCCTGTTCTCACATGTGGCACCACAGGGGATCTTCGAAATTTATTAACTTCATGTTCTGAATGATTTTGCCATAGAGCATATATATTGTAATGATTATTATTTACATACAAGAGAAAAACTGTCAAATGGACTTATTGATACTCTAAAAACTTATTTCGTTATTTATAAGAAAACTACACATTTAAAAAAATCTGTGAGACCTCCTCGAGGCTTTAGTGAATGTAACGGACAAGAATTTAGATAAGTTGATGATGCGTTGCCAAACAATGCATAAAAAGCTTTATTGTAAATTTTGTATAATTAATGGTACAATTTTCTAAACTTTTAAGATTCTCCCTTTATAAATCACTTTTAGTTATTTTTAATAAAGCGTGCGTTTCCTAAAAGACAGCATCTAGCAAAAAACAACAAAACCAAGAGAAAAGACTACACTACCATTTATATGCAACTGTTTGTTTCTACCGTTTTCTCTGGCATGAATTCCTTTGTTTTAAAATGTAATTTTTGTTATATTTACCTTGGAAGGCCAATATTTTGTGATCTAACACTTGCCGGTATTAATTGAAAATGTACATAACTATTTATGTAGTATATATTGTCTTGTTGTACATTGTAAAAAAAAGAGAGTCCACGAAAGCTCTTGAAACACATTTTAAAGTTCCTACACCTGTTTCGTCAATTTACACACTGAAAAGCACTTTTAACAAGTAAATTATCTAAAAGTCATGTTCACATGTGACAAAATTTGATTTTGTGTAAGTATTTCTTAATACAATGTGATTTATAATTTAACCCATATTATAGGCAATGTAAAAAATTGGAAAAGTCCATTGCAATATGACATATAGATCATTAATAATTTTATTTAAAATTGTTGAGAAAACTGTTTTACATTCTTTGATGATTATATTGTCAGTGGACCTTTTCTTTAAGAAAAGCTTTTAGGAAGACAGTTGCCTAGAATTTAAAATGTTTAAAGAAATTCTATTTATAGGTATTTATTTATTTTTATCATTTGTTATACTTTTATATAATTTTAGTGTAGTTAAATTGAGATTATTTGTTTATTTGTTTATATAATATGTGAAGTACCAATGCAGTTGTTGCGCGTAATTATGCGCCAGGGGTGGGAGTGTACAAGCATAGCCTTTGGAATATAAACATGGTATAAATTTAAATTTTAAAACTTTCCACCCAGAATACCTCCAATAATCAATCTATTAATGGAGATGTAAGAAGTAGCGTGTAAAAATTATTTAAAAACAAAAACTTACAAAAGTCTGGTGTTAAAATTTAAGTGAAGTTGACATAAGCAAACGATAATTTTAAAAATATGCCAGCCAACTGGATTTACATTTGTCTTTCTGGTTTTATGAAGGAAATACAAATAGACTTTGTGTATTAAATAGTTTCTACTGAAGAAATTTACAGTACCTAGATATATAAAATTTTAATTTTCTAGCTTCGTAGAAAATTCAGTTTTTGGCATTTTTCTCAAAAGGAGCAAGAACACAAAGTTTTTTTGATAATAAAGAGATATCGATGGTAACAGTTTCGAAAGATTTATTCAAATGTGCGCGTGCTAGGGCCTCTTAAACCGGTGTTCAAGGTCTGTGTAAGTTTAAAGTATTAATTTTAGTAATATGCCATAGTAATCATGTATAATTCTTAGGAACATTCACTACCATAACGCACTTGCTGCGTCCCAAAATTTCAAAGTCTTATGAATAGATTATTTTATTATTAACTTAATAATTAATTTACATTTCGATATTAAAAAAAAGCAATTGATTATGTTTCTGGTGCACTTAAAATTAAAAATGAGATATACTTGATTCTCGGGTTGAACCGCGTCCAGATTTGTTAAAACTCGACGTTTCGGCTCCTGTTTTGGAGCCATTTCCAAGAGGTAAAGGAAATATATAAGCACACTCTAAGGCTTCAATCTGCCAACTCCTTAGAGCGGTGGATAAAGGTGAGTTGGGTTGTTTTAGCTCGATAACGGGGCCTCAATCTGCCTACTCCCCAAATTTTGCTGGAGATCGTCTCTAAAGTCTCAGTGTGTTCAACCCCAGGCCCCAGGGAAATTTGACAGTTCGTTGCAAGTCCTGCATTATATGTATCGTTCCGTCTGCCTGCTTCGTTATTAGTAAAAGTAGTCGGGTCACGGTCAATTAAGCCAGTGGCTCTGGTCACGGCACTTGAAGGACTAAGAGGATTACCGGCATTTGTTGAAATAGATAATGGGGAAATGAAATTGTCTATTGAATTTATTTTCTTTTTGTGTGTTTATAATGAAGATATAATAGGTTTCCAAGTAATCGAAAAGCGAAGACCATCATCTCTCTTATTCAAACAAACGGGACGTTTTTCGATCTCGATTGCTTCGAAAAACGTCCCGATTGTTTAAATAAGGGATATGATGATTTTCGCCTACCGATGGCTTGGAAACCTATTATATTATCTTTATTACAAACACACAAAAAGAACATAAATTCAATAGACAATTTCATTGCCCCCTTATCTATCTCAACAAATGCCGGTATTCCTCTTAGTCCTGCAAGTGCCGTGACCAAAGCCCCTGACTTATTTGACCGTGACCCGACTACTTTGACTAAAAACGAAGCAGGTAGACGAAACGATACATACAATGCAGGACCTGCAACGAACTGTCAGATCTCTCTGAGGCCTGGGGTTGAACACACTGAGACTTTAGAGTTTATTTCCAGCGAGATTTGGGGAGTAGGCAGATTGAGGCCCCGTAATCGAGCTACAACAACCTAACCCATCTTTGTCCACCGCTCTAAGAAGTAGGCAGATTGAGGCCTTAGAGTGGCCTTACACATTTCCTTTACCTCTTGAAGATGGCTCCAAAACAGGAGCCGAAACGTCAAGTTTTAATACATTCTGGACCCGGTTCAACCCGAGTATATCTCACATTAAAGACCGCGGAAATCCGAACACACACACACACACACACACACACACACACACACACACACACACACACGCACACACACACACACACACACACATATATATATATATATATATATATATATATATATATATATATATATATATATATATATATATATATATATATATATATATATATATATATATATATAAATTACTTGTGGTTTGTCAGAACATGTGTGTGTTTTTGTTTTTTAACGTCTGTCTATTTCCGCGACTACGGCCAATCACCGACGCCAGGGGTAGGGAGCAGTTTCACTTTACTATCCTGGAAGTTTTGCCGAACCTCTGCCTTTCTATAAGGAGGGTAGATATCTTTAACGCGTCCAACATCACATGGACACCGGACCGATGGTTTTATGCCCGCACTGAAGGGCGGAACGTGCAGACAGTCAACTTACTCAAATACAATGCCACAACCTCGGTTGATGTTAATTTTACAGTATGTACTGTAAAAGTGAAAACGGGTTCCGTGGGCAGTACCTTTCGGTTAAGAGACACGCGTTCTTACCACTGAAGCACCGAGGCTCTTACCGACATAATATAAATTTCAGTGATGTATCTATTTTACAATGTGAAACCTTAAATAATAAAACAATCTGATTAAAAGGCTTCGAAATTGCCTTTAACGAAATATAAATAAACATAAAGAAGATAATACCTTTTTAGAAGACTACCCCTATTTATGTTTACTTCATAAAACCAAAAATTTCGAATATTCACTCAATTTTCTATGAATCTAGAAAGTTGGTACGTGGAAAGGTAT